>JABTTQ020000340.1:0-321912 GCA_016081115.2 Rehmannia glutinosa
TTTGTTGATAACTTGATAAACTCTCGTATGTTAATTTTTGTTGCAATTATAAATGTGACGAAATGTGATCGTGATCCGTTTCAAAGTATTTTTACTATAAACATGATATTCGGGGAGTTAGTTGTTATACTTAGGGGAGCCTGTTTGTTTTGTGCTTGATATGTGTTTTGTCAAAAGTGAAAAGGGAGAGATTGTTAGAGCGATTTTTGATCTTTAAAAAATAATTTCAAAATAATAAAGATTGGTTTTGATTTGTTTTGCTTCTTTCCGGACTTATGATATGATTAGGACTTTTAGATTTGGAAAGAAATCATATTGATATTGTATTGATATATTAGGACTCTTGGATAATTATCTTGTTTTCCAACGTAGTGATTTCTTGTCATATATTTATATATATCTTCTTTCCTTGTGTATTAGGTCTCTGAAGGGTTTGACTGGTATATAAAGGGAAGAGGACGTGCATATTCATATACAAGAAATACACTCGAGATACAAGAGTCTTGAGAGATTTAAGAGTCATTCAAGCACAAGAGTCCTGAATCGCCCGGATGCGATCTCGAATGTGACTACATCGGAGATCACATTCACTCCCGCGGTGTGTTGTTAGCTTTTCATTCATAGTTTTAGTATTGTGATTAACGTAGTCCACACATGTTTATTGTTGGATGAATTGAATTACATAGATGGAGATATACTATAGATAGGAGTTTTTCGTTGAGTTTCTACTAGTTGATTTTTAGTATTTTTGTATACTTTAATCAAACAATTTTTACTAGTGGAAAGTTTTGCCATATCGCACGTCCTTGCAAGTTTTATTGTCTTGTAGATAATTTTTTATTTCGTGTCTTATTATTGTTTTCAAAATTCGCCGCATGTGTGATTGTGAATGTGACCACATTCGCAATCACATCCTTACTCGCAAAATTTTGGTAAATATCCGTGCTATAATTCTTTCATTATATACTCTTATATGTATATATTTTGTGTAATCCGAGCAAAACACTCTCGTCGTGCATCGCACGGGTAGAATACTAGTATTTTTAATTTGAACCCAAGATTACTATTGCCGTATATGCAAAGGCAGAGCTAGCTTTGAAGTTTGCGCTTAGGTCATCTCCAACCCAAAATTCATTTCAAAGGCGTTTTGCCCTAAAATAGTGCAATTCTCGCACCAAACTTAAAATCCATCTCCAACCCATCTACTTCAAATTTTGCACTAGAAGAAATATACCTTAAATATTCTTTATTATTTCAAAATAAAAACTATTTTATTAAAATCAACTATTTTTAACATAAGTATTATAAATTCATATTTAGTAATTAAAATATATTTCTTAACATGTTTTCTCCTTTACGGGCAAAGATTTTCAAGACATTGGAGGATCCTGAACCGATCTACCGTGATTATTAAGAATGGTCTTTTATTAGTTAATGTATTTTTATTTATTAATATCTGATTTATTTTATAATGTATGTTCATGAGTTTTATGTTAATGTAATGTAGTTCTTATTTTTATCACTTAATTGTATTTTAAATAATTTTTTAATTTCCATGCTCAAATTTAAATTTTGTAATATTCAATATTTTTTATTAATAATAAATCATACATACAAATTATAATCTATTTAAAAGATATAACTCCTTAAAAAATACATTTTATAACATATTCTAATATAATAAAACTAAACAAAAATAAAAAAAATCTCTACAAAGATGCGCAACAATGGCGCAACACTGCTCATCTCATAATTTAGCTAAATAATAGCGTTTGGTTGAGCTCAAATTTATCTCTATTTTGTCATTGGCGTCTCGATTGGAGACGGCCTAATAGATTTTACAGGGGCTAACTCAATTAAAAATAATATTTACGTGCAAAAAATTAATATTTTAATATAATAAATATAGATTTAAAGTAATGAAAATTTTGAAAACTTTGGGGACTTTCATTCTGTAAGGAGGAATGCCCCCGCATATACGAAATCTTGTTGTTGTTGTTGCCAGTTCGGATAAAAACAAAGGTTGGGGGAAGTAAATTTATTTTCTCAAAAATGGTGGATAAGATGGTATTTTTTAGTCTTTTTAGGACAAAATTTTAAAATTAAAATTAATAAATATGCATGCAAAATTTGTTTCATTTTAAAAAAATTATGAAGTTGAGGGTGGGTCGCCTGTCGCTCAGCCTCCTTCGCTCTTACCAATGGTTGTTGCTTCCAATATCCTCATACATACTTTGTTATGGGGTAAAATTGTAATTGTATTTCTTTTATTGAATTACATTATTATTTAATTATTCACCTACGCTTATTCATCCTTAGATTCAATATCACACCGCCCATAAGGTCTAAACTATTATCGAGCGTACTCATGGGCCTCAGTTCTCTTTATCCAAATTTTTAACACGGCCTATATTATCCTACAAGGTGCTCACGCGCCCATCAACCCCGTGTATAAGAAGGTCCATCCATCCCATTTGTAAGTAAGTTAATTACTATGAATTGCATTCCCGCCTCTGGATTTTTTTCTCCTATACCGATGTGAACCGTGAATAAACAACGCATACGACCCAAACAACAATACGTTGTTAACCCAAGATCTTCACTAGTTCGGGTTAAAGATGGTGGAAACCTCGCCCGTTGTTTAGCAAAGCAGAACCCTCGGTATGCGTAGACGCCACAAATGCGAAGTTTGTTTGATAAGTCATAATCGCAACAAGATGAACAATCGAAGCTCTTGAAAAACCCAAAGGGTTGGAGAGAAAAATCTCAATTCAATATTCAATATCAAATTGTTATGAAAAACAAACATGTGTTCGCTTTATATAGCGACTCAAAACAAACACTAAACCAACTAGAAACAACCTAGAAATCGAAAAAGTTAAAACAAAAAACAGAATAAAACCCAAATCGCTGAAACCCGCGCGAGACACATGGGTTGTGCGCTCATTCGCACGGGCCAAGTCAAGATCCTATTTTTCGCTCGCACGTGGGCGCACAAAGCTACCTGTGCATCAAGCCAAAATTAATCTCTACTCGTCCCAAACTGGAAATATCAACTTAAGACGCGGCCTTAAAGGTTTATTTTGACTCCAAAACATCAAAACGACTCAAAACAACAAAAATAAACACCTAATCAATGATAAACAAATACAAGAACTCAAGAATTCAATTACATAGTCTTCAAAAACTCGAGATAGCTTGCATTTGGTGTCCAAATCCTTCGTGATTGGATTCTCATCATTCCCATCCTCTTGAAAGGATTCGCTTCGAATCCAAACGTTGAATCCCAAAGGTTGAACAATTATATCAATCCACCCGAATCAAATGTTAAACGCACACACACTCATCCGCTGCCCAAATCCCCGCACATGAGAAACAATAGAACTAGACAAAATGTTATTAGATATGTTAGCATTCAAACACTCACGCCTAATATATCTCATTTTAATAAAAAGCACAATTTTTTCTCTCTTGTTTTACCTCATGGCTTTTTCCTCCATATTTTTGGCTCACTCGAAATTTGTACTCTCCTTTTTCTTGGCCATCTCTCGAATCTCACAACTACCCTCGCTAAACTCTCGAGCTCTAAATTTTTATTTTCACTCAAGCTCTCATTTTTTCGCTTTTATTTCATTTCTTTGCTTCACTTGTCGAACACTCTTTTCTTTTGACTCGCAAAACTTTCATCCTCACATGATCATTATAGATTTCCAAGACGTATAAAAGATGAAAGTATGAATTTTCTCCACTCATGCTTAATAAAGATAGCAATTAGTATATCCATCATGCACAACTCGCCGATCAAACTCGCCAGTGCCTACCCAACAAAATATGACAAAGCTCCCCCGCACAGGCACCACATCACATAATATATCATCCTTATAACCCCAATCAAAAAGACACTAACACTCTTCAGATTTACTCGCCTCACCACAATCATTAAACCATTATAGGGTATACTACCGGGATGTTGAGTGTAGGAATCTCTAACTTCTCCACTAATTTCGCAGACTACCCACGTTTGTACAACTACCTCCATCAATGATCATACTACACACCTTATCCGTAATTAAACATCTAGTGTGAAAAATATTTTCTCACGCTCATGATCATTTAACTTCGCTCAATATTTAAAACCCTACGTGACACTAGTGATAACACATTTCGCCTTCACCGGCTTAACTACCTCCAACTTCGCATATCACTATAATCTAGCTCATCCTCACTTTCGAATCTACATCACCATAAACCCGATGACCCCTTCCATGACATTTAAACACTAATATCTCTAGTGCGTGAATTAGAATGATCAAATTTACTTGATGATTTTGCCTTTGCATCGAGTCGTTTTGTTCTCCCCAACTTCGGAACATTTGTGAAAAACATGCATCATCCATCGTAGGAGTATTCGAACCCCAATTCGGGTGTTAGTGTTGGGATTTTGCCGTGTAAAACCCCTCATCTTGGTCGTTGCTCAATTTTGACCGCCATGTGCACCATCTCCTCAAGGTCGACCATAATGATGTAAGTCGATGGCATCCGCTATAGAGTATACATTCCCGCCGATAAATCTCGCCATCATCACCCCCGATCCTCTTCTATATTAGCCCTCGACATCAACATCTCCATCTTTTTATGGTAATCCTCAACACTTTAGATTCGTTGTGTCAACCTCTACAACATTTGATAGACGCCCGTAATAATGATTTGGTACAAAATGACATCGCATTAAACTTCTCATCTCCTCCCATGTGAAAACGAGTCGCTCACCGCTCTCCTTCTCGAGACTATTAATTGATCCCACCAAATACTTGTGTAGTCCGAGAATTCGCTTGATGTTGACTTCACCGTGTTCGGTTTAGAATAAAATCGCACTCAAACATATTCTCGATTTTTCTCCCAATCCGGATAGGCCTGGATCACTCTTTCCACGGAATGATAGGATTTGCATTTTGATGTTACTCAAATTACCATCCGCACGCCCCCTATCACCCCTATTTCCACGTTGACCTCTTGCCGGATTATAATTTTACTTTCTTTTCGAATCAAAATCATCCATCTCATCCGCCCATTCCTCCGGTTCGAACCTCCCAGTGGCTCCGCCCCAGTAACATGCCTCCTCTATTTTTGGTGCCTCATTGGGATCCCCGTGCGTCCTCGATCATCACTTTCTTCACGAGGCTTGCAAGAATTGCCTACATATGCTACTTATTACCTAAATCTAACGGTTGTCGATTTTTCCTCGGACATGGTTGATTCACTCTCTCATGTGTATACACTGAAGTATCACTCAACTCATGATTTACATGCGTAGGTTATTACGTTTATAAACCAAGCAGATAATCGCAAGTACGACTCAACAAACCAAGATAATCGCCAAGCAAACAAACTGATTTCGATAAGATAAAATTTGAAGACTAGGGTTTGTAAATCTCGATTTTCGCATTTCCAAATTTCCTCTTTTTTTCTTGTGCACGCCGGATTACTTAATCTTGACCGATTTTTCGTCGGCAAATTTCAAGTTTTTCTTCTTTTTTTTTATTGTACTTGAAGAATTAGGGTTTATAAAAAATACGAAAAATAACAAGGATTCAAGAAAAGAAGGATAAATTTAACCTTATTAGATGGCTCGATTACCAACTAATGTGAACCATAGAACAACATACATGCGACCCAAATAAGAATATGTTGTTAACCCAAGATCTTCACTAGTTACGGTAAAGATGGTGGAAACCTCGATCCGTTGCTTAGCAAAGCGGGAACCCGGTATGTAGACGCCACAAACAAATGCGGAAGTTTGTTTGATAAGTTAGAATTCGCATGAGATGAACAATCTTGAAGCTTTTCGAAAAACCCGAAAGGGTTGGAGAAAAATCTCAATTCAATATTCAAAATCAAAGTTGTTATGAAAAATAAACAAGTATTTGTCTTATATAGGCGACTCAAAATAAACCCTAAACCAACTAGGAAACAACTTAGAAATCGAAAAAGAAACAAAAAAACAGAATAAAACCCAATCTCTTTAAACCATGACATACGGATGTCGCGCGCGTGCGCTGATCGTGCGTGACACCTGAGTATCTTTTGCTTCGTCGTCAAGTCGAAGATCCTATTTTCATTCGCATGGGCGCACGAGCTATGCGTATCGCACTGGCCGCCCATGCATCAAGCCGAAATTGATCACTCGCTTCTTCCCAAACTCAAAATATCAACTTAAGACGTGGCCTTAAAGGTTTATTTGGCCTCCAAAACATCAAAACGACTCAAAACAACAAAAATAAACACCTAATCTATGATAAACAAATACAAGAACTCAAGAACTCAATTACATAGTCCAAGAACTCGAGATAGCTTGCATTTATTGTTACTCGGATCCTTTGGGATGGATTCTCATCAGTCGGACTTGAGTGTTGGATGAACATTCCCAGGACCACCAGGGTACTCTCTAACCTTGTTATATGTGTTGCTACTAGTTCATATCCAAAGAATTCATTAGTTCTCAAGAAGAAGTTGGATCAATTTATCAAATTAGTAACTTGGAGTGATCTCGTAAAAAGCAACATCACATACCATTAGCTACGATTTATTAAATCAAACTTAGAACGCAGATTATCTTGCAATATGAGGTATTGAATCAAACTTTGAACATAGATTAGATTATCTTGCGTTATAAAGGTGTAATTAGAGTGGCAAAATCCGGCCGAGACTACGGAGTGGCTTTTGTAACATTTTAGGTCCGAAAAACATTGGCTTTTTTGGCTTGGCCCGATAGTTTTTAGTGTACAAAATGTATATATGGTTGGTCGGACCATGCATTTTCGGCCCAAACCAAAAAATTTTCAAAGCCCGACGGCTTCGATCAATTGAGAGCTCACAGGTGTAATCAACAGGGGAGAAACACTTGAACTTTTAGGTTAACTGATTTTAGTTTTAATTGAAATCGGGACTATGATTTAATTCTTAACGTAGGAGATTGAGAACAATATTTGGGTCGTTTCATAAAACACTACACTGTCATCAAGTGGGACATAAGTTTATATTAGTTCCAATAATGGATTGAACCGCTCGAACAACGAAATATTAAAGTTAGATTATGAATTAAAAGCTTTTAATTTTGTTGCGCCAAATATCCCAAGACCCTAGACCATCTTCAGCAGTGCTGGACAATAGCGCTCAATGCTAATTTTGTTCTGTAGCACTGCACTATATTTGCGTCAAATTAGCATATCGTGGTATTGTAGTTGCACTAGTTTTTTATTTTTTATTTTTGCTATTTTATATTTAATTTATTATATATTTATCTTAACTTTAAATACTATTTGTAATTTTATATTTCAGTTAGTCTAATAAAAAATAATACTAAAATAGGTAAAGTTGCATAAAATTACTGAAAATACAAATAAAAATTATTATGAATTTTTATTTAATTGTTTGCATTAATTTCATTAAATATTTATTTTTTTCAATTTGATTTATTTTGAAGATAAAAAAAATTAATAAACTTTATATTCAATATAATTACTTATACAATATTATTATCAACTATAAAGTAATAAAAATAAAAATAAAAGAAAGAATCTTATTGAATATTCTTTTTAGTGTAGAAAATAGTGATCACTGGGAGATAACCTGTAGGAGATTTTGCGCTAATATAGTGCGAGACTTTGTACCAAAAGTAGTGCGAGATAATTTTTCCTTTCTTTTTTTCTTTTTTTTTAAGGTTGGGTTTGAGGAATAAGAGGGTATTTAGCTAAACTAATTTAAAAGATCTTATAACATGTTTTTAGACCTTATAAGATATAAATAAGATGGATATCTTATATTACAAATAAGTGATCAAGTGTTTGAATAAAATAAGATGAAAGAGCTTATAAGATGTTAGTATAACCAGGGACGGATCCATAAATTATTTATATCGGGGCACACAATAAATACCATTATAAATATATCAAAAATAATTTTTGGGGCACACTTTATTTAATTTTTAACCTAATTAATATAGGATTTTAAAATTTTATTAAATATTAAAGAAAACAAATTCACAAAAAAACATAAGTTTGACATAGTTTGTGTGCTTTTTTACCTAATTATATATAATTTTTAGCATTAAATAATATAATAAAAAATACCCCATAACTGGAAACGTGGTCCGTGTATGAGTATAACATTCTTCTAATTAAAATGGCCAAAATTAAAAAAATTGTTAAAATAATATGTTATTTTGAAAATATGACAGAATTCCCACTTTCTCTTAAAAATATCTTATAAGCTGAGGCCTCTAAAAATGCAAAATTAAAACGAGACCCAAGAAGTAGGAATATTCCAAAAGCTTTGTCACACACCATAGACAATGTTAATTCCATTAGGCATCTTCCACATTTCAAACTCCAGTGAACCAACTATCTTTTAACCTTTGTAAGGAAGTTTGTGTTACTATTGCAGAAAGGCATATTGATTTATACTCCCCACATGCCAATCTGGATCTACAATATTGAAATTGGGTTAACTCCTTTGGGCACACTAGCCAAACATGTTGATGCATATGCTCACTCATAATCAAATCTATAACCTTGTTTTTTATTGGATGGTACTATTCCAAATCAACATTCTCTGTTTCACATACACAAGGAAAAGAAACAAATGACAACACACACACCTGCATATATAATTACATATATATATTATTGTTCTATTGGACAGTAGAGCACAAAGACTAGTAAACTGTAATTATGTATTTAAGCATAAGAAATAATATCACTTCAGTGGTGAATGGACCATAGGCATGTCGGTGCTTGCCACAAACCAAAGAAATCATATCATTTCACCCACAAAGTGATTAAATAAATAAATAAACAGAGTACTATGGTCTCAAACAACTTTATACAACTTGATCTTGAACATGTACATAAATGTAAAAGGTTCTTGTTATAATGTAATTCGTATCATACTCAATTAATCCTATAACAAGTGCGATAATATCTGCATTGAGAGTTTTAGACTGATTAATAATTTTTTATTTGATGTCGACTATAATACAAGGACAATTTGCTTGTCATAAATAATTCACTTGATTTCAATTGGATCTCTTCCAAACTAGATTTCACTATGAGTAAAAAATGTCGACTATTTATAATACAAGGACAAGTTGCTTGTCATAATAATTCACTTGATTTCAATTGGATCTCTTCCAAACTAGTTCACTCTGAGTAAGTGATTAGTGACTAGTGACTAGTGAGTGCATGTCAAATCCACTGCCCGACCCACCCAAAAAAAAAAAGAAGATTTTTTCATTCTAAAATAGTGTTTCATTTCATCTAATATTTCATCGTACTAAAGATTATCATGTGTTATTTAACAGAATCCAAATCCAACCCATGCTTTAAGATATACGTAAACTATCGGGTCGATCGGTTGACTTGACTTTTCGCGCCAAATAGGTTTAATCCTTTTCGGAGCCTATATAATCGCAATCCAGCCTCGATCTTTCATCGGGCCAGTCAGGTGCCCTAGTGGGCCATACTAGTTTGGAACCCTCTACTTCAAATGCAACCTAAATCAAAGAGGCATGTATCGTGCCACTCTCATGGCTGGGTAGCCGGCTAGCTCCTTACAACTCCAAATCTTTTTCATTTTTCTTTAGCCTTATAAAAACCCACAATGTATTTTTGAAAATTATCATGATAATTTTCAGGAACATGACAATTATCCGAAACACGAGATGAAACACATTAATGGAAGTCATGAACCAAAAAACACACAGTCACACACTTGGAAAGTACACTCCCAACTATAAATACCACCCACTCACACTCCACTAAACCATCCCACTACACAAAACATAAACTCCCCCAAAATCTAACCCCATGATGAGTGCCCTTCTCTTCTCACTAGCCATCCTCATTTTCCCATTAGCCCAAGGGCTACAAACCCCAACTGCAATGTAGCTGACCAGGGCTCAACCTCCAAGTTTTCCATGTAAACAGCCCATGTTCCCCATTCAGGCCCAAAACACCACTCTCATGGGCAGACACTGTGCTCCAAATGCAGTCCAACGACAAAGCCAGGCTCCTATACTTTTCCAGCCTCGTCGCCGGCCGCTCCATCGTGCCCATATCCTCCGGCAGGGCGGTGACTCAGAACCCCACCTACATTGTCAGGGCCAAGATCGGCACTCCGGCTCAGACATTGCTTGTCGCCGTCGACACCAGCAACGACGCCGCCTGGTTCCCGTGCCCGGCTGCGTCGGCTGCTCCTCCGCCACTTTTAATTCTGCCAAGTCATCCACTTTCAAGCCCCTCCCCTGCGGCGCACAACAATGCAAACAGGTAGATATAAATAGCTCATCTTTTTGTGGCCGTACGTATTTTTGTTGTTTGTCACGCGCTCACGCGCCACCAGTGGGCGGTACAGAAGTTTCTGCTCAGAGGATTAGGTGTGGCCCGTGAACAAGACTGATATTCTGTGACTGTAACTAAATCACGTGACTTAACTTTATTTCCCGGGGCCTACAAAATTGCAATTTTATTTTGATTTAATTACACTAAAACCCCTATATTATGAGATTCTTCAAACTTTGATCCTTTTTTGACAATTTACCTCCTAAACTTAACATATTTTTTTACATTTTCACCACCCAAAGGATATGATCTAAGGAAAATACTAAGTTTCATAAAGTAAAGTGTTAAAAAGACTATTTGTTGGGTAAAATGCAAGAATTCACATATTTTACTGCGCAAAGTGTAATTACCTTTTTTTATCTTTTGCCCCTTGTTGATTGGCGCGTAGTGGATGTCATTTTCTTGATTAATATCCAACAAATTCCATTTTGACATTAATTTAAATCGATCAGGTACCAAACCCAAGTTGCGGAGGCACCACCTGTGGGTTCAACCTGACATACGGCAGCTCCGCCGTGTCCGCCGCCGTGGTGCAGGACAACATCACCCTCGCCACCGACTCTATCCCCGGCTACACCTTTGGCTGCGTGAGTAAAACCACCGGCACCTCCTTCCCGGCGCAAGGTTTGCTGGGCTTGGGCCGAGGCCCATTATCTCTACTGTCTCAAAGTAATAGTCTTTACAATTCCATATTCTCCTACTGCTTGCCCAGCTACAAGTCTGTCAACTTCGCTGGATCACTGAGGTTGGGCCCCAAAAGCCAGCCCATTAGAATCAAAACCACTCAGCTTCTTAAAAATCCGAGGAGATCGTCTTTCTACTATGTGAATCTGATGGCCATTAGAGTTGGCAGAAGAGTTGTTAGCATTCCTCCAAGTGCTTTTGCATTTGATCCCAATACCGGGGCAGGGACAGTCTTTGATTCTGGTAAATTTCTTAACACAATGTTTCGATTAAAGGTTTAGATATGTTTAAAATAGAGATAGAAATAATTTTTAGGATAATTACAGAAAACTCCCTGTGGTTCAGACTAATTACAAAAATCCAGAAATTTTCGGAAATTACAAAAACCTTTTTAGGTTAGATCCATCTTACATTTTCCTCCTCCTCTGCAAAAAATATTTCAAAAACTCCCTTGCTTATCAAAATATTGTTGTTTAAGACACAATGAAAGCACATGGGGGGTTTTGTAATTTTCAAAAATCTATTTTTTTCTGTAATTAGTCCAAACTTTAGGGGCTTTTTGTAATTATCCCCAATTTTATGTTGATTGATTGGGTTAAGTGCAATTTTGGTCATGTGAGTACGATATTGACATATTTAGTTGTGTAAGTATTTTGTTTCTCAATTTTGGTCTGTGTAAGTATAACATGATTATGTAAATGTCCTATACCTATATGGCAAATTTGGTCCTCTAAGATTTGATTTTTACATAATTTTGGTCTCATAGGTTCTAATTTTGTGCAATTTTGATGAATAGAACCTTCAATATTGCAACATATCAAGATCAAAATTGTACAAAATTAGAATATATAAGATGAAATTGCAAAAAAAAATCAAAATTTATGGGACTAAAAAATTGCGCAAAAATCAAGACATATGTGACCAAAATTGTTACATAGAATTCTTATATGTCCGAATGTCACCCCAAATTGCAATTAACCGATGACTGATTTTGTTGTACTAGATGTGGGATTTTGATTTTATTTTTCAATGAACAGGCACCGTATTTACAAGTCTTGTGAAGCCGGCGTACGTGGCGGTGAGAGACGAGGTGCGGCGGAGGATGGGTAACGCCACCGTGTCCTCCCTGGGCGGATTCGACACGTGCTACAACGCGCCGATCAACGTGCCCACCATAACATTCATGTTCTCCGGCATGAACATGACACTCCCACAGGACAACTTCATAATCCGCAGCTCCGCCGGCACCACCTCCTGCCTGGCCATGGCGGCGGCGCCCGAAGGCAACGTCAACTCCGTCCTGAACGTCATCGCTAGCTTCCAGCAGCAGAACCACCGCATTCTCATCGACGTGCCCAATTCCAAGCTCGGCGTGGCGCGTGAGCCTTGCAGCTAATCAATTGGCCTTTCGGTTTGGGGTTAATTTGGAATTTTTTGTCTTATTTTAAATTTGAATTCGGTGCCGACAGTCAAAAAACATGGAGAAGGAAACATGGATGATTTTTCTAGTTTTGTACTATGAATTTATCACGGGTTTGTTTATAATTTTTGTCTTCGAGTTACATTTTTAGTTTGGCAATGCTTTTAACTGTGAAGGGTTTCACCAATTACCCTGGGGATGCTTCCATAGCCACAAACGTCATTGGAACTTGGAAGTATTCAAAAATAATTTTTCGACCATCTCAAGCCCAATCGTTTATATACATATATATAGCTCTGACCAGTGACCACCGATCTAAGCCTAACCCATTATTTTGGTTTGAAAAATTATGAATGTGATGTGGATTAGAAATAGTCCTCGATGTTAATTCTTCTTGGGGAAAAAAATACAAAATTGGCATAGTCGATGGATTGCATTCAAAATTTTAATTTAGTTATGCGAGTAATAAGGGTATGTTTAGTTAGTGGCTGGGGAAGAATGGTTTGAGGTTTGATGTGATGTATTCGAAAATGTGTTTTTTAGTAGAGGTGTCAAACGTACTGAACCGTTGTGCCAAAAGCAAATATCAGGTCGGGTGGGCAATTTTCAGACAATGGTAGGTCGCTATTTTTGGAGCTCTATAAGTAAAAAATACACTAAAATGGGTCGGGTTGATTTTTCTGCCCTAATCGGTCAGCAAAAAAAAGGGTTCATTTTGGGTTTCTAAATATAGAGCTCAGCCCGGTCTTTTTACTGGGTCATACCAAAATTGACAGTTTCCTCTATTAGTATAAAAATGCATTGACAAACATGTGATTTTTTTTTCCCGAAACGATAGAATATAATATAAAACTCGAAAATAAATTTACATAAGGTGGTAATCCTCTTGGAAACAAGGCCAAAAACCTCCAAGTAGAATCCAAGAGAGACATCAAACAAAGATGATCTAGAAAGTAGTATGAACTGGGGGAGAAAAACATTAACAGCTTGAAAGACATCAATCCAACACAAACCCAACTTCAACAAGCAAAAAAAAAAAAAAAAAAGAATCAAGCAAAAATTTTATCCATTAAATTTGAAACAGTACAATAAACAAATGTTGAAACTTGATCTTGAAACAAAAGCCAAAATCCATAACTTAAAAGTCCTTCCACCAACTACACGACACTGATGTGAACATCCTATCAATCAACCAGAATAGGACATGTACAACAACTTCAAATCATCGTTCCATCAAACACACAAGCCTAAAACTCCGAGAATCGGCTAGAAGTTCAAATATCCGACAAAACTCTTAATTTGTACACAAGAGACTCAGTCTAGATATGTTAAACTGTCGCGACTGTTTTAGGACCATTTAAACCGAGAAAAAAAACATGGTTAGAGCCTAATTATGTTAGCCCGTTTAAGTCCATGCCTTTTTTGATCCGAATTGTTTAGGTTTAAAACCCTTTAGGGCTAGCCCGCGATAACTATGCTAGCTCGCTAGCCTGACATTTTTTTTTAAAAAGAAATAAATATAATTTAAAGTTACATGTCTAGTTTTATTACATATTACTAGTAAATATATTTTTAAATTCACATTTCCCTCATCTTTAAGTCTTTCATTTCACCAAACAAATTATGTTTTCGATAAAATTCTTTATCTATTTATTTTATGTATTACTTAATTTAGCTTTCCGATTTTTGCTCTAAACAAGAGAATCACGACATTGTATTAGATTATTTAGAATATAAATTATATTTCCAAATTATATATTTCTAAATGTTTCTAAATTACATTTGCTCTAAATACATATAAATTATAATTTTATTAATGCAATGTAATTATAAACAATGCATGTCTATTTTTATAATGAATAGATTAACTTTAAATATTGTATACGTTAAATTTCAAAATTTTAGATTTAAATATATAATTATAAAATTATGACTTATAGCTATATGAGTAATTTAAGGGGAAAAAAAGTATTATCTTTTTTATTTTATATGGGTATATAATGCTAGCTTTTATTATTATTATTTTATTTTTAAAATTTAAATCATAAAATATTTAAATTTTATAATTTTGTTAATGCAATGTAATTATAAACTATGCGTAATTTTTTTTAATAATGAATACTTTCACTTAAAATTTAAACTTAAATGTTATATGTGTTCGAGTTTAAAATATTAGATTTAACTATATAACTTTTAAATTTTTAACCTATCACCCGATAGTGACCCGTTTAGCCCGAAGCCCGCTAAAGCTAGCCCAAACCGCTAGAGTCATCCCGTTTAACATCTCTATTCGATCCATTTTCCTATTGCAGCTTCATTAGGTGGTCGGTTTCACTCATCCGCCTCAAAAACCAAATCTATGGCAAACTTTAGGATCGATAGAACAACTACAAAACAAAGAAAAATATTAGCAATATGGCCAAGCAAATTCAAAACATTTTTTTTCGGTCATTCGTCTGATTTTAATATAAGCCCCCAAATATTTCATATTTGTTATAATTAGTCGATTATTTATTAATGTTTTGAACAAAATTATGTGGACTTAGTTTTGGGGACTCATAATCACAAGGGTTTAAACTTGTTTCCTCTTGGGCCCATTCTTTCTAACGGGCTTTTCCCACGGAAACGTGATTAGCTTTATACGAGTAATCAATATCAAGGATTTGTGTTGGACATTGAATTATGATACATAAATATTCGAAATGATGGACACTTTCTTTAATTTCTCAAATTTCTTACAAGCAAAATTATTTCTTTTCTTATATCCTAATACAAAGCTCTTAATTATACTTCTCTTGTGATTGAATTATATAAATGATACATTTGTTTCAAGAACTACAATATTTTGTTATTAACAGTTAATTGTTGATAATATTAGTTGATGGAGATAATGAGTTTATTATCTTTTAGGATTTTAGAATATCTAATATTTTAGATAATGACTTGTATGTTTGAGAGTCTTTTATTTTAGCTTATCTTTTAATGTTTTCTAGTTAAGTTAGGACTTTTATCGTACGAGTTTGATCTTATAAATAGTTGTTTTATTATTATTTTTAGGAGATTGAATATTATTAATTTTGAGATTTATCTATTTTTCATTGCAATTTACGTTTCTTTGTGAAGATTCGTGTTGCTTTTATTCGTTGTTCGTATATTCGTAGCTTCCGCCTTCATCATTAGTGCATAGTGCTGTAAAGCATATATAGGAATCTGTTTAATTAAGGTCCCAATATCTATTACATTCTGTTTTAATTGTAATTGTCTACTTGCATTAAACAAGTTGTCTTATGTACATAAACATGTATACTGCCATTACAAACCTGAAATCATATATAAACAATCTTTTATTTTTTCTGTTATATATAAACTTTCTACATGCATGTTAAGTTTCTGTTAATTTAATTTCAGTTCCAAAATGTTTCCAATTCTTTTTAATATTTAACAATTCAAAACACACTGAAAACGAAACTTTAATCCTTGGTTTAAAATATTAATAGTACATCATATTTCGACTTACAAACTTTCTTGTTCAGCCCTGTAAATATTCCGTCGGGATTTTGTTTTAGGTTGCATTTCTACAATCCTGTGTAGTTTTCTTTTTTTTTTTTGAGAAACAATCCTGTGTAGTTTACCGATCGAGTTTACAGAAAAAAAAGTACAGGCACTAAAATTGTTGATCAGGTTGCAAAATATCAATTATCCTTAGTTTTATGGAGAATTTCCGTACAAACCTACTTACATCTTAAAAAATTCGTCACCAATTCACAGAAAAAATTTACTAAATAATTTCACACATAAATGTCAAATATGATTGTATAAGTATATATTAGCTTTATATCTTAATAATATATGAACAACTAAGTGGAATATTGATATCAAAAATGCATACTCTACACAAAGTGTCTAGAGCAAGGTGCGAAAAATGTCATGCTATAAAAGTATATATGGGCAACTTTTTTCTTCACATTGCCAAATACATATATATGTGTATATAAATGAAGTGAGAATAGAAGGAATTCCTGATTGGGTTACCCTTATACAAAAAGAGGCTGACTTTTCATAAAACAATATCCAAGTCCCTATTTCCCACGTAGATGAAAGGTCACCAAGGAGATGAAAAAGGGCAAAAGACTTGAAAAAGGAGAAGGGAAAGTTACGTAGCTATATAAATTGGGGGGATGGACAGGTTTTGCATTATTAGTTTGTGGGTAAAAAGGAAAATGTTGGGAGGTGGAATTTGGGTGTATTCCAATATATATCATCAACACATGTCAAATATGTATTTTTTTTTTTACGAACCAGCAGATTCACACAGGTTAGAGCGCAGACCGCATCCCATACTTTTTTAGGATTATGAGACATCCGTCCTTCATGAAATTGTCCTAATCTCTAGGTGAGGAGGAGGCAACCCAACCCCTCACTCCACGAGAGTCAAGGTTTTTGAACCCGCGACTCGGTTGAGGTGTAAGAACCTTAAAGGCCACTGCGCCAACCTGGGGGTGTCAAATA
The DNA here is from genome assembly GCA_016081115.2 of Rehmannia glutinosa. NCBI lineage: Eukaryota > Viridiplantae > Streptophyta > Magnoliopsida > Lamiales > Orobanchaceae > Rehmannia > Rehmannia glutinosa. The sequence continues at coordinate 17,011 of JABTTQ020000340.1, forward strand.
TGTATTGATAATGTCATTTTATATAGTTCGAGTTGTGTATTTTTTTTTATTGTGTATCGCAGCACAAAGTGCATGCTGCCCAGTCTGGCCGTCAGCCCTGTGGCATGCGTGCAGCCCCAGCCCAGCCATCGACCCTGCGGCGTGCGTGTTGCCCCAGTCCTGCCGTCGGTCATGCGGCGTATGCCACGTATTGCATCGTCCCCCCTCGTCCCTATGTGACGATAGTTGGGTAGGAGGTGGTGGACAACGGCCGCCCGTGCACAATGTTGCGTGGCTGGCCCAAATGCAATTTTGCGGCGACGAAGATCCCTTATTCAATATTGTGTTTTATATTTTATATCAATATTGTCAGCATACGTAAAGTTAATATTGATAATATTAATTAATTATTTATATATTAATTAATTAATTATAATTATCCTTGTATTTATAAAATTGAAATAAAAAATTAAAAGAAAGTGAGGGTGGGTGACATTCCCATGTGAATGACCACCACCATTTTATGGGTGGATGTCATGGTTGGCTTCATATCAACGCTAACTGCCAAAATGCCCAAACTCACACTCCCACAATTACACTAAACCATCACATATACTCACAAAAAAAATGACACTAACAAAATAAAAGTGCCAAACAAAAGCTAGATTAGTATCATTACCTCATTTGACTAAATCACCAAGTCATCCTCCTTTATTGGCCACTACCACTTAATTTGGCCTTTTAGCAAAATCCTTTTGATCTTCTTTTTACTTTTTCTTTTATGCATATAATAATATTTTGCTTTTTATCTCTTTTACTTGATAGTCTATAAACACATGAATGTAAAAAGAATCAAATCCTTTGGTATAAACTTTGTATGAATTTTCTTTATTTCGCCCTTGTGCGGATTGTCGATTGATGCTATTTTGATAATGTCGGACATACGATTAATCTTGAAAAATCTATCAAATTATAACATGTATTCAATTTTTATGTGTTATACTACTGAGTCTAATCATAATTATAAAGCTAATGGACACAACCTAAATGTTAATTAACTTCATATCTTTCGGCCCAACACATATGTATTGAGTTAAAGATACAAAGTACAACATTCAAATAATATCTATATGTATACTTATATTTTAAGTGTAGATTATATCTATGCTTTGAGTCATCATGATTTACAAAATAACAAGGAGGAAAGACAGAAATACATCTATACATACACATATACATATACATATATATGTATATAGTCTATAGATGTATTTATTGGAAATTGGTTTGAGAAGTAATGGTTTAATACTTAAACTTTTGACCAATTTTTTAGTGACTAATTAATTAATTTCGGAGGAATTAAATATTAAAATAGAATTCTACATTTCGAGTAGATGAGTGTGGTATATTTAACTTCTCAAAACCATTTAGTGGTGAGTGAGAAATAAAATCCACAAGTTAGCCACTTGGAAATGGGATGATGGATGATGGGGAGGTGAAAAGACACCATCCCACATGGGAATAAAATGTTAATTTTATTCAATATATAAGTAAGTGGGTTTGTAAGAGTGTGCAAGATGAAATAACTATACACATGTGAGGTGTGGTGGGCAAGGCCACACGCCACACGCGCCGCCTCCCGCACGCACGACGCCGTCGGGCCATGGCCGTGGGCCGAGCCCGTGCCCGTCAACAGCACTACTCTGCCCACTACTTGGAAGTTACAACATAGTGGCCATTGAAGGAGTGCCCACTACTTGGAGGTTACAGCCCATTATCTTGGGTTCTTTCGCCTGCAGAAAAAGACTGCGCCTGGATGGAAGTCCTATAAATAGGAGCATTGTTGTTGTTCGTAACACACTTTCATACACATTTTTACATTCTTGTACTTGCATAAAGTGTACTCGCATTTTTCATATTCCGATTGAAAGGTGCTTGAAATTTACAGTCTTTGTTATTTCAAGGACTAAGATGTCAGTATCTTTGGGGATAACACGCCTGTTAAGAAGACTATACATGACGTGTTTATCTTGCGGGTAGAGTATTTACTCGCCTCGCCTTTTCTCGCAATTTTCTATTCTTTGTAATAGATAGGTTCTCTTTGTAATTCGGTTACGTAAATAAACACACAAAATTTTCAACAACGCAAGATAAACAATCTGTTTCTGTAAACGATGACGTCTACTTCAAGAGTGAATGTTCCTACTGCTCCTGCTGCTGCTTAGAAGCCAGAAAAATTTTCTGGTACCGATTTCAAGAGATGGCAATCCAGGATGTTATTTTATCCGACTACGCCGAGCCTCGCTAAGTTCCTGAAGGAGGATCCACCAGTGGTGGAAGAAAATGAAACCAACGATAAAAAAGAAAAACGCGCCGCTTTTCGCCGCCGGGCCGGGGGTGACTTCTTGCCGCAACCACGCCCTAAATGGATGTCTCGATTCGCTATACAATGTGTATAGTGAAGTGAAATCTTCCAAAGAGCTCGGATTCTTTGGAAAAGAAATACCGAATTGAGGATCTTTGGTTCCAAGAAGTTCGTGGTTGGGCGGGTTTCTAGATTTCAAGATAGTGGATTCTAGAATTGTCATGGATCAGCTCAAGAATTGCAAGTTAATTATGCACGATATTCATGCGAAGGAATGCAATTGGATGAAGCTTTCAAGTGGCGTGCATGATTGAAAAATTTGCTGGATGGAAGGACTTCAAAAATTATTTGAAGCACAAGCGTTTAAAAGAAATAAATCTTGAAGAGCAAATTATGCGTTACGAATTGAGGAAGGTAATCGCAAATTAGATTCAAGGTTTGAAAAGGGTGTCTTTGATGCAAAGGCGAATTTGCTAGAACCTGGCGCTTCTAAGAACAACAAAAAGAAACGTGACAATAACAACAACTACAAGGAAAGAAGCCGTAAACAAAAAGCCGTTTATAGGAAATTGTCACAATTGTGGTAAGCCCAACCACATGGCTAAGGAATTTGTTGGCTTCCTAGAAAACCAAAATATAGACAACCTAATGCTAATGTGGTTGAGCACAATGGGTGTAATCCAAGAGTCGACGATATGGATCTATCCGCAGCGGTGGTTTTGAGGCAAACCATGAGGATAATCCAAGAGAGTGGTATGTTGACACGGGGCCACTCGACATGTCCATTCGACAAGGATGCGTTCTCTACCTACACCCTTGTACGGTAGAAAACTTAATAAGGGTAATTTACTTTTTCGATGTTGCAGGTTTTGGCAACGTGGTTCTCGAGCTCACCGGAAAAGAGTCGCTCCTCAAGGATGTTCTTCATGTCCCGTAAATTCGGAAGAATCTAGTGTCGGGATCTCTTCTTGTAAACCATGGTTTTAGGATCGATGTTTGAGTCCGAAAAGTTTATTTTAACTAAGTTTGGATAGTTCCTAGGAAAAGGTTATCGTATAATGGACTGTTCAAAATGAATGTAATGGCGTCATTGTAACCGATTCAAGCAAAGAATAAAATTGAGCCTACTTGTTTATATGCTTGAGTATTCGATTTGTGGCATGTTAGATTAGGGCATGTTGATCTAAATGCTATTAAAAGATTAATGAACTTGGTATTACTTCCAACTTCAAAAATTGATTCTCAAAAAAGATGTGAAATCTGTATTGAAGCTAAAATGGCTAAATTACCTTTTCATTCTGTGGAAAGAAATACAATACCTCTAGAATTGATACATACTGATATATGTGATCTGAAATTTGTGCAAACTAGATGTGGTAAAAAATATTCATCACTTTTATTGATGATTGCACAAGATTTTGCTACTTATATTTATTAAGAAGCAAAGATGAAGCGTTGGAAGCCTTCAAAATTTATAAAAATGAGGTTGAAAATCAACTTGGCAGCCGGATTAAAATAATTCGGAGTGATAGAGGTGGAGAATATGTTGCACTTTTTGAAGAATTATGTAACCAGTGGGGAATAATTCATCAAACTACTGCACCATATTCACCACAATCTAATGGCATTGCTGAACATAAAAATCGAACTTTAAAAGAAATGATGAATGCCATGTTGATTAGTTTTGGGCTACTTTAACATGTGGGGGAAGTTTTTAACAAAGAAACCACATTTTAAATAAAATCCCACTTAAAGGAAAAAAATAAGACACCTTATGAATTGTGGAAAAATCATAAGTCATCTTATAAATACCTTAAAGTGTGGGGTGTTTGGCTAAAGTAGCAATACCTGAATCCAAACAAGTTAAAATTGGCCCAAAGACGGTCGATTGTATTTTTATAGGATATGCACTATCGGTTCTTGGTACACAAGTCGAAAATCCGTAAATTCTCAAGGTACCATAATTGAATCAAGAAATGCAATATTTCTTGAAAATGTATATCCTTGTAAAGAAAGAGTTGAAATAAGTTCTAACAAAAGAACTTATGAGAAAGAAAGTATTTCTTCACAAGGAGTGAAGAATCAAGACGAAGTAAAAGGACTAAAATCGCTACATCATTTGGTCATGATTTTGTCACTTACTTGTTAGACGAGTGAGCCAAGTACGCTTAAAGAGGCTCTGTCTAGTCCGGATGCTCCGCTCCGGAAAGAAGCCATCAATAGTGAAATAGAATTCATTTTACAAAATCATACCGAGAGTTGGTTGATCTCCTTGCGCGTAGTAAACGCTAGGTGTAAATGGATTAAAAAAAGGAAATATAAGGCAGATGGAACTATTGATAAATATAAAGCCAGGTTAGTGGCTAAAGGCTTCAAACAAAAAAGAAGGAAGTGATTTCTTTGATACATATTCACTGTAACAAGAATTGCATCCATTCGAAAGTGCTTGTTGCGATTGCCGCTTTGCACAATCTCGAGATTCACCAATGGATGTAAAACTGCGTTTTAAATGGTGAATGGAAGAAGAAATATATATGGAACAAAGATTTGTAGCACTGGTCAAGAGAAAAAGGTGTGCAAATTGATAAGATCATCAGTATGGACTTAAACAAGCCCCGAAATAGTGGCATCTCAAATTTGACACAACGATGTTGTCAAATGGCTTTTAAATCAACGAATATGACAAGTGTGTTTATGTTAAAGGCACATCAAATGGGTTTGTCATAGTTTGTCTATACGTAGACGATATGTTAATAATGGGTAGTAGTCATGATATAATCATAGACACTAAGAAGATGTTAAAAAGAAATTTTGACATGAAAGACATGGGAATTGTTGATATGATTCTCGGAATAAAAATTGGCATAACATCTCAAGGAATTAGCTTGACACAATCCTACTATATGGAGAAAGTGCTCAAGAAGTCCAATGCTTTTGATGGTCCACCATGCAAAATGCCCATTGATTTGAGCATAAATCTGGTAGTAAATAAAGTTGAACCAATAGCTCAGTTGGAATACTCGAAGGTGATAGTAAGTTTGATGTACATTACAAATTGTACACGCCCGATCTTGCCTATCCTCGTAAACAAGTTGAGTAGGTATACAAGTAATCCAAGTCAAGAGCATTGGAAAGCACTAACTAGGGTACTAAGATATTTAAAATACACCCCGAGTTATGGAATACACTACTCTAAATACCCTCCAAGATTTGAAGGATATAGTGATGCTAATGGATTTGATTCAAAGGACTCCTACCCACTAATGGATATATATTTACTATCGAGGAGGAGCAAAGATCATGGAAATCCACTAAGCAGACTTGTATAGCTAGATCCACCATGGAATCTCGATTTTATAACTTTTGATAAAGTCATGGCGAAGAAGTTCGAATGGCTTCGTAATTTCTTAGAAGATTTTCCATGTGGAAAAAGCCAAAGGCCTCCCCGTGATGATTCTTTGTGATAGTCAAGCTACTATAGGGAGAGCACAAAGTAATATGTATAGCGATGAAGTCTAGACACATCCGTCATGTAGACATAATACCGTGAAACAATTGATCTCTAATGGTGTTATATCAATTGACTATGTGAAGTCAAAGGATAACATAGCGGATCCGCTCACGAAAGGGCTTAACAGAGATCATTGAGTAAATTGCTAGAGGGAATGGGATTAAAATCGACAATTTAAAGAACGATTAAAGTGGTAACCCAACCTTGGGATCAAGATCCCAAGAACTTGGTTCAATGGGAAAACTAAACTTTAAAATTCAGTTAAGACTTGTAAATCACTTAACCCATCCCTAGAAGGCAAACCAAGTGCAATAAACTTGTTGGTTTTGGTAAGGTTAAGCGTAGGTCCCAAGGGGTGTGAGTAAGGTTTAGAAGGGGGGGTTGAATAAACGTTACCAACTTTTCTATTTTAGTCCTTTTAAAATATTACAGAGTTCTTGAGGGACAGCTAAGTTAGTTAACCAAACAGAGTTAGCCACTCAATGACGTTCGATTGAGTGTTAATAGAATAACTCAAATTGTTTAGTCTAAACCTTAACTTGGTTGTGATGAAATTTTACTGAAGACTTAACACCCTTGAATTTGGTTTAACTTTGTTTTAAACACTTGATTTTAGCACCTTGTTAATTATCGGTTGATAGCAAATTATCGCAGATATAAAGTGATATGCGTAAATAAAAATCTTGAAATGTAAATGACACAATAATTTTTATAGAGGCTCAAGATGGGGTAATTCTTCTACTCCTCTATTCTCCAACTCCCGGAGGAATCCACTAAGTATTGATCGAGTACAAAGTGGTTATCACCCGTATACAAGTCTTGATCACACGGTGACTTGCTCCTTTGGGACTCGGTCCAGAGATGCCTTGGTCACACAAATTGCTTCTCGTCCGACTGCCTTCTTCTTCACATGGCGTTTTTGCGCTTTGTTACTTCGCCTTACTTGCTCAAGCTTCTTGGATTTGATCACGAAGCCCTCCAATAACTTGAGACTGGTTCGACCTTCAACCTTCCTACAATCCTCCTTGGAATGTAGACCCCTTTGATTCTTCAAAAGTTTCCTCTTCAATGTTTGAAGTCGTCTTTTCCTTCACAACTTAGTGTTGGATCGATTTCTTCGAGATTTAGGCTTGAGGATTTGCTTGAATAACTTGAGAATATCTTTGCAGTTACAAAGATGAATAATACTTGTTTTTCGTTGTTCGAGGTAATCAAGTCCGCAAGGTAACATTTTCTCAAAGTGATTCCTCGTCTTTTATAGTGAACTTTCAAAAATCGCCCTAGTTGAAGAGATATGCTTATTTTCAAAAGTCACTTGTGTTCGTTGGCTTGTCTTTTCTTGGTCTTCAATCTTGAGATGTAGACCTTTCCTCGTATTAAATGAATGTCCGGCTTTTCGTGTTCGACACGAAAAGTGCTTCCCATTGGTTTATTCATTTTGCATGCTTTTGGGATCGAGCACTTTAAGACATGGCAAAGATGGAAGTATTACTTGATTAAGTAATATTCTTGACTTTTGTGCAACTGATTCTTCGAGCTTAACTCCTCTTTGTAGCTTCCTTTTCCCAGGTGACTTGAGTCTACTCCAATGATTGAAAGACTAAATCCGTCACTCAACTTGACTTGGCTTGGCTTCTTTGGTTGACTTGACCGACTCTTCATACATAACCTATATCACGGTTGATACTCCTTCAATGAGTTCTTCACATCTCTTCCTTGCCACACTCACCGCTTCTACCGGTGTGTCTTCATTCTAGTCTTGATTGACTTCTTGTATTCCTGCATGGCGACTGACTCACTCATACAACATTAGGGTGGCAAATCGTTCGTCTTGCGGGCCGTTATCGGCCGGCACGATAACGGCATGGCACGATAAGCCCAAACACGAACACGACACGATTTAACGGGCCTGAAATTTATACCCGAACACGACACGTTAAAAACACGATAAACACGGCATGACACGATAAGACGATAAAGAAAATTGTCAAATTTATTTAGGTAAGCCCGTTAGGCCCGATTGGTCGATTAAGCCCATTAACAAATAAAACTTATGATTTTTTTATATTCTTTATATTTAATACTTAAGACATATATTTTAATAAATTATTAATAAAAATAGTCAAGTAAAAATAATCAATTATTATTAAATTACCCATATAAATAATTATTTACTAATAATTAAAAAATTATCGCGTTTATCGTGTTTAACAGCTGTACCGATATCAGCCCGATTTTTATCGTGTCTTATCGCTAGCCCGAACGCCCGAACCCGATAATCCCCAACCCAAACCCTATAATTTTTGTGTCGTGTTCGTATTCGGTCAATCGTGTCGTGCCTCAAATTGCCACCCCTACATACAACCCTATCTATTACAATACAAATTACAAGGAAAATGGGGTGCCAACTTTCTAGTCTAAGTTTTACATGACATTCATCAAAATCTAAACAATAAATTTCCCAATAATTTCCCCCTTTTTGATGATGCCAAAACTTAGGACGTACAAACAAAATGTAAGCATCAAAGATACATACAGACAATGCAGTAACAGAGAAAGTATGCGTAGAATCAATCTTTTTATTGATCATAACATTCTTGTCCTTTTATGCCTATTTACAATGTGTATCAGAGCAAACATAGCATTCTATATCTACGCAAAAGTATAAAAATTACAGATTTCTTATTCAACGTACAGAAGACTTACATACATATGCATTTACAATAGTAAAATACATGAAGGGGTGGACAACAACACTTCATCGCCTCCGCTGCCTCCTTCTTTCATCTTCACCACATATCCCTCGCTTTCTTTTCTTTCTTTTCATCTTCAAATTTTTTTCTTCTTCTCGTAGCTCTCTTCACAGCTTCATCTTTCATTTTCCTTTCTTGTCTTTCTTGCCACAGTTGAGTTTGTCTTCTATTCTCTTCTTCGATTCTTTTTGCATATTCAGCATTCTTCCTAGCCACTTCCCGATTGGCCACTTCATCATACTCCACTCAAGAGATCCTTCCTTCTTGCCTCGGATCTACATATTCAATGTTTTTGGGTAGAGGTCTAGGTTTAAAGCCTCTACCTCCACCACTTCTTCCTCCTCCTCCGGGCGTATATTGTCTTCGAGTCTTCTTTCTTTCCAAAGCAGAGTGATCGCTAGTAGTCTCTGGTCATTTGTCGCCTTCTTCGCATGCCAGGACCTTTTTCCTAGTACAAGTCCCAGACTTGGGCTATGGACATATCCTTGAAGTATCCCTCGGACTCGAGCATTTTAAACTCTTCAACGGATCTTGGCTATTGTCCATCATCTAGAATGGCGTCAGTATTTTTCTCGCGGAATGCCTCCAAATTGTTTTAACATCTCTTCAATACGGGCATCCGTTCTTTTGCCGAAATCCTTCATATCTCGCTTCTACAATCTTTTTCTTATGAGACATGGGCACAGCAGAGTGATAGAGCGGCAGTTACAGAAGTTTCCGATGATGTCGGCCATGATACATGACCTTGCCGAGGGTTTCAAAAGCATTAAGGTCATATCTTTTGACCTTTCCTCAAAGCCTTTTTCCTTCTCATTCATCTTCTCAACAGCTTGTATCTTTCTTCTCTACGACAAATGTTTCTTTTTCCTTCTCACCAACCGTCCCTTAAGATCTTCTCGTATTCTCTTTCCCCTTTTGGCATCATCAAAGGAGAGAGGAACCCCCGGGAACATACCAAAGAAGCATGAAGTCCGATCTCTTGATAGTGAATTTTGCTTGAGTCTCGTCAAGGGAGTATCTTTGTTTTGAATTCTCGAGTGGTGGCTTTGGACTCGGCCGCCACTGGTTTCATTTCACCATAAGAAGGCTGAATTTGGTATTCATGTTTTCCTCGACGCGCGTGGTTCTTTGCGATGAAATTCACGCAGCAACTCCATTTCGCTTGTATGGGAGGCATGTAATCGCTCCATATAGGTATGCATCCTCGCCTTCATGTCGCATTGTCAAGCACTCCATACCAAAGATTCTCAGTTGTATAGTGCCTTGAAGTAGCGAACTTGCTCGAGACGCATGACACTGGGCCGTTGAGACCATTTCCTTATCGACGACCACCACTCCTCTCAAGTCTCGTCGTGAGAGTGGCATCTCTCGTTGTCCGGCGCATGTCGAGAGAGGCTTGGTGCCGTTCAATCTTCTCAATCTCTTCACAGATTTTCTTGAAGATTTCACGATCTCAACTCGCCTCGACTTGAGTTATTTCAGAAGCCACTCTGCATTGAAATTGAAATCAAGCACAATCGAATCAAGAGGATTAAAGTGGTCTTGGACGGTGTAGAGCCTCTGTTCTCAGCTTTTTCTTCTTCAAGCACGGGTAGTTCTTGAGAAAGGAAACACTTCTTCATATGCATCGTCTCGCACTCTGAGTTATTGTGCTTGTGGTGGTCATCTGGCCGAAGAATGGTAGCTCAGCTTGTGATCGTGTGATTCGGTTGGGCTTTTGAGGGTAGTGACCCGATTGGGTGAGCCTCAAGCGTCTTAATGCCTTTTTTGGCCTAAGTTTCGATTTATCATTGAGTTTATTTGTTCCTCGGCCGTATCAGTAGCGTCATCGGAAGATGATAAGATTTGAGGATTTGGTTCATCATCAAAATTGAAAGTTTGTCGAGCAGCCTTGAATTCTAGCTTGCTCATACTTGATAGAACATCCTCAGCTGAGTCCTGTTCAGCAGGGGTTGACTCAGCTTCATCTGTGGATCCCAAAAATGTTGTATCAGGATCATCCTAGGAGTCATGAAGAGCGTTGATTTCCTCCTTTGAATCAGCAATTATGTTCTGAGGAATGTTCTTATCTCCTTGGTTTTTACCTAGGGAAGTCTCAACCTCCCTTAGGCCTTCATTACCTCCTCGCAGTCTCAACTGCGCAGCGGGCGTTAACCACAATCCCTTCGACAGACGCGGTGCCTTAGGATCTTCAGTGGCATCCACAGGAGTCTCAACTCCGTGGATTGCACTTTCAGTGCCCAGAGTGTTAACTCATGGGGAAGATCCATCATGTGCCTCGACTGCATCGCGGCGTCTCACCGCAAAGTCATGGCACTTTGAGAGAGACTCAAACGTCCGAGCCACAAGTGACAACTTGCTGTTGTTCTTTTTCTTTTTCCTTCTCCACTTCGCCTCCTTTCTGCATTGTGGAGTCATCTGCAACATCCTCCGACCTAGCTACAGTGGAGTGAGTTTCACCGGCTCGGTGGCTCACCGACTGAGTATGTTGGGGTCACTCGCTCCGGACTCGGCTTTGTCAAATGAGTGTTCACCAGGTAGGGGCAGTGTGGTAAGACACCTTCAACAGGGGTTGGCTCAACTTGGGTGCCCAAGTTCCCAGTGTCATCGCCAAATCCCTTAGATCCGTCCTCTGAGTGAACTCGGGAAGTGGTTGCAGCAATAATTGTTGCAATCTATTGTACCACTCCCAACGGATCAATCTCCAGCTGAGATTTGGAAGACTCTCCTGGTCCTTCCTCAATTTGCTCATGCATCATTTTGGAGTCCGAATGACTTGGTGCATACCCAATTTCTCCTGTAAGCAAAGAACCAAATCCATGTCCTCATCACTTTCCTCGAAAGAGCATCTATGTGCGGATGAGTGTGATCGGCCGGGTTCGATGAAGAGGACGATCTTTGTCGGGCTTTCTCACGCGCTTTATGCTTCCTCATTGCTCTAGCCGTTTCTGTTTTCCTTCCGAATTTGCTATATATTTATGCAAGTTATCCTCATTCAAGGCTTGCGGAAGAGTCAACCTCAAGGAACTTGAAAAGCTCCTCTTCTTTTTCAATGAATTGTGGTATTCGAATCGCACCCTTGAATGACTAAGCTTCCACTTCCTCCACTCAGGCGACTATGAACGCCGGGTACAATAGAGAGTACATGATTACATCATCATATTCATCCTCTCCTATTGCCCTTCCTTTTAGGAATGGAGGGTAGCAAACTCTGTTGCTCTTATATTTCAGAAGACATCTGTCGTAGGTGGAGACTGATCCTGTCAGATGATTACGATGTCTTTGCTGCTTCTTGTTGTTCTCGATGTTCATCCATATTTGGGTCTTCAATTTGCCTCTGTTGATCGGTCTCGAGACTTGGTTTTCATCGACAATTCTCGAGACCGCACTTCTTCAAAGAATCTCGGTGATTTTCTCAAGGCGAGTGGCGGACTGCCTTCTCAAGCTCAAAGCTTCGAGATTCTTCTTCTTCTTTTTGTCCTTACCAGAGGAAGTTGTTCCGGTTCGGACTTCTTCCTCAAAGATCCTTGGCGGCGGGGTCGGTGCATCTTTCTTTGACCGAGGAGATGCCTTTCTTGGCTTGGCGATCTCTTTCTTTTTGATGGTTGGAGAAGGTATTTGAGGTTCTTTCTCCGCCTCGGGCAGGGGCGGGAGACACGGCCGCAGGGGCGAGTGACTTTGCCGCAGGACAAAAGTCTTTTTTCTTTCTTGCGCAGGGGCAGCTATCTTCTTTCAGCTATCTTTGGTGCATGGGCATTTTCTTTTCTTGGGAGGGGAAGTAAAAATGCTTCTTCAAGATCGGTGATTTCCTTTGGTATCCGCCTCTTGGCATAGGCTCTCTTCCGAGCTCCCGAAAGGTTTACCCGAACATCTTCTTGTTGACATGGAACGACTTTCCATGTCGGAGTGGAACACCTTCACCTTCCATCAAATGGCCGATTACAAGGCCGTAGCCCGAAGATCCTCCAAATTACCCCCATCGCCCTTGAAGGACTTATTTGCAAGATCGCGAGTCCGGTAGACGATTCCCCGCCCCGGATTGATCTTCTTCTCCTCCATGATCGCAAATGACGACGAGCTTGGTTTTTTTGATACGGTGATTGAAGCTTCCAAACTTCATGTCTACACGTTTGGCGACGATATCCCACAGTTTGTGATAATCATCCTTGACTTAACTTAAATTTTGTGTAGATAACTTTTGCAAAGACACTCGGTTTGGCCACTTCCTTCCATGCAACGACCAAATCAACGTCGGCTTCATATATCTCGGCATGCCCTCCGACGGCGATAGCAAAGGTGCTCTCAAGGTCCTTTGTAGTGATTATAATGTCCTTTGCGGTGGACGGAGGACTTAATCCCCGTCCCGCATTTCGAGGCGTTTACGAGAACGGGCGACCTCTCTACGTACGTCATATGATATTCCAATGTGAGAAAAGTTTTAGCCGGATTCTCGATCTTATCCGCAATCTTCTTCACAAGGGTTTCATCGGAACCCTGTTTTATCATCCCTTCAAAATCCATTGACCCGGTGTGGATTTGCTTTTCAGCTTAGTGAAATCATGTCTTTGGTGCCATTTCTAGAAGATTTTACCGATTGAATCTTGATAAACTAGCTTTGAGAACTGGTAGGGTTTTGAGAGAAAAAGATACTTGTTTTCTTAGTTTTGAAGATGAAACGAGTTTTCAATGTGAGAGAGAAAACTAAAAAGAATGAGTATATATGGGTTATGAAAGGGCGTGTTTTGGTTTTGAATTTTGATCGAGATCAACGGCTCGTGATTTAGCACGTCTCATTGCATTTAATTGCTCGCATTTAGTGCGGCAGCATGTATATCCAATCATATGCTTGTTGTGCGAGCTTTTGACATGCATTTCGTCATAATTATCGCGTGCTATCCTTAAAAACATTCCCGCTTATTAAAAACGATGCGTTTTTGTCACTTAGCTCATAAATGACTCGACTCACAAAGACAAATGACTCAACTCTTCTTCTCTCCTTTTGTATGGTGACTCGGTTATTCTAACTCGATCTGGTGACTTTGGATATCAGGTGATTCACTTGGCTTATTTATGAAATTTGTTCAATCTCCAAACTTTTCATGTTCCATCTCTTCTCATTGAGTCTTCCGAAGTGTCAACTCACCAATTAACCCTAGCTCATGCTTAAGCTCTTCAAACGGATTCACATAAGGGCTTTGTGAATATGTCACCATTTGCTTATCAGTTGAGATGTATTCCAAGGTGATATATTTCTTTTCAACATGATCTCTTGTGAAATGATATCTCGACATCAATGTGCTTTGTTCTTGAATGCAACACAGATTACGAGTGATTGCAATAGCAAGACTTGTGTTATCACACATAATTGGAATCTCTTTTTCTTCAATTTCATAATCTCTCGATTTGTTGTCTCATCCACAAGACTTGGGCAACAATTTGCCGCAGCCTATGTATTCTCGGTGTGGATGTGGGCCATTGAGTTTTCTTGCTAAACCCGAAACTAATCTTTCCAAGCATTTGACATGTACTGAAGTACTTTTCCTATCAACTCTACATCCAAAGCATAGTCGTCAGTCCGAATAACGATTAGCTTGAATCCACCTTCCTTTGGATACCATAAGCCAACTTCTTGGCATCCCTTCAAGTATCTTAGGATTCTCTTAGTTGCGTCATGTGACTTTCCTTTGGGAGCATTGAATCACGCATACTCCCTCGCAAATGTGATGTCCACCCATTGTTAGATAGAGTAGAGATCCAATAAGTGCTCTATATCTTGTTTGATCCACAGGCTTGCCATCCGCATCCATGTCCATCTGATTGATGTATTCATTGGTATTTTCTGGAAGACTTCTCTTCCATACCAAATTTCTTCATTAAGTCTCGGTGTACTTTGTTTGACTTATAAAGGTTTTCATCCTTCACTGTTTAACTTGAAGTCCTAAGAAGAATGTCGCTCTCCCATCATGCTCGATTTCAAATTTGCCTTGCATAAGGTTTGAGAATTTATCACTGACTCTTTGTTTGTGGATCCAAAAATGATATCATCACATATATTTGAACAAGCAATATACTCTCTCCATCTTGAATTCAAGAGTGTTACGCCCACTTTGCCTTTGGTGAATCCATTATCGTTAGAAATTGAGATAATGTATCATACCATGCCACTAGGTGCTTGTTTCAATCCATATAGAGCTTTCTTTAGTTTGTACATCTTGTCTCCAAGAGTCTTTCGCTTTCAAAGCCTGGAGGTTGTTCCACATAGACTTCTTCTTCCAACAATCCATTTAAAATGCGCTTTTCACATCCATTTGATATACAATAAAGTTCTTGTGTGCAAAAGATAGGCAAGAAACATCCTTATTGCTTCTAATCTTGCAACAGAGCAAATGTTTCATCAAAATCTATTCCTCTTCTTGGCAATACCCTTTGGCTACCAATCTTGCTTTGTTTCTTACCGGATCCTTCCTCATTGATCTTGTTTCAAAACCCATTTTGTGCCAATAACATTTTGATGGGTTGGTCTTTGCACCAATTCCCATACTTTGTTTCTTTCAAATTGATTAGAACTCTTCTTGCATGGCTTGAATCATGTGTGTCATCCAATCTTGTGACACATCTTTGGTTCTATTTGGGAAATAAAACAAGTGAACATTGCTTCTTGTTGAGCTCGGATCTAGTTCTTTACACCATCTCTTACATCTCCGATAACTAGCTACGGTGGATGGTCTCTCACCATCTCACATCGGGTTGGAGTAAATTAGCTGGGTTCGATCGTCTTGCGGTGAGTTGTCTTGTTCCGAGCAGACTCTTTCATCATCATTTAGCAAATTTTCCGGTATCTTTGAGACAAAGCAATCTCATCTTCATCTTGATTGATTGCTCGACCTTGACTTCAACATAGGGACTCTTTTCATACATAGTTGGCTGATTAATTTTTTATCAGCCTAACTCTTCAATGTCTTCTCCATTTACATTAGGTTCATCAAAACGACATGGATAGACTCTTATGTGACCATTGTCCTCTTGTTCAACACTATATATGCTTTGCTTTCACCGAAAGTATCCCAAAAAGATACCTTCATCGACTTTAGCATCAAAAGCCTTTAGATTATCCTTGCCATTGTTGTGGATGAAGCATTTACATACAAATATTCTAAAATATGCAACATTTGGCTTTCTCCCGTCCAAATTTCATAGGAGTCTTTGTCAGTTCTCATTAATCATGCATCTATTTTGAGTATAGCATGCGTGTTTATAACTTGACCCCAAAATCTTTAAGCGACTGACTTCCGCCTAACATGGTCCTGCGAAAACTTCGAGAGTTCTGTTTCTTCTTTCTGCTACTCCATTCTTTGTGGAGTCCTTGCTCGAGATAATTCATGAGCAATACCATTTTCAACACAATATCGAGTTATTATCCCATTGACAAACTCGGTTCCTCTATCGACATCTTATCTTTATAATGGTTTTATTTTTCTCATTTTGAACTCTTTTCATCATTTGGGGTAACTTCGCAAGAGTTTCCTTCTTTTTACACATGAAGATTGTCCATGTATCTTGAATAGTCATCCACCACTACTAAAGTGTATTTTTTCCACTTATGCTATTTGGCTCAACGGACAAATATATTCATTTGCAATAAATGCAATATCCTTTGTTGAGGATGGACTAGACTTTCTTTGAATGATTATTTGATCTCATTTTTCCCATCTAACATGCATCACAAACACTTTCCTTCTTGTAAGTCCTTCCACAAGATGACTCCTTACAAGCTTGTTAATTGTCTTGAAATTGGATGACTCGACTTCTTGTGCCACAACCAACTTGATTCGGTTGTACTCTTTCTTTAGTAGACAAGTCTTGGTGTGGTGATCGACCAATCTACCACATACATGTTCTTTTGTCGGATCCTTGCAACACTACTTCATTTGATTCAAATTGTCCTTGATTTGACATACTCCCATATTGAATCCAACATTATAGCCCTTGTCACAGAGTTGGTGATGTTTTAACGAGGTTGAAGTTGAGGCCTTCAACGTATGCAACATCGTTATTTCTAATCCATTTTTCTTGATGGATCCAAAGTGCCTCTTATTTCCCCGGAGCTTCATTTCCTCCAAATATGACTTTGCGCCTCTAATCTCTCTTGAATTTTGACAGATTCTTCTTGTTTCTCACATGTGTCTGGAAATGAGCCACTATCCATGTACCAGGTTCCTTGGCACTCACTGTTCCTTGAACCCGCAATCAAGGAAATCGTTTTAGGTACCCATACTTGCCTGGGTCCCGAGGGGTTAGTGTTGTAAGATGATCCAACCAACCTATAGCCAAATGATCTCGACTTTAAGAGGTTGCCATCTATCTCGTGCCATAATCATAATTCACTTTGGCAAATTGTTTGGGGGCTTTGGGTTCATACTGCTTGTCTCTTTTGTCCGTATGTGTGTGTGTGTTTTTAGCAATTGCCTGTTTGGATAGTTGTGATATTTCCGAGTGTAGTGCTTGGGTGCATATGTGTTTGATGATAGCTCTTTTGCCTTTGGAATGACCTTTGCCGAGGTATAGGTCTCCGTGCCATTTAGGCTTGTATTCCATAGATCTTTGTTGATATTTCACATTATTCCAATCGGCTTGGGTAATTTCGCCATTCCCATCATATGTGCTCCTTTGATAGAACTTCGGGGCTTCTCGTAGCTTTGTTTCTTCTTCACAGTACTTCATGTTTGGAGTTTGCTTGAGAACTCTGTGAATTTCTTCTCGCTTGTCCTCTCAAAGATACTCAATCGGGTCATTTTTCCTTTTCCTTTATATCCAAGGCCGTTTGTTTGTGGTTGTGCTTTGGAGTGAATGTGGGTGCAACATTTGGTGTCTTGGGTTTTGAGATGCTTCATTACTTGAAGATCCTTTTTCTAAGATCACTCGGGAGTTTGACTGCACAAAGGAATTGAATCCTATGTATGTCTTATCTCCACACTCTTTTTCGCTCATAATAAGGTCATCCAATGATTTAGATGCCTTTGTGAATGAAGCAATCACATTTTTTGAGATCATTCTTTCTATTTTCTATAGCAAACTATCTCTCGTTATTAGTTTAGCATTCTCGGCCTTGACTCTTTGTTCTCATCGGCTATGTGACTTAGAGCACTCAACTCCTTAGTCATTGTGAGTTTTGGCTTTTGAGTCGGGTTGTTTTCCTCATTTAATAGTGTGTGTGAGGATTTAATGTGCTCAAAATCTTTCATCATTTTGCTAATGAATCATAAAGATCGGTGGGTGATGAAGTGTGTGTGTCACAATCACTATCACTAGAATGAGTGAGATGAGTTAGAGTGTACCTCATCTTCTTGGTCGGAGTTGATCTTGTTCTTTAGCCATTAGGATCATTGCTTCTTCAGAGAATCACTCGAGTAGTCACTTCACTACTCCTCCGAGTCGCTTCTTTTGACTTATTGTCTCAAGCGATCTGTCGACCAACATGGCATTTTTCTTTTCTTGTCTTCTTTCTCTAAGACTCTTCTTTCTTCTTCATTCTTGTATTTATTGACTACAGGATATGGACAGTCAATGGCATAGCGACCTGGTTGTCTACAGTTCCAACACAGGTTCTCAGCTCTTTGATCAGCTCTTTCCATTCTTGGATTATCACGGTATTCAACCTTTTGATGTTACGCTCTCTTGGGTGGCTTTATCTTCCCTTGACTTGGAGGGAGCTGAATGTCTCCTGGAGGATTCACCCTTGTTTCTTTTATAGTTCTTGTTGAATAACTTGTTGAATCTTTTAACCATCAAGGCAATTTCCTCCTTGTCAATGGCTTCCTTGACCTCAGCTCTTTTCCCATCCTTTACTATAAGTGCAGCTGTTTTGGGTAGAGTTGTTTCCTCTTGATCCTTTCTTCTCAGCTTAAATTCATAAGCTTTGATATCTGAGAATAGTTCATGATTGGATATTTTTGATAGGTCCATCGAGTGCCTTAGAGTCATGGTCTTCATTTCCCACTCGGCTGTTTGGGAGGCTCCTTTAGAATCTTCATACGCGTCTCCTCTCGTGTGTATTCCTTTCCAAGTGTTGAGAGCTCATTTGTGATTTGTGAATCAAAGCATCCATTGATCCATTGTCTCACTTGCAAGCATTTTAAAGTTTTCAAACTTTTGAACAACAACATATAATTTGTTTTCTTTAATTTGCTCACGATCCTTCACAAATTAAAATTAGTTTATCCCATTTCTTTTGTTGTTTTGCATGATTTGACTTTATTGAACATTGCTTTATCCACAGTCTTGTAGAGAATATTCTTGGCCACATTGTCCAAGTTGTATCTCTTCTGTCATTATTGGTCCATTCAGGTCCTTGGTTTTGAACTAAGGTTGGTCTTGCTTCATCGCCTTCTTTTTTGATTTGCTCTCGCTTCTCCTTCAAATCGTGTTCACTTTCAATATTTGCAGTGGCCCATCCTCTATCACTAGCCATATTTCATCATGTAAAGCAGATAGATGAGCCTGCATACGAATTTTCCAGTCATCAAATTCCTCAATAGTTAATATAAGAATGCGTGTCAAATTTGCTTCCATGATAATAACTTTGCTAAATAAAAGATATGATTTTGAAATGGCAAGTGTTAAAAAGCTTCTTTGAAAGATTAGAGATCTAGTTCGAGAACGTGCGGAAGGCTCAATAAACCAACCGCTCGATACCACTTGTAGGTCCCGCGGGGTGTGAGTAAGGTTTAGAAGGGGTTGAATAAACCTTACCAACTTTTCTATTTTAGTCCTTTTAAAATATTGCGAGTTAAATACACACTAAGTCCTTGAGGGGACTAAGTTAGTTAACCAAATTGAGTTAGCCACTCAACAGATTCACGATTGAGCCGTTGATAGAATAACTCGGTGTTTAGTCTAAACCTTAACTTGGTTGTGATGAGATTTTTAGTGGAAGACTTAAGACCCTTGAATTTGGTTTAACTTTGTTTTAAACACTTGATTTTAGCACCTTGTTAATTATCGATTAGATAGCAAATTATCAAAGCAGAGATATAAAGTGATATGCGTAAATAAAAATGTTGAAATGTAATGACACAATAATTTTTAGAGGTTCAAGATGTGGTAATTCTTCTACTCTTCTCTTCTCCAACTCCTAGTGGAATCCACTAAGTATTGATCGTACAAAGTGGTTATCACCCGATACAAGTCTTGATCACACAGTTGACTTGCTCCTTTGGGACTCGATCCGGGAGATGCCTTGGTCACGCATGTGGGCTTCTCGTCCGACTCATCTTCTTCATAGGGCTGCGTATTCAGCTTGTTACTTGACTACTTGCTCAAGCTTCTTGGATTTGATCACGAAGCCCTCCAATAACTTGAGACTGTTCGACCTGAACTTTCCTACAATCCTCCTTGGAATGTAGACCCCTTTTTGATTTTTCAAAAGTTTCCTCTTCAATGTGGTTTGAAGTCGTCTTTCCTTCACAACTTAGTGTTGGATCGATTTCCTTCGAGATTTAGGCTTGAGGATTTGCTTGAATAACTTGAGAATATCTTTGCGAGGTTACAATATGAATAATACTTATTTTCTCGTTGTTCATGTAATCAAGGTCCGCAAGGAAGGTAACCTTTTCTCAAAGTGATTCCTCACTTTTATAGTGAACTTTCAAAAATCCCATTGAAGAGATAGGCTGATTTTCAAAAGTCACTTGTGTTCGTTGGTTTGTCTTTTCTTGGTCTTCAATCTTGAGATGTAGACCTTTCCTCGTATTAAATGAATGTCCGCCTTTTTCAGGTTCGACACGAGGTGCAGATTTCCCATTGGTTTATTCCTTTTGCACGCTCAGGATTGAGCACTTTAAGACATGGCAAAGCATGGAAGTATTATTTGATTAAGTAATATTCTTGACTTTTGTGCAACTGATTCTTTGATTAACTCCTCTTTGTAGTTGCCTTTTCCCCAGGTGACTTGGGTGCGCTCCAATGATTGAAAGACTAATCTGTCACTTCAACTTAACTTGGCTTGGCTTCTTTGGTTGACTTGACTGACTCTTCATACAGTTGTATCACAGTTTATACTCCTTCAGTCGAGTTCTTCACATCTCTTCCTTGCCACACTCATTTCTTCTCGTGAGTCTTCATTCTAGTCTTGATTTGACTTGTATTCCGGCATGGCCGACTTGACTCACCATACTTCTATCTATTACAATACAAATTACAAGGAAAATGGGGTGCCAACTTTCTAGTCTAAGTTTTACATGGCATTCATCAAAATCTAAACAATAAATTTCCCAACATTAAGTCATAAGGACTTTTAATGATAAATTGACTCGGTCAATAGAGATCACCTATATAAGTAGAAGTGAGGGCCACTTCAATGTAACACTTATGAATCAAAGATGTTGTCCATGGCCAAAAGGACATAATCGAAGAATGGAATGTGACAGAAGTCATATTGTGTAAATGTCATTGACTAGGTGTACACGAAGGAGGAATAGTTCAAGGCATTGTGTCCACTAAAGCCGCCGGTATATCGATGATATTTACAAATGAAGGTTCAAGTCGCAAACTACATGTCGATACAATATGGTTTCAATTAAATCGAGTACAAGTGTCCGCATTTTCATGTGCATTTGATTTTCACTCATGTGGGGGATTGTTGGAAATTGGTTTGAGAAGTAATGGTTTAATACCTAAACTTTGACCAATTTTTTAGTGACTAATTATTTAACTTCGGAGAATTAAATATTAAAATAAAATTCTACGTTTGAGTAGATGAGTGTGGTGTATTTAACTTCTCAAAACCATTTAGTGGTGAGTGAGAAATAAAATCCACAAGTTAGTCACTTGGAAATAGGATAATGGATGATGGGAAGGTGAAAAGACACCATCCCATAAGAATAAAGTGTTAATTTTATTCAATATATAAGTAAGTGGGTTTGTAAGAGTGTGCAAGATGAAATAACTATACACATGTGAGGTGTGGTGGGCAAGGCCACACGCGCGCTGGTGCCCGCCTCGTCCGGCCGGGTCGATCTTGGCCGCGATGGGCCGAGTCCGTGTCCATGTCCCGACGAGACGGGGCTAGTTTTTTTAAAACATTTGTTTTTTATTTTTAAAGAATAAAAACAAATAAGTTGCAATTTAAAAGTTCAAACGCAGAACTTTTAAAATGTAAAATAAAGACCACTACGCCCACTACTTGGAAGTTACAACATAGTGGCCATTGAAGGAGTGTCCACTACTTGGAGGTTATAACCCATTATCTTGAAGGTACTACCTGCATAGAAAGAGTCCCCCAAGGCACGGATGGAAGTCCTATAAATAGAAGCATTGTTGTTGTTGAGAACACACTTTCATACACATTTTTACATTCTTGTACTTGCATAAAGTGTACTCAGTTTTTCATATTCCAGTTCGAAAGGTGCCTTGAAATTTGCAGTGCTGCTATTTCAAGGACGGTTGTTGTATCTTTGTGGATAACACGCCTATTTCACAAAGACTATACGGGACGTGTTTATCTTGCGGGATAGAGTATTTATCGCCGCAGCCTTTTCTCGCAATTTTTATTATCTGTAATAGATAGGTTCTCTTTGTAATCCAGTTTACAGAAATAAACACCAAAAAATTTCAATAGTATTTCGTATTTCTCTCTAAAATTCACAAAAAATTCACACAAATTAAATTTAGAGGATTTATAATTTGCATGGTAGGTGTATGTAAAGTAGGGGTGTGCACGGGACTTGGAGATCTCCGAACCCGAACCGATACCCGAAAAAATATCCGAACCGAAAATATCCGATTGACTTTTTGACTTTCTCGAACCGAACCGCCCCGAAATTTTCATGGTACGGTTCGAGATTTTTCAAATATCCGCATCGAGAACCGCATCGAACCATACAGGACCGCTCGAGCGAATATCCGAAACTAGAACCGATTTTGAAATAATTTTTATATATACATATATAATTTTTTATCTTATTTATATTTTGATATTAAATTAACTAGCATTCCTATAAAATTCAATGCTATATAATACTACAAATTATCAATTAAAAATATTTGACATATTTTATCAATATATCAAATGAATAATTGAATATATATTTAATTCACTAATAGTTACGTCATATTTATTTATTTAAATGAACCCAATAAATTAAATTATAAAATCATATTTGATTTGTAGAAATATTTAAATTTGATGATATTTTACTTATTAAGGATCATAACTAGACTCATCCTCTAATCAAGAAAATTAATTAAATTAAAATTAGTTAAATGATTAGTACATTGTACATAAACTAGAGTAATCGTCTAACCAAGAAATTAAGACATTGAGACTAAAGATTTTTATTTCATAGTTTATCAAAATTATTAGTCAAATATATTTCTCCTAAGTCAAGAGCCCATGGTAATGTGCCAAGATTATAGAATATTATTGTGTAATAGAGGCTACTAAATTTGTCATTCGTTGAGTTTCTAGACTTTTACTACTAATACGAATAATATAATATCCGAAAAACATATTATTTTAAAATCCAAAAAGAAAAATCAATACTTTTAACTATAAATTAGATAAAAACGATTTAAAAGTTAAATTGATATTAAACTAATATGTTGTATAGTCTACATCATGAAAGAAAGATTTAGAATTACAATACACTTAGAAGTTTTATGTATAAGTTAAATATAAATATCAAAAAGTTAAACTCGTATAGTCTTAATAGTTTAAAGATGTATTTTTGGAAATCGCACTAAAAAGATTAAAAGTATAACCATTTAATGGTTTTTACCCTAATTTTTCTTTTCACATTTTTTTGTGTGTTTTATTTGTGAAATATTTGAATCTCGTTTCTCCGAACCGCCCCGAACCATTTGCATGCGTCCATTAGAACCGAATATCCGTCCCGAACGCACGAACCGAACTTTCGGGACGGTTGGCGAGATTTTTTTATGGTACGGTTGAGAGATTCAATTTGGGATCTCCGAACTTCGGATTGATTCGAGATTTTAAATCTCCGGACGAACCGCACTACGCACACCCTAATGTAAAGATGTATTTCTCTATTTGTCTCTCCAACTCTAAAAGAAAGTCAGACAAACTAAATCTAGAGAATCCAACTACACGAGAAATTCACATAAACTAATTTCAACAAGAAAATAAATGCAGAGGATCCAAATACCAGGAAAGACTTTCTAGTCATGTTTTCTTTCCTCAAACTATGGTGGTATATTACTTTAATTTATTCTTTATCAATTTATCCTTTTTTCCAATTGTTATGAGGATTATCTAACCCAATGCTAGTATATAGGTTCTCTATTTCGGTTTTTTCAAAAAAGGTTCTCTATTTCAAATTATATATTTACTTTTATGTTCTAAATATATATATTCAACACACAATAATTGTATTAATTAACTAAGAAAATTATAATATACATTTTGCATGTATTAATTGGGATGAGATCTCCGGTTCCACTTTACCTCTCTCAATTCCATATATTGGATGGAAGTCACGTGCAATCGTGACATCATCTTATACATGTTGTTTGGGTGGTCTGTGTTTAAAGAAAAATGGCTAAGTGTTTAGGATATAAAGGGGACTTGATATATTTAAAGTCGGCTAGTATTTGACATCTTGTCTCTGCAAGATTTAAATTACCCCATTACAAAGTGCTACAGTGATCGACAATCATCCCTAAGATATAACGACTTTACATGTTAGAAGCTTAGAAGACTTGCAAAAAGTTTTGAACAAAAACGAACAAGACGTGTGTTAGACTTTTAAGCTTTTGGGAAGGAAATAAAATAATATTTAGTGTAGAGTGTTCGTTTTTTTTATGTGATTATTTCGTATAGTTTTCCATCCGTAGGGGGTTCATATATACAGGCATCTAAGTGTATTTATGGAATGGTCATGTCTTTTGAGTCGAAAAAGATATATATACAACCAAAAATGCACTTGTAACTCGACATGTGCCTCAAATAAATCGCACGAACGCGCACTTTTGCGTCGTAATTAAAAAGTTTTTGCCTCCGATGTGCACCGCGCACACGCCTGTGTGCGCGCCACGCACGCAAGGCCCGGAGGCGTGAGGCCCAATTTTCACAATTTGAGTAAGATTTTTAAAGGTTTAAATAAATTTTGTCCAAAACTATAAGGGGCTTGAAGCCCGTGCCCACGACCGGACGCGACGACGTGTCTTTGAGCCAAACCCACAAACATGTGGCAAAGTCATCCTTCTTTTAAAAACTTTGGTTTAGGCCCAAACCCATTACTCCAACTTGGTTATATAAATAGAGCAAACTTTGACTTTTTTCTATCCCACGGGATAGCCACTCCTTCCCCACATTTACCAATATTCATGCCAATTTTCGCCTGAGTTTTAAGTAGCTAATTTGTAAGATTAATTTCGCATTCACCTTAATTGATTTTTGAGAAATTCAAAATGTCAATTTCATCTACTCACTTAGTAGAATTTTATTATATAATTTAATTTTATTTTCCACCAATAAACCACTTAAATATTTGGTCCAAACAGATCAACACCCATTATTTTTTTCACAAACCAAATTCCAATAATACATGTGTCATTCATCTGCTATAGCGGAATAGAAAATAGAAGAGAAAAGTAGAATAGAAAATCTGAATCTGTATAAATTATATAATTAATATACACGCTAATTTAAACTAGAAGACGAAACACAATTTAAAATAGAAGACCTAAACTGTAATGCTAGTTGTGCTATTCTTTCCATCTTTCTTTCTCTAATAATCCACCAATTTAGAGCTACCTTTTCTCCCTCTAACTTAGCCAAAATGCTAGTGGCTCTCCCTTTGTCCCCTCCCAATTGTATTAATTACCACTGTGTTTTTAACCTTTCTTGCTCTCTTATTCCATGTTAGCCGCTAAAAAAACCCCCAAACACTTGAAGTAATTACAAGGGTAGAATGAGAAGAACAGATGGAGAAAAATCATCATCAAGTACTCAAACAACAACAAGAAACCCCATCATCTCTCTCCTCTCAAAACCACAATAAAGAAATAATTACTAGTGACAGATTGAAGAGAGATGAATGGAGTGAAGGTGCAGTTTCGAGCCTTCTAGAAGCTTATGAGGCTAAATGGGCCCTCAGAAATCGGGCCAAGCTCAAGGGCCAGGACTGGGAAGAGGTAGCCCAACATGTATCGGGGAGGGCCGGCGGTTCGAAGTCGGCGAAAACGCAGACGCAGTGTAAGAACAAGATTGAGTCCATGAAGAAGAGGTACCGATCGGAGTCCGCCGCCGCCGATGGGTCGTCGTGGCCGCTGTATTCTCGCCTTGATCTTCTTCTTCGTGGGAA
This sequence comes from Rehmannia glutinosa, assembly GCA_016081115.2. Lineage (NCBI taxonomy): Eukaryota > Viridiplantae > Streptophyta > Magnoliopsida > Lamiales > Orobanchaceae > Rehmannia > Rehmannia glutinosa. The sequence continues at coordinate 42,943 of JABTTQ020000340.1, forward strand.
TCATGGCCGCCCTGCCGCCGCTGCTGCTGCGGCCAACCCTCCGTCTGTGGTGGTCGAGGAGTTACCATCAGTGCGCCACCTCCGCCTCCGGCGTCGGTGGTGGTTCCTTCGCCGATTTTGGAGACGGCGGTGATTTCTCCGGCGGTTCTGGGGAAGGGAGTGTTGCGCAGGACTCGCGTGGTGCGGACTGTGGTGATCGGGTGGCGAAGGTAAGTGGATTTTGGGTTTTTTTTAACGACCCAAGTATCTCCAACCAGACGGATATTGGTTATTAGCTTTGTTTTTTATCCAGGGAACTAAAGTATTGTGATTTTATACGAGTCGAGGGAAGTGTTGGCTAAAAATTATAAATGTATGCAGGGAATTTTGTGATTTTATATGAGTCGAGGGAAGTGTTGAGTTACTTGAGTAAAAATTATAATTGTGACATCCGAAAAGCAAAAAAAAAAAGGAAACACGGAAAATCGGTAACTACATTTTTATTTTTGAAAATTAGGCTTAACTGCAATTTTGGTCCTATAACTTATTAGGGTGTCATAATCTTAGTACGGTAACTTCTTGATGTACGCTGTAGTTTTCGGTTCATGACGATTATACCTTTTATCAAAATAGCAATTCCAATCAAGTAACTTTCAACAAGCATATGTATTTTGGTGTATTTTGGCTAAATGACATGTGTATTGTAGGGGAAAATGAAATGTTGAAACACTAAATTGAGTCTAAAATCGTACAAAATCATAACTTGTTGGATCAAAATGCACAAATTATAACTTATTGGATCAAAATTGTACATAACCAAAATCTTACGAGATAAAAGTTGGAGGACTAAAATTGCTAACCCTTTAATTGTAGGACTAATTTTGAAATTAAGTCTTAAATTTATCTATCCTATGTTTAAGTTGAGGGGCGACTATGGGTACCAACTACCAAATACTCCTATCAATTTGTGTCAACATTTTTATTTGTTATCAGCAAATCTTTTTTTTCTTTTTTATTTTTGTAGTGTTGCTCTGTGATTTGGTTAAAAAGATTATTAAAAAATTAGTGTCAATTTCAGCTAAATTTCACCTTCTGTACGTTATACCTTTCTATGACATTGAGTGGGATCCCAGAAAAATATTATTGAACTATAAACCCCGTGCAGGAGGAGGGAGATGGCATTAAGTTAACCAACGGTCACGAATCAGAAAAGAATCCATTATTTGATGACACAGACAGTAGCACGCCAGCAATATATACCGAAAAACAAGTACCAAACACAAAAGGCCCTTCAAGAAGAGTAAGGGCGAAAGAAAATTAGATAAGCCAATATTGAAGCGCACAAGAGAAGAATATTGCTGGGAGATCGGAGAGAGCATCCGATGGGTAGCAGAAGTTGTGGTGAGATCAGAACAAGCACGATTGGAGACGATGAAGGAGATCGAGAGGATGAGGGCCGAAGCCGACGCCAAGAGAGGAGAAATGGACCTCAAGCGAACGGAGATTATTGCCAATACTCAACTCCAAATTGCTAAGTTATTTGCTAAAGGATCCGTTTGAGATTTGAAGCAGTTGATGTCATCATCGATTATTGTCATTATATGTGTGTTCGCTATACTATTATGTAGTAGGAAAAGTAAGAAAATAAAAGAGCACCTTATAACTAATTGTTATAGGAACATATAAATATGTATATGTATATGCATTTGAACGGAAATTTATATTTTTATTTTGGAGAATTTGCCTTTATCTCAATAAGAGACGCTCCAAGTCAAGAATCGATAAAAAATCTAACTTCTTCTCAGGTTTGGTAGAAAATTTAGATGGGAATTACTATGCAAGTTTGCAACACACATAACAAGGGTTACTGGTGGTTCTTGGAGTGGTAGGGGAGGATTTCTCCAACGCTCAAACAACGAATGTTGGGGAGTAATTCTAGAGCAAATGAAATATCAATCGAGAGTATTGAATTTCAATATTTACAAATGAGATTGATAAATCTTATATCTAGGTTGATGGATCGAGTGGGCCATGAGGATGAATAGGTGTCACGTTGATCGATGTAGCCTATCTTTTTGATGTATATGATAATCCAAAATTTAATTAGGAAAATAAATCTAGCTGTTTCCTTTCATTTAAGTAATCAAATATGGCTGAACTTAATTAATAGCATGGAAGTATCTTTACTCAGCTCACATACGATGTACACTCTTGCAACAATCCATTCATTTTCGCATAGTTAATGTTAATTTTTCTTGTGAGCAAATGACTCTTATTCTTATCAATCATATGACTATGCTGGTCTAAGGTATTGTATGGTCGTATTTTCATTAAAAATCATAATTTTTAGTATGTCTATTGAGAATTTGATTTTGCATATGTTTTCACATGATATGTTTGGATAAAAAAAAGGGAAACACTTACTTTACTTGTCCTATAATTTTGAAGACATCGACAAACTTTTTACTCCTAATTTTGTTAAATGACCTTCGCATTCTCTTGAAAATAGAAAATAAGAAGATTGTTTATTATGATAAGCATAACAGCGGCCAATACTATTTGGCTCACTCGGTATTACATTAGCAATGTCTCACTTGCTAGAGTCAATTGCATGTACTTCAGTCTTCAAGCCCATACTACTGGCTTGCAAATTTTCAATGGTCTCTCCTATACACGCAAAAAATTTGTTGCTTACTTTCTCCTAGTCTTTGATCAATTCTTATTTGACCTTAATTGAATTAAAAGTTAATCAAACGCTTAAATAAGCAGATTTTTATTTTCGCTCCATAAAACCATAAAAAAAAAAAAACTTAATGTAGGAATCATTAGAGCCGACAAGTGAGTTGAACCGGTATATGAAGGTTTTCGCAACAGATTGTAGAGTTTTGCATGATGCGATCAATGGCCTAATGGTGTAAAATTCCCCACGGTAATTTCGCTTGATGCTAAGCTTCTTTTTTTAACTATTTGCTTTTCACATGTGCATTTATTTTTCAATGGTTTCACATATACACACCCTCTTGTCAGATATGTGATACATTAACGTCAAGATAGAATTTTCCTTAAATGAGTAGAGAGCATCTATATAATGTAACCAAATAGTTTTAATCCAAAAGAGACAACATAAATATGCAAATTGATTAAGTTCATTTATGGGCTTAAACATGTGTTTAGGTCTTGGAATATAAGATTTGACCAAGTTATAGAAAGTTATGGTTTTGATGATGAGCCTTACTGTTTATAGGAAAATTAAAGGCAACAAGGTGATTCTTTCTCGTGCTGTATACGGATGACATATTACTCGTTGGGAATGTCGTAACATGTTAGCATTAGCCAAGTACTAAATTGACAACAATTTTCAACTGATATATTGTTCAGTGAATCAATTTTCAATTGTTCATCCATATAATAACAGGGTAAGTAAAAGTTAAATCCCACAAGAAATGTACCAACTTGGACCAAACCCCACACCCATTCTTCTCACATTAATTACAAGAAAAAGCATTGTGGAAGACTTCTCTCAAAGTCAACATATATACACCCAACTAACCCTGCTGCAACAATACAATCTTTTTCCTCTCAAATCAAGAAAAAGAAGCCACAGATAATCTGCCCCATAGCATATGAAGCTCTAAAATTTCTCATCAGCAATGGATGCCGTGAAGCGGAGAGCCGTCAAAACCCTAGTAACAAAGCTCACCTCCGTATCAGAACAAACCCGCACAGAAGCCCTTTGCGAGCTGCGTTTGCTATCCAAAAACGACGCCGAATCACGCCCTCTGATCGCCGAAGCCAACGCCGTGCCCTTAATCGCCGAATCCCTCTATTCCCTGCCGCAATTCTCCAAGAAAACGCCACCGCCACGCTGCTAAACCTCTCAATCGCCTCTAAGGAACACCTGATGTCATCGCACGGCGTTCTTGACGCCCTCTCCCACGCCCTCCGCCACCCCGCCACCCCTTTCGCCGCCCAATGCGCCGCCGCCACCATTTTCAGCCTTTAAGCGTCGAATCATTTCGCCCAATTATTGGGCACAAGAGGGACATCATTTTCGGGCTTGTGGAGATCGTGAGATCTCCGACCTCAGCCGCTAGGTCAATTAAGGATTCTCTGAGAGCCCTTTTTGGGGTATCGCTTTATCCACTAAACCGGGCTCAAATGGTGGAGCTTGGGGCGGTCCAGGCCCTGTTTTCGTTGGTCGTAAAGGACGGGAGAGTTGGGCTTATTGAGGACGCCACGGCGGTTATAGCCCAGGTGGCGGGGTGTGAGGAGAGCTGGGAAATATTTAAGAAGGCTTTGGGGATTGAGGTTTTGATGGATTTATTGGATAATGCGACTGGATCGAGTAGTAGGACGAAGGAGAACGCCGTTTCGGCTCTGTTGAATTTGGTGCAGTGTGGGGGAGAAGAGGTTGCGAATGATGTTAGAGGGAAAATGGAAGCTAGGGTTTTTGATGGGATTGTTGATATAGTGGAGAATGGGAGTGAGAAGGGGAAGAGCAAGGCGTTGGCGCTTTTGAAAGTTCTTGATGCTCGGGATGCACGGTTGGAGGCTTTGTCGAGCGAGTCTTCTTGAGGAATTTGAGGTTTCGTTCTTGTTCTGTGCTTGTAGATATGTTTCGGTCGATATTTGTATGTGTACAATTGATAATTGAATCACAAATCATATTTGGTGTCAACATATGCTAACATGTTAAATGTTATGATTGTGATTTATGAAAGTTGATAGAAGGGGAAAGAAATGTTATGTTGCGGTTAGAAGAATGATGATATTTGCTCAATTTTCGCATCATCGCGTTTTGTAGCTTTTGTTTGTTGCCTGTGCTGTTCTGTTAGACATCACTCAGTTTGTTAATATGAGTATTATGTCCCTAATTGAGATACATAGTTAAAATTTGTACATGATTGTGTATGATTTGGAATTAGACCATGCAGAAGCTGTTGTTATTGATCATATGATAGTCTTATAAGATAAATGGTGATTTATTTTTGTTATCATTGATTCTCTTGTTATCCTTGAGCTTCCAAACTCCTAAGTCACCAAATTTCTAGTTTTAAGTGAAAGCATCATAAAGTGCGAGATGCGTCTGATTAACTTCCATAATAGGGTGCCAATAACGTTACCACTTACCACGGCAATTGGTGTTTGAAATGCCGTATAGTTAGTAATAAAAACAACTTAGTTGAAGGCGACATGGACATAGGAGATAGAAATTGTATGAAGGTCTAGGAACAAAAAGGAATTTTCTTGGGGTTCTTGGACATTGCTTCAGGATGCACTGGTTTTTTATGAAAAAAAGATAAGACTTGAAAATGAAGCAAGGGCCTGGCCTGGCCTGTCTTTTACATGGAAGCAGGATAGGATAAAAATACCAAGAAAAAGGGTCAGGATGAGTTAGAATTGTGTAGATCTCTAGTGTTCTTGCAGTTTGAATTTGTATTTGGATAGGAAACATACCTCACATTTAAAAACATGATTAAAAACATAGTGAAGTTGTTGTAACTGACTAATTCATATTAGAACATTTAATTGTTTCTATGTACTCAGTTGAGGTTCAACAGGCAACAACAGGTTAACAGTTAACAAGAAATTCACATTACAACATAGAATTGTTCATATGTCCTCGATTATAAGCTCTCTAAAAGTGTTTGGTAATATTTTTTTGTTATTTTAAAAAGGATCTTATAAGCTCTCAAAATATGATGTTAGGATGTTATAAGCTCTTTTTAACTTTGGTGGAGGGATCCAATTTTTTTAAAAATAAGATCTTATTTTAACAACTTCCTCTCACTTTGGCCATTTTCCATTTTAATTGCAAAAAATGACATTAGTAACGTCTCTTTGATCTTATTTTATCCAGACACTTCAACAACTTATTATTGTTAAAATAAAATCTAAAAAAACATCTTATAAGATGTAGGACCTTATAAGATCTTTTGAATAAGCTTAGCTAAACACCCTCTTAATTGAATGAGAAAGTTTATCTGTTTTTCTTCTTGAGTTCTTGTCTACTTTTCAAAATCGCTACATATTCAGCGATCACTAGTAATTCTATCTCCCCTTAACTCTGACTTTCTGGTGATCACAGCATAATCTATATAATATATATATATAGTTCTATACTTTTTTTTTTAATCAACGTGGATACTCAAACGGTTTATTTAAATTTTTATATACTTAATATTACCTTACTGGATAAGTATTAACTATTAAAAAGTCAAGATGAAGGGTATAATTGAACTCTAGTTGTTTTCAATAATGTAATTTGAATATGGTTTTCGGTGTCCTTTCATATACCAAATTGTGTTTCCGAAAGTAGAAGCCTTATCCTTTTATATAATTAACTTTTTGACCATTTTGCATTTTCAAATAAAACCAGCTTTATTAGATTAGATTTAAAAAAAAAAAAAAAAAACCTGCCATGTCTCATAAGCAAAGCATATATAGAGAAATTCATATGGAAAACTTATGGTTGTTTTAAAGTTGAATAATACGCCCCATTGCTTATTAGTTTGAGGTGTTTTTCTCAACAAGGTCATAGATTTTTACTATAATTTTAGAAAGAAAAAAAAAAAAGAATTTACAGAGAAATAAAATGTAAATAAAGGTTATTATTTGTAGGAGTTTTGGTGCTAAGTAAAAACTAATTGATTTTAAGATAAGTGAAAACTAATTGATTCTAAGTTTTTTCAGTATCTTTATCTAATCCTTTAACTTTTTACATCCAATTCAATTATTCTTCGAGGGGATGCTCTTTCGATAAAATAAATTCAATAATTATGGTAATATAAGCATAAGACTGAATATCAGCAAATATATGAAGAAATATAATTGCTTATACAGATATATGGGAAAAAAATGAAATAGGCTTATATGAGAGCTGAACTTTCCTAATTAATGAACTAAGATTTTAAAATTAATTTTTATGAAGAAATTAGTTCACACCCTGATGCAGGCGGAGCCAAAAACACGAAGAAAACACACCAAGAAATACGTTTTAGCTCAATAAATCTCAATTGTTTCAATAATAATTCGACCACCTTAAAAATATAGATAATAAGATATTTTTAAATCATTATCTCCATCACACCCTTTTAAAGATTACATCCTTAAGGGTAGAAAAATATTCAGGCATCAATATAATATTTATGAACAATCTTAGGTAGCAAAATAAACTTAACAAAATGAAAATATAATATGAAAGACTGAAAGATGATTAATTGTATAGAATCCATATATATCTATATCAATGTATGTAACTATACACGTATGTTTACACAAGCCACTGTAAAAAGATTAAAGTTGCATTTAGATGAGAGGATTTGTATTTTAAGAAAGAATTTCAAATGACTCCATCTGAGATGGATTTGAAATCCTCTAACATGACTCCGAAAATAGCTTGCAAGGATTTGAAATTCATTATATTACACAGAGCCGGTCTTATATTTCGAGGGGCTTGGAGCGAATAAAAAAATGGGGCCCTTGTGTTTACATAAAAAAAAATTAAAAATAATAAAATCAACCGTACAAATAAAATTTCATTAATTTAACATTAAAAAATAAAATATATAATAACAAAAATATAATATTCATCCTTTAACATTTCGGTCTTATTAAAATAAATTACGAAAAAGATTGTTCAATTTAATTTACCATATGAGAAAAGGACAAAAAAAACTAATAAAGTAGCTAGGAAAAATTGATCTTCTTGCATTTTTAAATTCTTCAATTCTATTTTCTGGTTTTGCAAAAGGAAAAAAACTGGCAAATATGAAGGAAGTGATGAGGACTTAAAGGTGGGCGACTCTTTCAATTCTTCAATTATGTTTTTTGGTTTTATAAAAAGAAAAATGTATAGCTAGATTAAAAAATAGTTAGATAGATAGGTGGGAAAAAAATAATTACAAAGATCAATGGCAAAAAAAAACCTTCACTTATATTTTTTTTTGCAAAAAGAAAAAATATAGTTACGTAAAAATGCAAAAAGGAAAACCAAATAGTTAGATAGAAAGGCCAAAAAGAAAAAGAAAACGGATATTTACTTCTATTGGGATTTGAACTCAAGTCCATGAGGAACATAAAAAACATTACAAACACTACACCAAGACACTCATTAATACACCAAATAAACCTTTGATTAATATATTCAACATATATACATGTAAAAAGAATAAAAAAAATTGGGGTCCTTGACGACGGGGGGCTCTGGGCGACGGCACCACGTGCACCGCCCTAGGGCCGCCCCTGATTATGTATCTAAACAACCTCAATGAACTTATTATTACAAACTTGAAATCCTTAGTTCCAAATTTATTGATCGAAATGAAGCCTATAAGAATTTCATTTGATTCGTAGTGATTTGATATAACTCGGGTACTCCTAATTATTTGATAATCGAAGTCTCGTGAGGTGGATTCAGGTACTCGTCGTTCAAGTTGTAGATAAATATATGGGAAAAATTCTTTAAAAATATCCTATATTGTGACTTTGTTTTTGGTACATTCTTTGTTGGAAAGTATTAGTTATTGGACTACTCTTAAAAGTATAGGCCCACTTCGTTTCATAAAAAAAAGGTATAGGCCCACTACTAGATTGGTAGACCTTGGGAGTCACATAACTTAAAGAGATATTTTTTTATTTATTTAAATAATTAGTCTAATAATTGGATTAGGTAAAAATTATATTATAAAATGCAATAGTTTACAATATCTTTTAGGGATAATTACATAAAACCCCTAAGGTTTGGGCAATTAAAAAAATCCAGAGATTTTTAAAATTGCAAAAACCCTTAAAATTTGTTTTTGTTTACGTCTTCCCCCTTCATAAGTAAAAAATATTTCAAAAACCCCCCTGATATTTGTAGAAATATTACAGTTAACTCCTTAAATTTAAGGCAGAATCAAACCTCATGGTGCTTTTTGTAATTTTGAAACATCTTTGGATTTTTTTGTAATTAGCCCAAACCTTGGGGGTGTTTTTGTAATTATCCCTATCTTTTAAAATATCTTGGTCAACTTAGGAGTAGGAGAGGAGATCAAAGATTTTCTCCCAATTCACACTTAGCTCATTAACCACCACGAGGGACTTAGGTCTCTTGTGATGTGGAGTCACACTCAATCAAATTGTCCCCTTTAACCCATCATAACATTTGATTAATCTGCGCATATCCGCAGTTTACATTAGAGATGTCTTTGTCACATTGGTGACAAAATCGCCGCCCTCGGGAATAGTCGGACTCCTGAAAACTGATTTTAAAAAAAGTAATATACTATTTTTTTTGGGGAAATAAAAAGTATAACACTATTACATGACCAATTAGGCTGAAAATTGCCGCCAATTGTACGAAGCAATTTCTGGCTCCTCCTTTGGTGCTCTATAAAACATTTTCTTGTTTATATTCAATCAGATTTAATCAAACACCCAAATAAATTTTATTTTGTTCCATGAACCTTCACTAAACAAACACCTAGTACGAACTACCGAATTCAATTCTACCTTAATTGTAACTGGCGTCCGATGTGTTAAAATAAAGACAACGTCCATGAGGTGCCTGTAATTTTAAGAGAGTTGTATTTTTCTTAGTTTTGTAATTATGCTGAACCTCAATGGTATTTTTGTAATTAACCCTTAAACCAACATGTAGTGGAGAGCCATTGCTAGTGCAGTTCTCTGTAGCTACACCACATTCAATTCTAAAAACTAGGTGACAAAGTGAGTGACACAAAGACGATAAAGACGACGTAAAAACACGACACGACACAAAACACAAAAATGTAAATTAAGCTAAAATTACAGTTATTGTTATATTTAAGATCACATAAGATAGATAACACGGAAACACAATAGTGCGACATCAACACGACACGATGACACTAATTGCCACCCCTAGTAAAAACCTTCCGCATGGAATGAAAGGGGGAAAAAAAAAAAAAAACTCCAATACTCGAGCAGAACCCAACTTTTAAGTTTGAAAATGAAACAAGAAATAAACCAGCAAAGCAATCTGAATGCATATCATTTGCACAGGCTGAAATAGTATGCAAACAATAAGAAAAACTGTTTGCCTCAAACGCTCCCAATTTAATGATTTAGCACAAGTCTGATAGATATACATGAACAAGGTTTACAGGAATTTCTCCTCAGCAGCTGTGCACTTCAGTATTTATAGCTAACATGCACCCAGATAAGTGTTGTCATATATATCTAGCTTTTGTATTTCCTACATCGGAAACCATGGAATGCTTCAACTTCTGCTTACACTGACTTGGCTTCGTCATTCCATATCTTAAAACCATGTCTGATAAATTTAACTCAAAGTCATTTCTGGGGTCATGCCTTTCTCCTCAAAAAGCAAAGCAAGTAGATAAGACAAGGCTGAATCTACCGAGGACAGTGCAACAATGAGGAAAGCAACCAGAACAAGAGTCAGTGTAGCTGTCTTCAGCTGCACCAAGTATATAAAATAAAAGGCCTTACTTTACTGCTTCGCAGACTTAAAACGTCATTATCAGAACCTGAACTTGTAAGCTAAATGGCTCGTAATAATTGCAACTCTATCACATTTGCGAGATATCAAGGAAAAAACAGAAAAACATAAAAAGGTACAGCATTAGTAAGTAAATATTTAGTACATAACATAACCCACGTAACAGTTGCATCAGTGGATGAATGCTTTTATTCTCTCTCCAGAAAAATAAGAAAATCATATGCAGCATTCAGCTTCCTATAGTCATATATGATAAATGGTGATTCATTGGTGCCACAAAAAGGTGACATTTTAAATGTAATACTGATCAAAATAACTTGGCTATATCACTTAAAAAAAGTCAGTAGAGGAAGTCAATGAAACTCTTCACAAGAAATTGCAACTTGTCACATCACTTGGGAGATTGAGAACAAATAAAGCACAGAATTCAGGTGTTAAGAGGATTTGAAATATGTGTAGGTGCTGTGGAGCAGAAACACAAATTGATTTCTACTAACCAATATTTCACAAAGTTCACAAGTTTCTGTTCTAGGTAAAATGCTCTCTAATTGAGCCACACACAGTTTTTACTTTCTGTTTGCAACTTTCAGACACTCATTGCCACAGGCCTTGTCCACTAGTTTTACCCACAATTCAAAAGGATCAGTTAGGATCAGTTACTCCCCTGACCTTTCAAGATTTGCAGAACATATGATATAAGGGATGATATGGAAGGTATTAGGTAAAATCATTGGAAGTGTATTAGGGCAAAACAGTACTCAAAACATTTAATATTTTATTTATTTTTTTGAATGAGAAAACATGTAAATGGAAGGTCTGAAATGAATGTTTTTAAGTAAACGAATGTTCCATTGTTATTTTAGAACTCAAAACATTGACAGAAACTCTCTAAAACACTTTCTCCTACCTCTTGAAAAGGGTATGCCTTTCCACTGTCTTATAAATATGAATCTGATTGATTTCATACCCTGCATCCTATGGTCAAATCCCGTAAGATCAAACCTAAGGGACTTAAGAAATTAAGAGAGGAGAACAAATTAATATTGAATAGAAATGAAGTAGAAGAACCTAGATCCAATGAACAAATTCAAATTAGAAAAGGATCTTTTTGAATCTTGAAGAATAAAGGGCAAATGGGTTGATCGAGAAAGACTCTCGTTCTTACAACAGGATCGTCATTGGATACATATTTTTGTAAAAAGAATAATCTCCTTCTTTGAGAATAATGAAAAATTGGAAGTGATCAATAGGAACATCAAACCATGACTAAACTGATCCTAGTTACACTTTATTCTCCAGGCGGATTCTCGTGCGTGGAAAAGAATCCATTGAATTCGAAAGGATTGAATGAGGAGCCGAATGAGGTGATATTTACAACACTAACTGCAGCAGAAAATTACATTTGCCACTTTTAGGACTTGCAGTTACATTATGTCTGCTTTATCAAATGGAAATATGAAAGAAACCCTAGAGATACAAGAACATTATGAGGAATTGAATACATAACCAAAAATGTGGAAAGCAACATGATGATAAGTACATTTTTTCCTAGCAATAAAGTGAAAAATCAAGAAAGACTTACCGTGCTCTGAAAGCTTGGCCACTCAATATACTTCAGCTGGCTTGGCTGTTCAATCAAAAAGAAAAATAAACTTCTAGCAGTCCTACAGAACAGCAAATCATCTGGTCAGCATGTTGTTATGTGCAGTTCATGCAAAGAAAAGCATATTTAAATCCCGTATAAGTTCGAGTGTTAAACATTTCTCTTCATTTATCTTTCTTCTTTTTTTTTTGGCAGTTTTTATACAGTTTTCAATTTGCCATTATACTGAAAATTAACATACCGGATGGCGCCTCTAATCTGGTTTAACCAAAAAGGCTCTGTATGAGAGTCGCCCTCGTAGTTCAGCTGATAGTTTCCTCCTGCAGATAAAATACTTGTTGTGCGAGAACATTGATGATGAAAATACTGGAATGGAGGATTTGGAATCTGCAAATATATCAAAGCCAAACAATTACATAGAAGCACATGAAAATTAAAATTTGACACTGAAAAAGGAATTCCATGGGTCACCTTTCTCAAAAATAATGCTGTACTACGGTGACATTTACTAAATCTGCATGTGTCATGGTTATGATTCTGGAATGGCAGCTTAGAGTGACCTGCACTAATTGGCAGGCTTTTGATACCTAGATCATATAAAAACAAATGGAAAGTTTGGCAAGTTTTAATAAAGTAATATTGCAGAAAATACCACAGATATGCACCAATAATAGGTGTGTGAATGTGTATATTAAGATAAGTGAAGGTAGAACCTGAGAAATTCAACATTAACCCAGAAAAGGTTGCCATGTAATGCCAAGCCAACCAGCAATCTATCAACAAAAAAATAAAACACAGCAAATATTGATCAAGATTAAGAAAACCAATTCTCATTAGAAAAAATCCCAATAAAATGGAATCATAAAAAATGATATCCTGGATTACATACACATACAATTTTATATAGAGGCGGGTCGTATTTTCTCGAGTTTCTGATTATTTCATTGTTATAATCACATCAAAATAATCTCAACTCAATACTCTTAAGCGGCGCCTAACACATAGAATGCATCTTTTGATTCGTTAAGCCAAACAAAGCGTTTCCAACCAGATGCAGGATTATAACCAATTTCCAGAATACAGCAACAAACACCCCATCCCTCCAACCATCCAGCAGGAAATTTTACAGAACTGTCATCTATAGTCGACCTATTTATTCAATGTTTCAAAGCACAGTATTTCGTCAACATCACAGATAACGCATAGTAACAATTTTAGGATAAGAGAATAATTTGTTAGCTCTTACAATTCGTAATTCGGGTATGTTTCGGGATAAATCGGAAAAAATCCAACAAAAACTTCATCTCCATCACAAAGTCCGTTATTAAATCCACGATTATTTTGGGAATGGGAATGTATTGATGAAAATCTCCAGATTGTAAAATACAACAGCTATATATATAACGAAACAAACAACCCCAACCCACCCTACCCGACACATAAAAGTAGACATACATGTGTCAGTGCGAAAGGAAAGAGAAGAGAGAAAAATAACATACTTGTAGAAGCAAGGGATTGTGGGAGAACCGAAGTGAACTCCAGCGGCAGGACGGTGGCTAACGGCAGGGCAGGGTGGAGAGTGTTAGCAGGTGAACTCCATTTTCCGGAAATTATTTTTTTAGATACTTTTTGTTAATTATGGTAAATTATTTTGAGGAAATGAAATTTGAGAAGATTAGGCTGGAATTGTTTGCTTTCTAAAATTTTGGGTTCTCAGTTCAAGACCCAAAATTTCAACCTTCTCAAACAAAGACTCAATTTTTATTTTTTTTCTCAAATTGGACCCTCCTCCAAATTTAGGATTTCACTTCAAGTTTAAAATTTACCAAAAAAGTGAAATATTAATGTAATCTATCACGCCAACCACAAAAATTATTTTTTTTCTCTTTTCATTTTTTTGCTCATTCTTTTTTTCCTAATCGATACTTATTTTAAACTGTAAAATTCAATCATAATTTGAATATCTTATTTTTGACTAATTAGTAACCGAAAAATAATTTACTACTTCTTTTTCATTCATAATTTGAATATCTTATTTTTTTTAGTAACCGATAAATATTTTACAACCTTTTTCATCTTCGAGCTACATACATTTAAATTTTTATAGATCTCGGTATATACACGTTAAACAAAATTGACAATAAGTATGGATTAGGAAAAAAAGAATAAGCGAAAAAACGAAACGAGAAGAAAAATAATAATATAATTTTTGTGGTTGTCGTGATAGATTATACTAATATTTCTCTTTTTGTTAAATTCTAAACCTGAAGTGAGAACCCAAAATTTGGGGGAGGGTCCGAGTTGAGAAAAAAGTAAAAATTGGGTCTTGATTTGAGAATGTTGAAATTTTGGGTCTTGATATGAGAACCCAAAATTTGAGGGAGGACCCAATTTGAGAATATTTAAATTTTGGGTCTTGAAATGATAGGTTTTCCTAAATTTGGACCCTATTATGAAATTCTCCCCCTAAAGGAGAGAAGAAAAAACGAAGAAATAAGATAAACCACTAAACAGATGTAAGATTTTTCATTTTTCCTTGGGGGGATTTTTATTAAGGGTTTCTAATGGAATATTGTAGATAAGGGAAATTATTACTCATATATAGTGAATTGTGGGGTTTTTAATTTTATAAGTATGGTCGTTGATTGTGTCAACGACTAAAGCTTAGTCGTTGATTGTGTCAACGACTAAAGCTTAGTCGTTGATCACAATCACGACTAAGCAATAAATTTTTTTTTAAAAAAAATAATCACCCAGTCGTTAATTTGATTAATGACTAGAGAATCAGGATTTTTGTTCCGTTAATTCTCTAGTCGTTAATCAAAGTAACGATTATAAACCATAATTAAAAAAAATATTATTTTAATATTACAAGTAAATTTTTATTATCATTTAATAATAATCGTGAATCGAAAACACACCAATATTTTATGTCTTGGCAATTCACATTAATATAAAAGTGAAATCTAAATATCGAGACAATACACAATAATATGATGATACAAAGATGTCTTGATACAATATTTGTCTTGACACAATAAAAAAATCCTAATACCTATGCCCCCGATTGCCACATCTAGGATGATGTATCGCGTGTATTTCTACGCCTAGTTGCATCTACATGGTCATTCAATGTATGTATGTATCACCATCATCATCATCATCATCATCGTGTCGCACAAATGCGCCGCTTAACAAGGCGAAATGCAACAGCGACGATGAAATTGGGCGCAACAACTCGATTGATCAAAACCTCGAGAAATGATGGGATGACATGCCAATATCGAATCAGTAGAAGTGATGTATATGATGTCCATGATGGTCCAAAGAACTAGAGGCGTAAAAAATATGAGTGCATCTGCGTGAATTTTGGGGAACGTAATAATCTCCATTATATCCATGAGATGGACCGACCATATATGAAAATAAGATCAAAATATCATGACACCGAAACATATATCTATAAATGTACGTGAATTAGTATTAATATTCATACCATGATGCATCCGAGGTGTGGATCTCGAAGGACCAACCATGTGTATATCGGGGGTGCAAATGTGGTGGGTATGTACTTGAGTGGTCGTTGTGGTATCTTCAAAGCAGGGGCATCCTGTCCAAAGATGTGACGCGAATGTTTTGAGACGATCGAATATGTTTCTCCATTTTATCACTAATATCCATAACAACCTCCAGATGTGGCCATGACTCAATCGTCATTTGCACAAGCCTCAATCGTCTCATCAAGTTACTCGAAAGTAAATATAATTTTGTATAAGTAATTTTGAATGTCATAATTAGATGCAAACATTATATATATATATAATCTTACAATGGCATCGTGAAAATGTAATATCCGATGGTCGGTATCTCAAATCTCCATCTCAAGATGTGATGGAGTAATGCATAGTCGTGTAACGCGACGATACCATTCCATGTATCCGCCCTCCGTACTACTACCACCATTAACGGTAGCCTTGGATTCTTGAAGTAGCTTTGTTACGCAATAAGTTACCCAACCATCATGGAAATTCGACCATGCCACTCCACTTCTCCCCCTACGAGTTACGTTGTGTAACATCTCATGTGAATGTGATATAGCCTCTAGTATACCCTGTCGTATACCAAACTGACGGGTCACTCGATTAGGATGGTGTATCTCCACTGTGGCATATATAATAAGTGGACACTGGCTCATCCAATTAGCTGTGAGACAACCACAACATGTTGCGATTTATTGCCACCTCCAATAGGTTGTGAGTCAGGTGTAGGAGTATCACCATCTTCATCTTCATCATCACGTATGTCATTTTCATCGTCTGTCCTATTTTTGCTCGGTTCAGAAGGTGAAATTTCATGATCCCCTGTGATCATCGAGGTTAGATTCGTGCAATAGTCTATCAACATGGGCTAATCGGATTGTAAGATCGTGTGTTCAAATCATTAACAACAACATTATTAGTTCTTTGAATCGTAATAGGAGCTTCAAGTGTGCTCTCCCCCATAAGGTAAGATGCATATTGATGATATTCATTTTCTAAAGGGATATCAAACACGACATTACGATGCACTTCTTCCGTCTCGACAAAGATATCTACGATTCTATTTAGGCCCGGATCAAAGAAAAACCACAAGTCTCGGTTCGTATTAATTGCAATGACTCGTGACATGTTGTTATCACAGTATTTACCGGATAATTTTAACAAATAACGATTTCTATCCAAACCCAGAATATCATGTAGCATAGATATCAAATTGTCCAAATTTGTCGTTCGACAAATTCTCGTGGCTCCAAAAGCAAGCTGACTATATCCTACTTGATAGACATTTGCAATTAATATTTGGCCCCCGTAATGAACAATCACTCCAATTATATCTGAATTTGACATATCTTCTTCACAAACACAAATATAGCCCTAAATTGTCAAAATAATACTAAATCACTTACAATATAACAAACATGCAAAATATAACAAAAATTACATGAACAAATATAAAATAGCATACAAGTAACATTTAATAATTTCATGCAAAAACTAAAAATTTCATGTTATTAAGAAAAATACAAAATTGGTTTTTATAAAAAAAATTACGAACAATTTACCTTTAAAAAATAATATCGGGACACCGCTGCCGGAACAATACTGTCGGGATGCCGCTGCCGGGACGCCGCTGCCGGGAGGTGTTTGTGCGAGTATACACTTGAGAGAAAAAAATTGAAGAACTCTTAAGGGAGAGTCGAGAGTGAGGCGTATGCACTTGGGATAGAAGTGATCTTGGTGCTGCTCTTTTATAACCAAAAATCTGATACAATAATTTTTTTTTTAGAAAAAAGAGCTCCAGTCGTTACTGCAGGTAACGACTAACGACTGGGCACTGAAAAAGGTGTTGCCCGTGTCAGCTGGGATTTGACCACCGGGCTGACTTTTTTTTGAATTTTTTGTGATTCTTCAGTCGTTATCTGCAGTAACGATTGGACTATTTTTTTAAAAAAATATTTATTCCCAGTCGTTATCTGCAGCAACGACTGTGATGGATTTTATTAATTTTTTTTTTGATTTGGTCGTTATTGGCATCAACAACTAAGCTTTAGTCATTAAGACTGATAACGACCAACCTTAAAATTTTAAATCTCTCAAAATTCATTATACATCTATAATAAATTCCCCCAAACATAATAATCTGTTAAAAAGCCCTTTTATTAACATACTAAAGAGACCAAGAATATTTTTGTTTCCAGATATTACAATATGTTTTATGCTTAATTGGAGAATCCTA
Organism: Rehmannia glutinosa; assembly: GCA_016081115.2. Classification (NCBI taxonomy): domain Eukaryota; kingdom Viridiplantae; phylum Streptophyta; class Magnoliopsida; order Lamiales; family Orobanchaceae; genus Rehmannia; species Rehmannia glutinosa. The sequence goes on from JABTTQ020000340.1 coordinate 60,786, forward strand.
TTTTTCTTTCACAAATTACAAATAATAGAAAAGAAAAACATGGGAAAAGTTTGAAATCTAGTATTAGGAAAAATAAAATGAGATGAGGAAATTTAGGTTGAACTCGAGTACTTGTATTAATCTATAATAGTAGTAAGTAGTTGGTGACGAACTATAATTCAGATAGATCCATTAAGGCTCTAAGGCCAGAAAAAAGTCATGAAAGACTCGTTTATTTACATATATATATATATATATTATTTGAGTTCATTGTCAAAAAAGGGCCTTTATTATGTAATTAACTTTCAAGTTTTTGGATTTTCTGTACGTTCGCTTGACTTGATGGTAGGAACAATGGCGTACCCAATAATTATTAGGGGGTGAGCTGATACACGAAATTGGATGGACTAAATAAAAAAATACACATAAATATTAACTATTTTTTTTAAAAAAATTTACCTTGTTAAAAAAAAAATTTAAAAAGGGAGGGGGGCGGGTTGGCCCCTACCTCCGCCATTGGGTAGGAAGGTCTTTCCCGACAAAATCCCAACACCCCTAACCCCTAACACTTGTTTCTGGCACAGACAACGACCCAATTAATAACTCATATTCACAAAAGTTCAATTACTTGGAGTAATACCATATTAGTTGGTTTGTGGCATAATATAAAATAAGATAAAATAAAAATTGACACCACCTAGATTGCATCAGATTTTTTAATTTTTCAACATTTAAACCTGAATAATATTCAGTTTATATATTTTAGAAACATTCAAATTAGTCTCGAATTTGAAATTTGATTGAGTCATTGAGAATAATATAACCTATGCACCCAAACATTCTAATTCGCGCAGCAGCACCAAGTACAGTAGCGACATCCGTCAAATTATCTGTTACATATTTGATATTTCTCGATTTTCTTTGCTAAAAGAATTATCTTCACAAAACCTCTGCAAAAACCCTCTTCATCTCCCTCCCCACCCCACCTGCACACATAGTAGCAGTAAAACTATAATGCAAACTTCAGTCTTTTCATTCAATGCTCCACCTCCATCTCTGCCTCTCAACTCCTCACATTCTTCCTTGAAAACCCATCAACCAAACACACTATTTTTCACCTCCACCATCACCAACAGACCCTCTATCCTATCAACTCAAACGCTCTCAAGAAAGCTTCTTTGCAAACCCCCTGCAGGGAAGTATGTCAGTGACGACTATCTTGTGGTATTTATCTGCTTCTTAGCTTTTTTTTTTTTTTTTTTTTTATGTCATAGAGACACTATTTGAGTTTTTTGGTTGTAAAGATTCGATTTTTAACTTAATTTCTCTTGTTTTCGGTTGTGGGATTTTATTTATTTGTGAATTGCTGGTGGTTGGTTGCTGAAAATATGTTGGGAAGGCTTTTTATGTTATTGCCAGAATTCAATTCTCCATTTTTTCGTAATTTAAAGAGTTAAGTGCGCTATAGTATTCTTTGTTGTTGATTATGTCCACAAATTTATTAGAAACAATTGAAAAGAGATACTTGCTTTTCCTTAAAATTTTGTATCCCATTCTGAACCAAACCAAAGAAAAGTAAACAAATTCATGTAGCAATTATTGTGGTTATGTTTTGTTGTAATGTGTTCTTAGTGATTTGGATTCTTATTCTTTCTTTATCATTGTTCTATTTGTTGCAGAAAAAGCTATCCGCAAAAGAGGTTCAAGAGTTGGTGAAGGGAGACAGAAATGTACCACTGATTCTTGATTTCTATGCCACATGGTGTGGCCCTTGTATTTTGATGGCACAAGAACTCGAAATGGTATGTTTACATTTTACATGGAAGTATCATAGGATTTTACTTGGAAAACATGTTGGAATCTTGTTCTGGGTTGGTCTTTATTTGGTGGGTAGTTGTTTTATAGCATGTAAACAATTGGTGAAATACATAAGAGAGATTCACACACACAAAAAAAAACAAAAAAAAAACTAATATGTTTTCTACTACTTAAAACTCGTTAAGTAAAAGGTTTGTGACTCTAAATTTTAATTAAAATGCTGTTGTTCAGGTCCTTAATTAGACTATGCACATAAAACTGTTAAAATGCTCTTGAAAGGATCTCATTTTTCTTATAATTAAAAACAATATGCGCAGCAGGTCACTGAATTTTGGTTTTTAAGTATCGAACGGAGCCACCTGGTATGGCTGCCTCAGTCCTTCTGGTGAACTTAAAAGGCTGTATGTTTGATGATTTTAAGAGGTCAACAAATGCAGCATGAATAATGTACTTTATGTGGAGTAATTTGTTGCTGGACTTTGCTATATGACTTTGTGTAGTCATAAGTTTGTAATATTGTTGAGTCTTCTAGTAATTTCAATGGACATTTATCATACAATGAATCTAACTCCAAAGTAGCATGGTCAGCATGGTGGATTACTTGGGTTAGGAATAACAGTTTTGTTTGTTCATTGTTAACATAATTATTTTATGCAATACATAGTTGGGAATCGTGAGACTATACATATACTGGAGCTATACTTTTCCTTGAGGGCTGAACCGAGTTCCGAGCACAAACTCAAAGGAGAGGAAAGGGAAGAGTGATTATGATGAAGGACTTGCATGAGATTTTACCATGTTTGGTTTCTGTAGTTGGGGTTCCATTTTCCCGATTTAGCCATTATTCACTTGTTTACTTTTTAGTGTAGTATTCATTAACAGCTTTCTTATAACCTATCTGTGGAATTATTTGAAAATCTATTTACGGAGATTGTTTTGATGTTGCATCACCAGCACCTCTTCCCAGTATCATGTGATATAGAATGTGTGTCCGTTGAGTTGTTGTACTAAAATTCAGGATCATTAGAATTCCAAAGATCTCTGACCAATGAAATCATTTGCTATCAAGAGTTCATAAGAAATCTGAAATCATGTTGTAGTAATGCCATAAAAGCTGCATTTGCCTATTTTCCGTCCATAAGGTAGGAAATTTTTAACTGCTAAATACTTATTTTCAGTGTAGAAACCACCGTGTCTCTTTTGGTCGCCTTTATTCTTTGTACAGTAGCAACACAACCTTTGCATTATTGTGCTTTGTTGTCAAACTAGGGAAGAAACAACCATTTAGCAGGTTTAATTGGAAAATTCTGTTCATTTTTTTTTCCAAGCTCGTATTCTCTGAGTATGGCTGAGTATCAGGTGATGCCTTGTAGATTATAGAACTCGAGTTAAATACTAGTTATCGTGATTTCTGGTTTGTTTGTCAATTGTTCAAGCTTTTCCTGATGTGCTCACCGATATATCTTGATTGCATTGGAATACCATTAACTATATATATTTTCTGTAACCTTAGGAGCCTGATGGGGACATTTCTAGGTCGTGGGTTTATGCAATTATGCATGTTTTCATTTATGTTAAACTTACCGTATTCTGGTCATACATTGGCATTTGGCAGAGCAGAGATGATATTGCCAACTTAAGAATCGTATTTCTTGGTTTAATTCCTATAATTTGTTGTAGAATTGGGGAATGGCATGAACAGAAGCTTTAATGCTTGTCTTGCAATCTGAATCTGCATGCAAAATATTTTTCTTAATAATTCTTGATATCTTCACTTAACTTTAACATCTATTGTTGTGTGTCACAGCTTGCTGTTGAGTATGAAAACAACGCAATAATTGTGAAGGTCGACACAGACGATGAATATGAATTTGCACGTGATATGCAGGTGATTTTCTTTTTTATCATTTTAATAGTTTTTCGGTGAACCTGGTGGATGGACAAGGATGAATTTGTCAAGCAGATATATTCTGTTGTTCATTTACCAAGAAAATAGAAAATGGCTCAACTTTGTTTGATATCTGAAATACCAAGTAGTTTTGGTCCTTTATACAGTATTGTAAAATGTGTATATGAAATTACTGTTTGATCATCTTCTTTAGCCACAACTCACAAGCCAAAGCCAGCACTGCTGTTTATTTTGTCAGAAGTTAGACAACATGTGATTTATGTTTCTTTAGAACGACCTGTAACAACTTTATTTTCCGAATATCAAATAAAGAAGTGACGATTTTGTGTTACAGGTTCGAGGATTACCAACATTGTATTTCATCAGTCCAGACCCAAATAAAGATGCTATTCGGACGGAAGGGCTCATTCCAATACAGATGATGCGGGATATACTCGAAAATGAAATGTGACGTATTAGGAATACACGTATATCTTCACGAAAGTTCGTCATCCTTGCTCTTGCTGTACTCGAAAGGCCCCCTGAAGAAAGGGTTTGAACTCAAGAGAATTCTTCAAAGAACTGTTGCAGCTAAGCATTTCTGTTTATCTTGTAAAATTTAGATGCTCTATTATCTTTTATAGGTTTTCAGTATAAGTTGGACATAAATTAGACAAGTTTTGCTTTACTTTTTCACTTGTATCAGACAATTGATTGTTCACAACTAAGATTAGACAAGTTGCGGGAAAACTTTAAAGAAGGGCTGATTATTATATTCTGCTCTTAAACAAGCTGACCTTAAGACCAATTGAGCTTTTGATTATCCTTTGAAATTTGACTAGAGACAATGTTTTTCATTTTATAATTGCATATTACATGGACCTCCCTTTCAATTACAAAGTAATAGAAACTTCTTTTGAATGTTTACTTACCGTACATAAGGATCTCATCTCTATCATGCGTGTCAAAGGATCACATAAAATCAAACACGTTTGTTTGAATTTTTATCAAAATTCAAAAATTGAATTTGAACTTAGTTTAGACGGGTTTTAATCGAGTCGATCTAGTAACTTGTGTGTTTTACGCTTTTTTGCCACATCAATTCAATTAATAGTCTTACTAACTCAAATATAATGTCAAAATGGGATAACTACAAAAATTACCCCTAAGGTTTTGGGTAATTACAAAAAAAAAAAAAAACAGAAAAGTTTTAAAAGTTTTAAATGTAAGGGGATAACTGTAATATCTTGCAAATGTAAAGAGGTGTTTGAAATATTTTCACTTGGTAAAGTGTGATACAAAATCAAATCTTAAGGAAATTTTTGTAATTTTCAAAATCCTCTTGAACCTTTTTTGTAATTACCCTAAACTTCAGGGGTAGTTTTTGTAATTATCATTTGCAAAATTGAGTATTGTTACCCAATAGAAATGAATACTCGTGCTTCAAGCTCTAGCTCACAATCTTCAAATCTGTATATACATATATTGCATGTAACTTTCTCTGTTAAACTTCTCTACAAAATGTGAACTATGTCAACACTAAAACTACCTTAATATATAAGCCTGCCTAAGAAATTGTCAAAATTCATTAGAGAAAGCAACAAATAACTACTTTTATTTAACCATCTAGCAGCTGCATATACAATTCAGCTGGGGGAGAAAGCCAGAGCCATAAGGAGGGCCATTATCCCCACCGGAAACAGCATCAACGGCATTGGTGGTGGCGGCAATGGTGGCAACATTGGCGGCAAAACGAGCAGCGACACCGTGAGCATGATCAGCACCACCACCCACCACCCATTTAAGCACCTCATTGATACATTCCCTTTTTCTGCTCTCCACCTTGTTTGCTCTCTAATCATCTTTTCTGTTATAATTAAATTCCTTTTGGCACAAATGTTGTTTGTTATGAGAGAAGATGATGAAGTACTGAGTTGGGTTTGCTAACATATATGTATATATATAGCAGAGGGGGGCATGGGGGAATTACATCATATATTATTAAATCTACTAAATTTATCTTGGAGAGGGAAAATGATATGGCTGAGAATCTGACAGAATCAAGATTTCCCAAATCCCAATAATACACAACTTTGCTCTAAAGTTTAAATTAATTGTCATTTTTTTATTTGACTAGTGTTTGGGTAGTATCAATTTTATTATTACCATGTAGTTTGACTTAATTACAAAAATATACTGTTATCTTTCTAAACTAGTATAAATTTACTTTACAAATTGCACTCTCGAGAAAAGAGTGTTTGCTCCCTCGATAATTGTCAATTCTTTTTTGTTGGTTTTTAGTTTATTTTCTTTGATACTTGTTTTACTCTCTCGATAATTGATTGTTTTCGCCTCATCCAAAACTTTCTCTTTGATATCTACATCTGTTTAAGGTGGACCTTTTGTCAGTTGGCAGTGTAATTTTATTCTCAAGTTTTGTATATATTTACTATTGTTTCTGGAAAAAGGGAAAAAAGAGAGTATTTGCTAGGTAAATATATATCTCAAGGGGGTGTTTGCAACACAATAAGGGTATCTGTAATTTTGAAAGATAACTGGAGTTTTTGTAATTAGGCTAAATTTTAGGGGTGTTTTTGTAATTATCCCTTTAGTTTATTAGTGGATCCCAAAAAAATATAATGTTAGGGTGACTAATTATCAAGGAATTTGTTAGATTAGTTAGAGTGAAATATTGACAGTATCATTTTTTTCCCAAGAAAATAGTTTATAGAAATTTAATTTGTGTAAATTTTATCTAGTTTTCTGTATATGATCACCCAATTCCTTGTTGATCGTATTTTAATCATGTAAACGATTTGTTCCACTCAAACAGCAACTAGTCAAACAAATGGACCAAACTCCAAAAATATATGAACCAAGAAAATCCCCTTGGAAGTGCTAAACAGGCGACCATAACTACCCAAAAAAATATTTATACCTCCAAAAAATTATATAGGTTGTTGGGAAAAGATAACTTAGGCTAGTGGGGATAGAGAATATATAATACATATATACAACAAGTCTTTGAAAAGGATCAAATGCAATGTATCTTAGCTGAAATAAAGGATAAGAATGATAGAAAATTTACCAGCTTGCACAATATTCTTCCTCCATACACACAAAATAGAAACCCAATATCATTAGAATATCTTTGTTTTTATAACTATTTTTATGCTATGTTTAATTTCTGCACTCTAGAATGCAGTGAATCAAGACATTGGAAACCCAATCCTAAAATATGGCCATTCTTTTTCATGATTCTGCCTATAATTCTTGGATTCTGAAAAGGAATCTCTGAAGCCATTATATGTTTTTACATCAATATAATTGGTTTTCTATTCAAAACATGATCTACCTTGGTCTTGTAAGTGGATTGTTTGTTGTGTGGTCATCCAAGCAAGAGATTCTTGGACTTTGATGAAGAACATCCTGACCACTTGTAACAAGTTGAAGCATCAAACGATGGATGTGAAAAAAAAGAAATGAAATCATGGTGCATAACAACAATAAAAGTAGTGTTGACACAAATCTTTGTTGTCTATGAATAAACAAACAAGAAAAAAATCGTACAAATTAAGTATATGTGAATCAAACGAAAAATATAGGTTACAATCTCTAGAAATCATGTGATTCTTTTCCTTAAAAATATAATATTTGGAACTCGAGATTTTGGAGATGAACTCTTTGAACTTGATCAACTCCAAACTTGAACTTGAATTTGAACATCGTTAATTCGAATCAAAACAATAAACGTAGTGATAATAATATTTAGAAATATATATATATATATATATATATATATATTCAACATGACCACTTGTCCTAGGGACCAAGGATTGAGGTGTGGCATTTGACTACAAATTTTTGAATCACTCACAAATGCTTTACCTTGTTGCTATTACGGTGGCAATCTCGGTTGGGTCGGGGTTGTGGGCTAGAATTGCCAATCCAAAACGATTGTTTAATTATTCATATTAGAACATGGGTCGGGGTTCACGGGCTGGAATTATTCATGTTAAATCACTCACATGTGATCCGGAGATAACCTGTTTAACCTATCTACTAAAATAATGTGAACCGAATAATTTGCGGTTTCATTAGATTTGAACTAAGATATCTTCTTTTATTGTATGAGGTCCCTCTCATCAATTTTTTCTCATCATCTCCATAAATTATTTGAAATTTGTATAATTTATAGTAAAAATGTTAAATTTTGAGACAAGAGAATTTGTTGCAGTTGATGTTAGGAATCACAGAGGATAAAATTTTGTGATCGGAAAACAAGTCCGTGCACTCGACAATCGTCGATTAACAGTTTACAAACACCAACTAATTATAATGTGTGTTTAGATAATCAACTATCGCCTTTGAGATGAATATATTAGCAGAGTTCATAGTAGAAGGGGAACAACACTGTATTGGAGTCCCACATCGCTTGCAAGCAGAAGTTTTGACTGCTTTTTATACTACTTAGAAGAATTTGTACAAACGTCTTAGGATTTGATATTGTGTTTCAAATTGGTATTGATCTAGGTTATATTAAATATTTAATCTAGTTCATTGATTACCAATTTAAATAAAATATTACATCCTAAGTTTTTATTTATTTTTAATTAATAACAGATTTAGCAATCAAAATCTTTTACCTTTATTATTTCAATTTATATAGATCGCCCATCAAAGTTCGATTTCGTTTAATTCATAGTTCATTAGCATTACCATCAAGTTTGCTTAATTGTATGGTTTAAACACTCATTATCCAACCCAAAGAGCCCACTTCAATAACCAATTTTTTTTTGATTATCCAACCCAAAGAGCCCACTTCAATAACCAAAAAATTATCAAAACTTGATGGAGTAAGATTCAACAATTATTGTACCTTATTAATAACAGATTTAGCAATCAAAATCTTTTACCTTTATTATTTCAATTTATATAGATCGGCCATCAAAGTTCGATTTCGTTTAATTCACGTTTCATTAGCATTACCATCAAGTTTGCTTAATTGTATGGTTTAAACACTCATTATCCAACCCAAAGAGCCCACTTCGATAACCAAATTTTTTTTATTATCCAACCCAAAGAGCCCACTTCAATAACCAAAAAAATTATCAAAACTTGATGGAGTAAGATTCAACAATTATTGTACCTTATTCAAAATTTCATATACTGAATTTTTCTCCATAGTTCTATGTTATTATGAAACAAATAAGAACCACCTCATCTGAAAACTTAAAAACTCTTAAAGGTAAAAATCCGAAACTCTGTTTTATATATTTACAAGAGCAAAAATTACATTGCACAAATGTACTAATGCTTCTGCAACACCTACACACCCAATCTGGGCTACAAAATGACCCTCTTAAACACAACAAATTTGTTCACAGTAACTCATCATAGCTCCCTAGCACATCCATCTGAGAAGCGTCACAAAACGAATCCGACGAAAAAATACTGGCAAATTGCTCGTCCATTTGAGAGGCGAACACATCGTCCATAGGCCCCAAGATCGAGTCCGATGTCGTAGGCGTATCCTCCCATGAAATCGACGACAAAACTTGATCGTCGCTCACAGCTTCTTTTGCTTGCGGTACTCCAATATCATCGTCGCAATCAATCTCATGAAAGTTATTATTACCCTCCATCATGTAATCTGCTATATCCGAATTCTTACCCGTGAGTTGTTGCACTAAGGATCGAAACCTACTCGCGCTTGTCTTAACCTTCATTGGGCTAGAGATGTACACTACTTTGAGCGAATTGTTACTCTTTCGCGGCCCTTTTTTATGGCCCTTCACCAATCTTGGAACCCTTTGATGACCAATATTATCCATTTTTTTTTTACCTAAGTAGGATAATTTCAATTTCTAAAATTATTTTTGTGAAAAAAGTTGTGTCTAATAAAAGCAACAATTGGATAGGACTTATATATATAGGTTTCTTGAATGAGGGCATTATTAGGTTATCTAGAATGAGGGTTGCTTCTTGGAAGGAGATAAAGAATGAAAAAATTAGGGAAAAAAGTGTGGAAAATTTTTTATGATAGGGAAATGGGAAGGTTAGAGGAAATGAAGATAAATAGAAGGTTCTATAAAGTATAAAGGTGATTGGGTCACCCGCAAGCTCATACGGATGTTGACAGGGCAAGAATTTGACTCATTTCGGTCACAACTTGGACAATGTCGATGATACATTATCATCACATGCGCAGCCAGCAGCCTTAAGTGACTTGGGAAAAAGAAATAAAGAATTGTGTGTGTTGGTGTGCAACATGAAATCTCCAATTTCCACTCTTTTATTTTTCTTCTTAATTCATGTTTATCAATTATTTGGGATCTTTGAATATAATTCATGATATAAATCACAACCCTTTTTTTTCTCGTTCTTTGGTTGATAAATGGCCCAGGCCGCCGCGGTGCAATTATATAATCTCACCCCACTCTAATCCTCATGTGAACATTGATGAATTTGTACCTCATTTAAATTCGTGGATAGTATTAAGTTTCCATTTTTCATTTGGGATAATTTTGTCATTTCGGAATTTTATCTAACTAAAATTCTCACACATCACAACCATACTTCCCACCTTATTGAACTCAACTATATTGTTCAATCCTAACTCATACAAATTATTTTATCAATCCAATCAACAATCCCAAATGAGTCCATATCATAAGATAATATTATTATATGCAAATTTTATTACAATGAAACTCCAAAAATAAAGATTGAAGTAGGAGATTTGAACACTACAAGAAAACTCCAGTTTACTGACATAATTTTCCAACATAAATGATTTTATCATTAAATTTTATATTTACCTATTTACCTGTAGAATATATACAATAAAACAAAACATATTATTTTTTATACCGACATATAATCGACTAATTTTAAATTTAATGACATAAATATTGTAGATATTTGCCAATAGCTTTAGATTATGTAGGTAAATATTTACCTACTAATAATTTAAGTAAGTCTCTTGTCAAATCGTCTTACGGATGACGAATCAGTGAAGGAACTTCAACTTAAAGTGTATCTTGAACCCCAATCCTTGAATACACACTCTTCCAATTTTTTCCATTTAGGGGCCGTTCATATATAACAAAACCCATTGGGATATTTCTTTATAGGTTATGAATAGTCCACGCACCGCATACCACAAAATAAATACTCAATTCGGGAAGTCTATAAATACCTCCAAACCCTCGTATCAACTAATCAAATGTATGCAATTTATACTTTAGCACTAAGTCAATCTAATTTTCTCTATTCCTTCACTGATTTATGTATCGAAGGACTTCGGATAACCTTAAAGCCTTCTAACAGTTTGTTTGTCTTTGCGAGACAGGAACTCATTCTCGAATTATAATTAAAATACGTGTTAGGAGAAACTTCCTCCACGTGCACAATTTAATAAGATGAGTACCAAGTTTGAATTTCATTACGGGTCATCATTGTCAAAATAAAACTTGATTAAATTAAATAATTTAGTTATCCAATTTAATCAAATGGAATAAACAACCAAAATGAATATTACAATCCATGCAGAGGCTGTTAAGGATTGACTGATTGAAAGGTATTTAATTGGACACGTAGGTGAGTTACCTAAGAAAGTAATTGGACTAGGACGGATCACTTATTTAATAATTTGAGGATTGACTGGACAAATTTATGGTCTTTGTTTAAATAACAAAAAAGGTTTTAGTGGCATTTTCAATTTCTTTTTACTGTTTTAACTATAATAAAATTTCAGAAAATATATATTTGATAAATTAATTATTTTATTACAAAATAAATTCTTTATAGTTTAGATGTGACTAAAAATATTTTCTAGAAATAACTTGGATTAGATATTGTTTTCATAATTTTTTTCTAGAAATATCTTACATACAATTTTATAGGGAAATTATCATCTTGACATCGCCTAGATTGAAATTACCATCTTGACCTTGCCTCATCTGAAATTACTTAAATACCCTTAGGAGTTAGGAAATAAGGCTTTTTTATATGGGTCCCAATCATTACACTGTAGATGAGGTGAACTAACACCCATATCATTACACATGTACGAATATCCGCATTTTACGATGAATAACACCATAAATATTGCATGAAACCCATGTAAAAGATACTTTGCAAAAATTTTTAAAATTACATCGCTCTCTAGTTTCTAAGTATTTCATTACCCGATCCGATTTAAGCATCAGTGGATCTTAGTTGGGGGCCACCTGCTTAGCCTAATGTTAACGTTTATGAATGAAAAGAGAATGAATTCCCCCTATAAATACCCCTCATTTATGACTTAAAAAAGAGTCTACTACAACATTGTACAAACATTTACTGCATTAAGCTTTCGAGCTAAGTAAACTAAAAGGAACATTAAGTCTGATTTACCTCAGGTCGACATCTTTGTGTATATTAACTGTTTATATTGTTTCATCCCCCTATTGACAATTATTAACCCATAAACAATGGCGGAACTAGGGAGGCAAGTGGGGGCCATTGTCCCCCAAAATATTTCAAAATTTAATTTTTCTAGTTGTTATTTATTTTAAAATTATATCAATGCTAATGAAAAATTATATTTGCCCCCCCAAATTTTGAAGAAAAATTTATTTTATAGGTCTTCAAATTAGGTTTCGCCCTCTTCCCCCAAGTCCCGAATTCTGCGTCCGCCACTATCCATAAGACCCATATCTTTGGTTTACATGTCGAGAATACAAATTTGCACGTCAACATATGTGTAAATTAAGAACATCATATTTTCTGAAATGTATATATTGTCAACGGATTTCCAACTATAACTTAACTATTAATAATTAGATTACTCATAAAATATGTTTAATCCCCAACATTTTGACAAAAACTTAAATGGTGAAACTATTGACATTTGTACAGAGTCGGACATGTGAAATAAAGGGCCCTAAGCGAGATAAAAAAAATAGGCCCATATATCGACCAACCTTTTTTGTCTCAAAATATTACTATAAATTAAGGACAGAAAAATCAGTTGTAATATTAATCCCCTAAAAAACTTTGACAACAAGAAAAATAAAATTTCAGTCACACAAATTATATGTCACCCCAAGTTTATATGATACTCGTAAATCAGAAATAAGTAAATAAAATTATTGCTCAGATAATAAATCACGTTGCTAACTAAATCAATTCAATGAAAGGGAAAATTTAAGCAAAAGCTAAAAAAAATAAGCAAAATGAAAAGTATTAACACAATGGAAAAAATAAAACTATTGACTCAAAATTTGTAAAAGGCTTAATTGCAGAAAATATCCTGTAACTTGGGGTAAAATGCATTTCCGGACTTTTGTTATTGGGTTTGCAAAATATGCCCTGTATGTTTATCAAGTTTTGCAAAATATGCCTGTAAGTTTATAACGTTCTGTAAAATTGGTCCTACAAGTTTTATACCGAAGCAATTGGTGTCCTATAAGTCTTGAGTTGATGCAAAATTGGTCTAGCGGAATAATTGCATATTTTCATAATACCAATTATATCCTTATTCATACACATGGACCGATTTGACTAAGTGTCTTGCGTAAAATGGTATCGAGCCCAGGTTTATTAAGAACTTTTTGGTTATATTTATTATATTTATGTAATTAACAATTGGTGAGGAGAAATCACTCGAGATTATGGATCGGACCGATGTCCTAGATGATGTACCCCTTTACGGGACATATCGTCAAATATTGACGATGTATGCACAAGAACACCTTGACCAGGTTTCATATTGGGAATACCAACATGAAGAAAAAGAATAAAGGAGCCGAAGCGGGAAACCAAAAGGCAATGCAAAATGCGAAAGCGAGAATATTATGGCGATTCCGGATGCTTAACTGATCCTATATGATGAACCTTCAAGAAACGGTTCATGAAAATTCCCATCGAACAATGATTCCGATGGAGTACCCGAGTGGAACGAGATACTTCCAGACAAATCTAAGTTCTCGAAGATCTTAGAGAAGTCTAGAAAAGCGGTGGAATTATGGCAACCGTCATATTCATCTACCAACACAAGTTCATCGAGATCGAACCGGATGGAGACGATGGTGAAATATCGAAGAAACTCTTGAAATCCTTCATGATATTGAGAAATGAGTCAAGAACCTGGAGGACGGGCGAGTTCTTCCGGAGGAAAAGATAGCGTATAGATTTAACGTACCTATTTACACCAAAAAGGAAACCAGCCAGAAGTTATACGAAAGATGTGAGATGAGGAAAAGCTCATTGCTCTAATCAAAGGAAAATCCATCAAAAATTAAAAAAGATGGATATGGAAAATATGAATCTTAAAGATCTACACGACAGCGAATCCTTGGCGGGATTAGGTATTGTAGATTTAAAGATGAACGTCGGTGATGGATCAACTTTGGTTACCTATGACCCACAAGGTAGAGCAATTCCACCACCACCGCCACCGAGTTAATCCTAACGTCGAAGAAAGTACGGGTTCGAATCAAGGAGCTCGGGACGAGAGGATGCCACACGCCGGGATTTCACGACGGGAGTGATCCATTTTCGGGACAGGAGGTCGAAACCTCTTGCGGGGAACTAGACAACCTCTTTGGAAGGCGAATGTTTATCGACACCTTGACCCAATACATCCCATATGGGTTGATGTTAAATCACGGACATCCCAGATTTTAAAAATAGAGAAGTTCTCATTGATGAATGGGCTTGACTATGAGAATTTCAAAGAACCCTTGATCTTACCAAGGATTCATTCATTTTACTCCTTGAAATGAGTCTTGAAGGATCGGTGAAGATTATGCAGGATATGACCGATGCTAGTACAAAAATTCGGTCACATCAAGGAGAATCACTTAAAGGAATTGTCGATGGTATGGCAAAACTATTCAAAATCCAGTTCATCGGCCTTTGGTTATTTCGAGGATTAGAGGATGAAAAAGAAAGAGATATAAACATGCCCTCTATAGCTTGAGTTATATGATATTTGTCATATTGACGAATATATCAAGTTATTTACCGAATACCGGTGGAAATCCAAGATTGAAGAAAATGAAGCTGCACAGCTATTCTTTGCCAAGATTCTTATCAGGGAATATAAGGATGGAGCGGAAGTAGAAACTGTGGCCAGAAAAATGTCTTTCCTAAAGGCCAAGTTATCTCGAATGGTGTTACCAATCACTCAGACAGAATTACAAGAGATTAAGGGGAATTAACAAAGAAGTTCCTCTATGTTGCGTGGATAATGACATCCCAACAATCGTGGGAGGTCAACCAAGGCGGCACAGAAAGAAGAAGGAGCGAAGCCATCCATACCGCCGATGAAGCAATAGTAAAAGAAGCAGGTCTTCATGGAGACCTAGAAGGTTTTGGTCAAAACAAAAGGCCCGAAGTTACAAAACAGGGTAAAGACCAGCACCAAGCAGGAGTAGAGCCTCATCATCAGGTTCTAATCAAGCAAGTACCAACAGAACACCAGGAAGAAGAACTTTCAGGCATGCTCATACCAGTGCTAATGAAAGTTTCAAAGACTGTAATTGCTGGACATGCGGAGCAAGAGGGCATATCTCAACGGATTGCCCAAATAATCAAAAACGAGGAGTTAGACAGTTCGAAGCTACCCCAGAAATCGAAGAAGCTGTCTATTATCAGGATTTAATACAGGTGTATCAATTTGAGGATATTCCCTCAGATGAAAGCATCTATGAAGAAGAGATCTATCAAGACAGCAGGAGAGCTGAAATGTCCAGAAGGATGGCGAGAGGTTGAAGTAATATTCAACATCACTCAAAAGGATAATATTTTTCCTTGTGATGTTCTGTATTATCTCCAACAACCTATAGTTGGAAGGTATCAAGGAAGCCTGAAGATAGGTGAAGTAGAGCTGACTATTTCAGGAGTAGCAGGGAAAATCCCAGAGCAATTAATACTGGGAATTGAATTTCTTGAGGATCATAAACATTGGGAAAGATTACAAGACGGAATGGAGTTTACAGTGGCTGATAAAAGATACAGAATCAAATGACCACTAGTCCATTCTCCATATACATTTCTATCGGAATGTTATATGCTGAATACAAGGCCGAGTATTTCGCCGCCTATATTGATTCAGTCTTGGAATATGTACCGCAAAGCCGAATATTTTTCCTAAAGAAATCAGAGAAGATTTACCAGCTATTGCAGGAAGAGATTTCTCTAAAAGGATTCTTATCCTTAACAGGGGAATTAAACAAGCAGAAATCATGATCGGAGCCACGAGCGGTATCCCATGGTACAAGGTGAAAATGCCACCAATTTATTTCCATGATACAGGTGCAGATGTTTTGCTAGGAAATAACTTCCTACAAACATTTAAGCGATTTACACAGGAGAACGAGACAAGAAGACTTATTTTCACTACATTATGTGATCATAAGATTATTGTCCAAAGACTGCGGGAAGCATTTTACAGAAAAATGCCTATTACTTTTCGCAGCAAGCGTGGTGATAAAGCCAAACTTCGCAATCCAAAAATGGCAAATCGAAGAAAATTTGGCGAAGCTTTATTATCCTATAGACAATTTGGTTCCATTCAGAAGGATCAGAAGATATGAGATAATAACTTGTATTCATTCAGAGTACAAGGAGAAGAACGAGTTACTCCAGAAGCCATTGCAGAATTATGGATGAGTCTAATGGAGAATCCACAGAGTGACGTTACCATAGAGGAACAAATATCACTCGAGGATATCAAGAAGAAGATCCAAAGGAATTATAACGAAGATCTTTTAGCATGGTGGGACAAGAATGAGCTCAAAGCATCCTTAAAAGTTAAACCTGGAAAGGAGTACGAGTTCGTGAGATTCAAACCAATCCTTATGAACCAGGAGGATTGTGAGGATATGCAGAAGATACTTAAGGAACATCTTGACCTTAAGTTAATTTCACCAGGAGTTTCTCCATACAGCAGTCCAGGATTCTTAGTCAGAAACCATGGAGAAATCAAAAGAGGAAAGCCAAGACTTGTTATTAATTACAAGGAGATTAATAACATTTTGGAGTTCGACGGATACTATATACCAAGTAGAGAACATCTAGTTAACTGCATGAAAGGTGCCAAGATATTCTCAAAGTTCGATTGCAAGTCTGGATTCTACCAGATTAAGATGGAGGAAGAAAGTAAGAAGTTTACAGCTTTCTCTACACTATAGGGACACTATATTTGGAGCGTGATGCCTATGGGATTGGCTAACGCACCCCAGATATATCAAAGGAAGATGGATAATCTCTTCAAAGATTATTTCAGTTTCATGTTTGTGTATATCGATGACATTCTGATAGCATCAAAGAACATGAAAGAGCATCTCAAACATTTGGAAATATTTTCAGATGTTTGTCACAAAGAAGGATTAGTGCTTTCGGAAAAGAAGGCGGTAATCGCAACAAGACAAATTGAATTCCTCGGAATTGAGATCGAAGAATCTGGAATCATTCTACAGAATCATATTGTAGAAAAGATACAGGGATTTCCAGATACACTGAAAGACAAGAAACAACTTCAAAGTTTTCTTGGAGTTGTTAATTTTGCGGGGATGTTCATTAACAATCTGGCATATTACAAGAAGGTGTTTAGCCCATTGCTTAAAAAAGATGCAGTATTCAAATCGGAAGATGAACATCAAGAAGGAATTAAGCAACTTAAAGAAGTTTGTAAAAAGCTTCCAAAGCTTGCGATTCCCCAAGACGAGGACGAACTGGTTCTTTACACAGATGCCAGTGATGATTGGTGGGCAGCAATTCTTACTATAGTCACACCAAACGAGGAAGTGCCATGTAGATATTGTAGCGGTTTATTCACACCCAGTAAAGCAAACAGATGGCAGTCAGAAAGGCTTTTAAAATATGGCCTCTATTTTTACTGGCTAAAAAGTTTACTTTAATAATTGATAATTCAAGTGTCAAGGCTTTTCTGAAAAACAAAATTGAATCAAAACTAGAAAAGGCTCGATTACTTAAATGGCAAGCTGAATGTCAATATTATGATTATGATATTGTCATTATAAAATCTCATGAAAATATTCTTGCGATTTGTTGACACGAGATGGAAGGACGCGTTCTTGACGAAGTCCTTAAACGAGTAAGACATCTCGGGAAAACCTAGAGAGTCTAGAAACGAGATTTTGGGGCGTTATATCTCAATGCGAAGTTCTTTGGGACGACTTCAACAGTGACAAACCGTTTCTAGTCAAATACGAGCATGCCGATTCGCTCAAGGACAATTGTTCTTAGTCTTTGCAGGGCCTCTTCCAGCCGCATCTCCTACGGTGCAAAAAGGGGCCGAGAGATTACGGGGCTCTAACCCGGAGGTTATGGATTCAAGTACCATAATCACAAGTGTTACGGGTGATGCATCCCCGAGAGTGTACAAATCAGTAACAAATGTTGAAACTCGGTGTCACAACCCGAGTCTTCAAGTCAACCCAAGAGACGGGTAAAAGAGGAGAGTTGAATCTTAGGCCACGACATGGCAAATCTAAGGTTCAAACTAACGAGATTAAGATTTCTCCTATGCGGGTATATCGGCAATGGGAGAAACTAGTTACAAGATAATGTATTAACCCAGAGAAAATAATGGTTGATATCTCAGGCAAGTATCCCAGAGTTTGGATGAAACCAGGAAGTCATCCAAATGAAGTACAGGAATGGTATACTTTTGGAGCTTTAGCTTCAATCTATACCGTGTCACCAGGATTCCCAGAAATTTCAAAATTACTGAAATGGATTGGGGAAGCAAATTACGAGACCTGGACCAATAATCCACACTTGGCCAGAGAAGATATTTTGGAACTGTATTTTATCAGTGCAGCTCCTGAACCAGTGAAGAAAGGCTTTAATGAAGCTTTTCATTTCATCAAGCTAAGAAGACCAGATGGAAATGCTTTAAAATAAATTAAGGCAGCTTCAGGAAGAAGGACCAGTGTTAGTAGGAGCATTTTCTGATGACGAAGCTTCTACCAGACGAGCATGGGGTCTTTGGGTTTGTCTAACTGAAATGGACAAAGTCAAATATCAATTCAAGTTCTTCCAAAATTCGGCGAATGGATCTTTCCTTTTGAATTCGATGACTGGATCAACCACTGGATTTGCAGAGGAACTCTTCGAGACCAAAAGAAGAATTCTCTGGGAAAACAAGATTCCGGCAAGCAAAGAAACTTACCGGAAATTCTGTAATATGGCGCATGTGGGCCGTTGGATCGACCGGATCTGTCAAGCATGCCCTGAACAAAAGGAACCCGAGTTTGGGAAAGGTTTTCGATCCAAACCCGACCGACAAGACCAGGCAGCTGGAAAGGACAAGGGCCCAGCTCACAAAACGCGTTTTCCTTGGGGACCACGCAAACCAACTTTTTAGAAGATTCCCCGACAACTTTCACATGGGCTGAGTCACGCGGAAGAAAAAGAAAACCAGCTGGCGAGGCAATAATGCAGGATATGATGTAAGCAGTGACGTCATAAGTATCAGCAAGATTTGAAGTCCGCCTTTCAAGTCCGGACTTACATCTATAAAATGCGAGATTTGAAGGAAGCTGAGGACATCGAACATTTTCCTTAGTTTTCTTATAATAAAGTCTGAGAGAAAAATTTGTAATATTTTGAGTGTTTTAGTTTTTAAGTTTTTATGTGTTTTCGAGTGCAAGCCTCATACATGAGAGGCTAAACAAGTATTCTCCTCCCAAAAGGAGATTACTAATGTAATAAATATTTCATTAAGGTCTTAATAAAAAGGGGCTTTCTGCTTCAACATGTCTTCATAATGTTCCATTAATTCATCCCGTTTAAGAATTACTTATACGCCTGGAGTAGGAAACGAACCAAGGCAGTGCTGAACAGTTGCTGAAGGAGTTGGATAACTTGCAGATCATCTTCCCTGAGGATGAGGTTGAATAGTGAGGAGTTGTTCGTCAAACGATCTGGGAGCAGTAATTTTCCAACTGGTGGTGTTGCGAGCCATTTCACCCGGCGCTATTTCGGTCAAAGAAGGTATGACTTTTAAGGGATTTATTAATTTTACGGAAGCATGTTGGGCCTGATATGGTCCTGATGGACTATATCTGTTTTATCAAAACCTTAGTCTGAAATCAATTTTGGATTATGAAGCATTTACAGAAGTATGTCCTATTGAGTTTATAGGCTGGAAACCTGACATGATCCACTTAAAACATCTGAATAAAGACTGGATCTAAGTAGGTGTAACAACGCCACGAACAAAATAGGTGTCAGAAAATGTAAATCTTCATAATCTATGAAATTTGAGTTTATTGAAAATAGCTATGATATGAAAGGATTGAAATTGCTAATTCTCGAGAGTTATAGGCTATAATTGCTACCTTTGGAAAGATAATGGACCAAAGCTGCTATTTGGCTATAAGGGCAAAATTGTCCAGGGCATAAATTGCAACTTTAATAGTTAAAGGGCAAAACTGCAAAACGACCTAAGTTATAGGGCATATTTTGCTATTAAGCCTTTGTAAAAAGATTTTTTTCTAAAAACTGTCATTATTTATAAGGATTTTAGGAAACTATTGAGAAGGATGTAATGTTCATTATCAACTAAAATTGTCAGTATGGGTTAGAATTTATATGTACCTCACATTCGAGTGAATTATTTCTCTTTTTTCACAATTGTAGGCTTCATGTTGAATTCCATCTTTTTTTTTTTTTTGGTGTTGTGTGTGTGAAGAGTATGATTTATATACTTAACTATTAAAAAAAAATTGGGGCCCCCCAAAACCTTAAAGATTTGATTGTGTATTAAATTTAATAGGGTGACTGCAATGTTTTCATAAACGTAGCGGGAGGCTTTGAAATGTTTTTTATATATGAACGAGGAAAATATAAGACGCATCAAACTTAAATGATTTTTTTTATAATTTCCAAATCTCTTGTTTTTTTTTTGTAATTAGCCCAAACCTTAGGGACTTTTTTATAATTATTCCTTAAACATAAAAATGGGCCCCTAAAATTTTGAGGCCCTAGACACAAACTTGTTGTGCATACCCTCAATCTTCTCCTAGACCAAGAACCAATATTACTCTGATTTAATAGTCACACAAAACTTCAAACCTGAGTGATAAAAAGAAAAAAATAAATAATCTATATACACACACACACACACACACACATATATATATATATATATATATATATATATATATATATAGCAGAAGTTTGGTTTTTCCCGCCTAAATGACACTAACTAATTTATATACAATTATTTTTGTCAATTTTTCCCTAATCTATGTGCTCAGATTTTTGGCAACTAAATCTGTATAATCATTTTTGTTAGTTTTTTTTTCTTATTAATGTGTTCATATTCTTGGCATCTAATTTTTAAATTACCTATATATAGATTGGACTATTTTAAGATTAATTATTGTTGTTGGTTTACATATTTTTGGAATCCAATTTTACATAAAAATATGTATATAGCTTTTGAGCAATCAAATATTTGTTACTATTTTGAGTTTTGTAAATCTTTAAGCCAAATTGTTGTATTTGTAATGTATATAGCTTTTGAGCAATTAAATATTTTAATATTTGTTTTTTAACCATGGTAAATTTCTAATGATTTGAATAATAACAATTTTAATTTATATATAATAAATTAGTATTTTCTAAACATATTTCTGAGTGACAATTGTTGTATTTTTAATATATTTTTTAAGGTAATAAATTGTAAATTTCTTAGATTGAGAGATTTTTAATCTTAAGGTACGCTTTTTCAAAAATCAATACGAGAATCTCCTAACTAAGGCATGTGTTTAGTCTTATCCAAAATTTGTAGTTCTTTGCTTTAGTAAGTCAACGACAAGATTTTTTATTAATAGAAATATTTTATTGACTTATTTTTTCCATTCATGATTGTAGTAATTTTAAGAATTTTCAAAATTTAAAAACTACATAATCAATCCTATAATTGTCTTATACATTCAACAAATTCACAATAATTATGTTTATAGATACAATAAGTATTTATTATTATTTTTAATCAATCATATAAATAGGATCAATTATTGATTGAAACAATCTGAAAACTAAGCTTTAGTAAAATAATGGATTGTATCTAATTATATTTTTATTCATAGACAGTATCTATAGAATTTATTATAAAATTAATATCTATCAATCTATATCTATATACATATAATAGTAGATGTGCGAAACAAAATTTTTCCGCTCATTTTACTTCTTATATTCGGAAATATTTTATTTTACAATCCTAACAGTTGATCTTGATTTGTTCAAATATTTTGTATATAAATTAGGAAAAATATTATAAATGGTATTCCTACTTTAATATGTATATAAATTAGTAAAATGTTATAGACGATATTCCTACTTTATATGTATATAAATTAGGAATATATTATATATGGTATTCCTACTTTATACCAAAAAAGTGAGTTTGTATGATCAATTCTATCTATATATTATTCATATTTAAAAAAATATATAGTCCATGGTTATAATTATTTAATATTTTAAATTACATTATTACTACTATGATTCTTGACAATCATTTCTATTCATATATATTATTCATATTTTAAAAAATGTATACAGTCTTTGTTTCAATAATGGACTGTGACTTTTTTTGTATACTATTAATCAAGTTTTAAAGTACTAATTATTTTTCTTCCAGTAACTATTCAAACTTTCCTAAATTACTCAATGGATACGTTTTTTATTATATTCAGCAGAATAATTAAAGGGAGATTCCCTTAAAATCTTTGTATCTTTTACCATTGAATTAACAATTAATTTTGTTGACAAATTTTTTGCCAGCTTATTATTTATGTTGAATCATCTTATATTTATACTACTTAAATTGTTTTAGATAGACACTTCGATATTGTTGATCCTAAATTTGAAGCATAATCACCAAATATGACTTCATCTTAATGTTCCCCCTATTATCGTCTTTATCAAATATCCCACCAACATCGATAGTATTGAACTATGAATTCCGCACTAAACAAGAGTTTTTATATAAACTATATTGTAGATCTGTATGAATATTTTTCGATAATTTTAGTAAAGAATATTTGTTTCTTTTTTGATTATTCTTGATAATTTTGTTGTATTTTTTTTAAATTATATTTTGAATTATGTATTGTTTATTTTTAATTATTCTTGATACTGATTTTTGATTATTATTATTATTACAATATTGATTTTTTCCTATTATTTATGTGATGATTTTATCGGTTCTCACCTATATAATAGCAGAAGTTTGATTTTTCCTGCAATCAGACTAGCTAATTTTAGCTATAAATAAATAAATATTTTCATCATTTTTTTTGTTTCCTTATTATTGTGCTTAAAAAATGCAGCTAATATGATTAATTTTGAATCTTCTAGTTTGGCATGTAATTTTTAGAATACCTGTGTGTGTGTGTATATATATATATAAGATTGGATTATGTTTAATTAGTTTACATATTTTTGGCATCTAATCTATAAACTATATTATACTAATTTTGTCTATAATAATTTTTGTCAGTTTTTTCCTTTACAAATGTGCTTAAAAATAGTGCAATTTTAAGATTTTTTTGGGATCTCATATTTTTTTTGTATCTTATAATTATAATTGTAATGCATTAATGAATTTTACTGGCAATCATGTTTAGATTAATATAATTCCTGTGAAGCAAATAAAATATTTTATTTGTCTTATATTGTAGATACTAAATGTGACCTCATGCAATGCACGGTGGAAATACAATTCAATCTATTTTATTGATGAAGCCAAAAAAGAAAAAAATAGTATACATCATAATCATAAAAAGTACATTCAAGACTGTGTATTTGTCTTCTGACATGAATATATATATATATATATAATGTTATGTATGTATATATACAGTATCTAATATTATGAAATAATGGCTAAACTCAAATAATAATTATACATTTATAAATAGTCTAAATATAAATTGATGTCCAATAGCCCAAATGAATAATTTTTAAAGTCCGTTATAAAATAAATTTTTGAGTAAATATATTTTATATTTTTTATATTTATTTTTTATTTTAATGTGTAATATGAGTGTGAAAATAAAGATTGTAAAAACAAAAAGATGATTAATTTGATACACAGTACGCCAAAAATGGATCAAAATGAAAAAAATTATTAAGTTTAAAAAAATGACAAATATAATAGTTAATGTAGTATACATATAATTTTGGAAAGCTAATTTTTATATAATTCTAATTAATGTAGCTTAAAAGTTGGCTACTAAGGTCGTGATTGGTTGTGAAAGTTTTTCCAAAATTTTCATTTTGAGAGAAAATATTTTTGGAAGTGTGGTTGTTTGTGAAAGAAATGAAAAAATTTCAAAGAAAATCTCATTTCTCTCCAAAATTAATTTATTTTTTTCTTTCTCTCTCACACTTTCCAATACTCCATTATACTCTTTATTTCTCTCTCTTTACTCTATTCATATAAAGAATTCCGATAATTTCTTTAATTTATCACTGTTTTTATTATTTTTCTCTTAATCTTGATAACAAAAGATATAAAATGAGATCCATATTGCCTATTTTTGGATCAATTTTTCATTGTTATTCAATTTTGTTTCATTATATTTCAGCTGTCCAAGACCAAGCTGATCGCCATGGCTGCGATCATGGAAGAAAAGAAGATCAATTGGGCTGAGTTCGTGTACAATGACTCTGCTTAACGTTGTGAATAAATCGTTCAAATAAGATGGATCCTTTGGAGGATCACTTGGCTATGGCCCAGTTATTGGCCATCTGATGGAGGTTAAGGGCATTCCCCTTAAACATGGAAAGTATTTCCATGTAACAAGAAGATGTTGAGCCAACTGTCGGCGCCCGTAAGAGAGCCTATGCCAATAGAGCGCGGATACGAGGTGAGTGGGGAATCGGTGACCTGTTGATACAATCGCTTCTCTCCTTCAAAAGAAGAGCGCCCTGCGCAGTGCGAAGAAGAAGGATGCCCCGCAAAGAAAGAAGAAAGAGTCCCCCCCTGCAGTAGGAGTCCCCGCCCGCAACCGAGTCGCGGCCGAGTCACCGCCCACGCAACCGAGGTAGAGAAGGAAGCCCAAATACCTTCTCCGACCATCGAAAGAAGAGGACCGCAAGCCCAGGAAAGGACTCCTCGGTCAAAGAAAGATGCTCGCCCGCCGAGAATCGAAGAAGAAGTCTCCGAACAGAAATTCCTCGGTGAGGACCAAGAAAGAGAAGACTCACCAGGCTCTCGAGCTTGAAAAGACAGTTAGTCCGCTACTCGGTGGAGAAAATCTCCGAGATGAAGAAGTTGAGTCTCGTGGAAGTTATTGAAGAAACAACCAAGTCTTGAGGTTAGTCAAGAGAGGCAAGTCAAGACCCAATGTGGATAGAACATCGAGGATGAAGAAGTGGCGAGCAATGAGAATCCCTATTTGAAAGGATCTGCGTCTCCACTTGCCACCGATCTTTCTTTGAAGGAGAAAGAGCAAAGAGTTTGCTACAATCCATTCTCAAAGCGAGAAAAGACGGGGAAGAGGATGAAGATGATGATATGGTTGTTGTTTCTCGTGTGTACCGGACATTCATCGCCGTCTCACGCGAATGGAGGGCATGCAAGCTGAGTCACTCAAGGCAGTAGTTTGAACGCCCTGAGTTCATAGAAGAAGAAGAGGAGCTATTGCAATTTCTTGGCGTCGACACGGTGCTTCAGGCCTTGAGTGAAGATAATTGTATGGATATTCTCCACATCTTCAAGGAGAAGGAAAAAGCCAAAGAAGCTGAAGCTCGTGAGAAGGCGAATATATGCCCTCTCACTGGAACCAGCGACCATACTCATCCTCACATTGATATGCTCTCGGGAAGTGGGAACTTGGGCACCCAAGTTGAGCCAACCCCTGTTGAAGGTGTCTTACCACCTGCCCCCACGGCTGAGCACTCAATGGAAGCAGCCGTGAGTCTGGAGCAGAATGACCCCACCATTAGTCACTCAGCTGGTGCGCCAGCTGAGGGGGAACCTCACTCCACTGCAGCTAGGTCGGAGGATGCTGCGGATGACTCCACAATGAAGCAAGAAGGCGAAGTAGAGAAAGAAAAAGAAAAAGAACAACAGCAAGTTGTCACTAACGAAGCTTGGACTGAGTTAGTCTGTCCCGGAGGTGCCAACAACTTTGCGGCCGAGGGCGTTCTTTGCATTGCGATCGGCACAAGATGTATCTGCCCTGGGAGTTAACACTCTGGGCAATGAAAGTGCAATCCAAGGAGTTGACACTCCTGTGGATGCCACTGCAGAAGACCCTAAGACAGATGCAATCCAAGGAGTTGACACTCCTGTGGATGCCACTGCAGAAGACCCTAAGACGGTTGTGTATGCAGCCGAAGGGAATGTCTGTGCCTTCTGCAGATTGAGACTGCGCAGCGGGTAATGAAGGCCCAAGGAGGTTGAGACTTCTGCGGGTAAAAATCAAGGAGAAAAGAGCATTCCTCAAGTCATCATTGCTAACTCAGAAGAGGAAATCAGCGCCCTTCATGATTCTCAGGATAATCCGGACACAACATTCATGGGATCTGAAGACGAAGCTGAGTCCACCCCTGCTCCAAAGGACTCAGCTGAGGATGTTCTTCCAAGTTCGAGCAAGCCAGAATTCAAAGTTGCTCGTCAAACTTTTAATTTCGATGATGAACCTAACCCCCAGGTTCAATCATCCTCCAATGACGCTGAAAAAGCAATTGAGGACAAGCAAATTCATTTAGCGAGAATCATCGAGACGATTTAAGCCGTTAAGACAGTGAGGCTCGATCAATCAGCCAAACTACTCAACAAGGCCCAACTGAGACAGAGTCATCAGCGCAGGCCCCAAAGCTGCAGCAGGCTCGACTCAACCATGCACATCACAGTCACGACAAACTGTAGAATTAATTCCATATGTACGTGATGATGCTCGATTGAGCTGCCCGATCTTGAAGAAGAAACAGCTCGTGAGCAGAGACGCTTCAACATAAGAGATGATCGAGTTATTCCCTCTGATTCAATTGTTCCAGCAGATTTTGATTTTGATGCTACTTGGCCGCCAGCTGAAACAGAGGTACCAACCGAGGTACGTGAAGTCTTCAAGAAAATCCTTAGTGAGATAAAGAAGATTGAACGGCACCAGGCCTCACTGGATATGTGGCTGGACAACGGGGATGCCAACCTCACGGCCAGGACATCGCGAGGATAGTGGCGAGAATCGGGAATGGTGTCGGCTGATAGAGAGTACAATGCGATTCGAGCAAGTCGAGATACTTTAAAGCATTGTACAACAAAATCTTTGATCGGAGCGCCGATAATGCGACATGAAGCGGAGGATGCGGAAAATATCGAGAATGCATGCCTCTCATACAACGAGAGATGGAGCTGCTGCGTGAATTTCACGAGAAAAAAGAACTTATGCGTTTTGAGGAGAATATGAATGCCAAATCAGCCTTCTCATGGGTGAAATGAAACCGGTGACAATCGAGTCCAAAGTCACCCGCT
Source organism: Rehmannia glutinosa (assembly GCA_016081115.2). Classification (NCBI taxonomy): domain Eukaryota; kingdom Viridiplantae; phylum Streptophyta; class Magnoliopsida; order Lamiales; family Orobanchaceae; genus Rehmannia; species Rehmannia glutinosa. The sequence continues at coordinate 87,992 of JABTTQ020000340.1, forward strand.
CGAATTTTCTAACAAAGATACTTGTAGTAGACTCTAAGCAGAATTTAGCTATCAGCCGACTGGACTTCATGCCTGCTGGGATATTTCTAGGGGTTCCTCTCTCCTTTGATGATGCCAAAAATGGGGAAGATGAATACCTGAAGATGTTTAAAGAGACAACTGTTGAGAAAAAGAAGGAGACAACTGTTGAGAAGAAGAAAGAGACAGCTGATGAGAAGAGGAAGGAGAAGGGAAAAGTTGTTGAGGGGGAAAGGTCAAATGATGTGACCTTAATGCTTGCTGAAACCCCTCAGCAAGGTCATGTCACAGCTAACATAATCAGCAACCGGTGACTCTGCCGCTCCAACACTCGGTTGTGCCTATGTCTCAAAAGAGATAAATTGTAGAAGTAGAGATGGAGGATTTCGACAAGACAACGGATGTCCGTGTTGAAGAAATGTTGAAACAATTCGGAGGCATTCTGACCGGTAAAGATACGGATGCCATTCCGGATGACGGACAAGAGCGAGATCGGTTGAAGAGTTCAAAACGCTCGAGTCCGAGGGATACTTCAAAAACATGTCCCAGCCCAAGCCTCGAGACTTGTCTTGGGAGAAAGGTCGAAGGTGTGCGAAGAAGGCGATAAGCGAGAGACTACTAGCTTGATCACTCATTTGGTAAGAAGAAGAAGACTGCAGTACAATATACGCCCGGAGGAGGAGGAAAAAGTGGTGGAGGTGGAGGCTTTAAACAGACCTCTACCCAAAAATATTGAATATATAGATCCGGCAAGAAGGGAAAGATCTCTTGGGTGGATACGATGAAGTAGCCAATCAACGGAGGTGGAGAGAAAAATTTGAATATGTCAAAAGAATCAAAGAAGAAAATAAGAGGCAAACTCAGTTGTGGCAAGTGAGACAAGAAAGAAAAAAGAAAAGACGAAGCTGCGAAAAAGGCATATGAGAAGAAGAAAGCAGCTGAAGAAGAAAGGAAAAGAAAGAGAGCTGATGAAGACAGAGCTGAAGAAGAAAGAAGGAGGCAGCGAAGGCGATGAAGTGTTGTTGTCAACCCCTTCGTGTATCTTACTTTTGTAAATACATATGTGTGTAAGTCTTCTGTACGTTCAATAAAAAATCTGTAATTTGCATAGATATAAGTATGCTCTGATACACATTGTAAACAACTGTGTAAAGGACAAGAATGTTATGATCAATAAAGAGATTGATTCTACGCATACATTTCTTGTTACTGCATTGTCTGTATGTATCTGTGCTGTTTACATTTTATTTAATCTTGTAAGTTTTTGGCATCATCAAAAAGGGGAAATTGTTAGGAAATTTATTGTCTAGATTTTGATGAATGTCATGTAAAACTTAGACTAGAAAGTTGATACCCCATTTTCCTTGTAATTTTATTGTAATAGTTAGAAATTTGAATGAGTGAGTCAAGTCGGTATGGTGAGAATACAAGAAGTCAATCAAGGCGAAGTTAAGACTCACGTGAGGAACAATCGAGTATGGCCAAGAAAAAGACCAAGGACTTGATGAAGGAGTATCGGTGTGAGACAAGGCTATGAGAAGAGTCGATTAAGTCAACCCAAGAATCCAAATCAAGTTGAAGTGACAGATGAGTCTCTCAATCATTGGAGAAGACTTAAGTCACCTGGGGGAAAAGGTCGCAGAAAGAGGAATTAATCGAAAAGGATCCGTTGCACAAAAGTCAAGAATATTACTTAAATAAGTAATACTTCCATACTGCCATGTCTTAAAGTGTTCGATCCCGAAGCGTGCAAAAGGAATAAACCAATGGGAAGATCGCACCTCGTGTCGACTCGAAAAATTTGAACATTCATTTAATACGAGGAAAGGTCTACATCTCAAGATTGAAGACCAAGAAAAGACTAGCTAATCGAACACAAGTGACTTTTGAAAATAAGCTATCTCTTCAAGGCAGATTTTTGAAAGTTCACTATAAAAGGCCGAGGAATCACTTTGAGAAGAGTTACCTTGAATACCTGAACCTTGCACACATGAGATAACAAGCAACATTTATACTGTAACCTGAAAAATATTCTCAAGTTATTCAAGCAAAATCCTCAAGTCTAAATCTCGAAGGAAATCGATCCAACACTAAGCTGTGAAGGAAAGACAACTTCAAACAGTTGAAGATGAAACTTTTGAAGAATCAAAAGGGGTCTACTTTCCAAGGAGGATTGTAGGAAGGTTCAAGGTCGAACTAATCTCAAGTTATTGGAGGGCTTCGTGATCAAATCCAAGAAGCTTGAGAAAGTGAGCTGAAGTAGCAAGGCAACCACCTTGTGAAGAAGCTAAGTCGGACGAGAAGCCAACTGTGTGAGCAAGGCATCTCCAGACTGAGTCCAAGGCGCAAGTCAACTGCGTGATCAAGACTTGTCTATAGACTGATAACCACTTTGTACTCTGAGCATTACTTAGTGGATTCCTCCAGGAGTTGGAGAAGATAGGAGTAGAATAATTACCCCATCTTTGAACCTCTATAAAATTTACTTGTGTCATTTACATTTCAGCAGATTTACATTCTTGCACACATACTTTATATCTGCTGATAATTTGCTATCCAACTGATAAGTAACAAAGTGCTAAAACCAAGTGTTAAAACAAAGTTAAATCAAATTCAAAGGTGTTAAGTCTTCCGCTGAAAAACTTATCACAACCAAGTTAAGGTTTAGTCTAAACAGCTGAGTTATTCTATCAACAGCTCTTTCGAGTCTGTTGAGTGGCTAACTTTGCTGATTAACTAACTTAGCTGTCCCTCAAGAACTTAGCTGTGTAATTAACTCTGTATTTTAAAAGGACTAAAATCGAAAAGTTGGTAAGGTTTATTCATCCCTCCCCTTCTAAACCTTACTCGCACCCCTTGGGACCTACATTGATTACTTTTCCTTTAAACATATTGTTTTCAACTTCTGCTGCGTTTCATTTGTAATAGAACAAATCTTGATTACTTTTCCTTTAAACATATTGTTTTCAACTTCTGCTGCGTTTCACTTGTAAGTACAAGAGTAACAAGATGTATTAGGCCAAACCTTAAGGGTTAGTGTACAAGTTTCAGATGGTAGTTCTTCTTCTACGGCGATACATATAAGATTTGGCAAAGTAAACAAAGGCAACAAATTCAAATGCACTATAAGCCCTACCAACAACCAGTAAAAGTAATCAAGATGCGCTCGATTCAAGTTGTCCAAAAACCAACTATCACGGCCATGTCCACTCGACGCTTTCTCAATGACAGAAGTCAGAAAACTGCTTAAAAAGCCACCTATTCCAATTATACTAAGGCATAGAGCCAGACCAATGCTTTTCAATTCATCAGAAACCTGATCATAAAAGAACTCCTGAAGACCAACCATATCGAATACATCCGCAATTCCAAAAAGCACGTATTGAGGTGATAGCCACCACACACTCATAGGTACAACTGCCTTTGGCATGTCCACCAGTCCATATTCGGCAGCAGTTGCTAGACGCTTCTACTCGACAAGTGCTGCAACTACCATGGAGAGAAAAGATAAGAAAATCCCACATCCGACTCTTTGAAGCATTGATATGCCGGATGGCTTGTTGGTTATAGCTCTTGCAACGGGTACCAGAATACGATCATAGATAGGAACGAAGACGACTATGGTTAAGCTAATAAAAGATAGGAGTGAGGCTGCTGGTATTTTAAAGCGGGAAGTAATATATCGGTCCATGGTAACTCCTTGATTGGAAGTTTGTGAAAATACAATTCCATATGCTAAACACGTAAACCATATTGGAACAAGACTAAGAATGGCCTTTGCCTCTTCAACATCACCCGAGCTACAAACTTTACCACCTTCCCTTGAATCATCAGGTGTGAATAGAACTTTGTCAAGAAACCTATTTCAAACGAAGAGAAACATATTACAGTAAAAGATATCAAGAGCAAGTTTACTATCAAAATAAGCAGACACCAATTTCTTTTCCATTTTTTTTGGTTAGAAAGGTAAATTCCACTTAAATAATGGGCTAATTAGATAAATTAAACACAGAACAGTAGCACAGACTGATTACCTTAATGATTAATCATCATGGACACAATTCTTTGAAACAAAAATGCACAGGAATAGAAAGAGATATCAGCTCTTGTATCTTGAAACGAACAAAGGGTAGTTGACTCACTTGAATTAAGCCCCTTCATGCGTCAGATTACCCTCATGCTCCACTTCAATAGATTTATCGGTAGGGAAAGCCTGCTAATTTCTAGCTGCTTCGATGAAAACCCGACCCATTCTCATGATCGGGTTCATTTCATCAATTTGCATTCTAAAACGGTAAGTCCCATTACCAAGCAAAAATAGAACCAAGGCAATGAACATGACAATGCAAGAGATTCCAAAGGCAAGCCCCCAACTCAGATTGTCTTGAATGTAATTTAAACCCAAGATGCCAACCGACACGCTTGCGCACATGCTAAAATACCACCAATTGAAGAAGGAGCTTTTGTCTTTACGTTCCTTTTCATCTTCCTCATCAAACTGGTCAGCTCCAAAGGCTAGAACGCACGGCTTATGCCCTCCTTGGGCCACTGCTACTAAATACAAATAGAAGAAGAAGATTATCTGAAGCTGAGGCGGATAACATATCACTTTATTTCCAGCATTTTGGCAAGCAGAAGATGTGAAAAGTGTAGCTGATAGGGACAAGAAGCCAAGTCCCTGTGATCCATCACAATTCGAAAAGGGGAAATTCAACATCAAAGATTTATATATCATGATGTAATTATTAACTAGTTAGGGAAAATTAGAAAATTGGTCCTCTAAGTTGGCCTGTTCAGACTTTTGGTCCTCTAAGTTGGCACATGTTGGACTTTTGGTCTCTTAAGTTGGCTGTTTGAAAATTAGTCCTCTATGTTATGAAATTTTAACTTAGAGGACTAATTTTCAAACAAAAAGCCAACTTAGAGGACCAAAATCAAATTTCATAACATAGAGGACTAATTTTCAAACAGGCCAACTTAGAGGACCAAAAGTCTGAACAGGCCAACTTGTAGGACCAATTTTCTAATTTTCCCAACTAGTTATCAAGTTAACATCAAACAAACAGACCTGTGAATCCTAACTATTAAAGGGAGTGTTTGCAAACTCTTAAAAAAAGTGATTTTAAGCTTCTACCTGAAAATATAAGGAGTGTTTGCAATCACTAAAAAAAAAGCACTTTTTAGTTTCTGGCTGAAAAAATTCACTTTGTACTGTTTGCAAATGCCAACTTCTGCTTCTGATTTTGGTTCATTTAATTAAAATCCAAAAGTAATGAGAGAAGTGCTTTAGATTTCTACTTTTGCTTCTGGTTTGACTTTTACAAATAATAAGCACTTTTCCAATTCTTTTCCACCAAACGCTCTCCCTTCTGATTCTATTTTCAAAGAATACCAACTTTTGATTCTCAACTATTTTTATTTCTACTTCAATAAATCACTTCTTCTAAAAGCAGAAATTTTGCAAACACTCCCATAATTTGCAGAGAATAACTTTTTTTTTAGGTAGAAGCTGAGAATCATTTTGTTTTTTAACAGTTTGCAGACACTCCCGAAGTAAAATGACAAGCGCTTAAGCTAAATTATAATTTCTGTACCAACCAAGACGTAAAGCAGAGAGGAAATAATAATCATTCTGTATCGGCCCAAAAATGAGTCAGCGACAAAAGCTCCAAGAAGCGGCAAAAGCGACGCCCGTTCCAGACCACGCATTCACGTTGGCCGCAGCCGTGGCGGTTGATTGGCCCAACGGCCCCGTTAAATAGGTCACTAAATTCGAACTTATACCATAATAAGTAAATCTTTCAGCCACTTCAACACCTAAATTAGTAGGAAAAATGAGAAAAAGGGGACAAATGTACAAACTCGTATCTGATTTTGTAAATAATGATAGGTATTAATTATGATAATACATTAATACCTATGATGAAAGAAGCAGATTTCCAGCAACCGGATTTTGATCGGTGTGCGGGTCGGCCATTGAAATCAACAGACCGTCTAACTACGTCGTTTAGCAGAGGAGATTCGGTCTCCGAGATTTCATTTCCGGCTGCTATAGAGACGACGGACATAGTCTTTACTCTGAGTCTCTAAGTTCCTTATCCACTTTTTCTTATTTTCAGGAAAACAAACGTAGTTAACGGGGCTTAAAGTCACGCCTTCAAAATCTTATTCCATTAAATTTCTCGGGTATAGGCAAACTAGTAAGGATTTGGTAAAAATATACTGAATAGTCAGAGTCAGTATGCGAAAAAAAAAAGAAATAACATAGATTACACTCAAAAAAAAAAACAGGTGTTTTTGTAAGCAAAAATATTGATTTTACAAAAATAAACTATGAGATAAAAAGCTAAAAAGAGAGAAAAGTGTGTATTTTTAGGGCGGTTAAAACCGACCCGGTGTTAGGGCCGACCTATGATTTCATAAGTTCAAAAAGACTGAGTCGACTGACCAGGTACATTTTACATGTGTTTTTAAAGCATGAGTCGGGTGCAAGTTCCGAAATGGTGGCTCGAAGGAACTAGATTCGATCGGCCCGATTTTTTTCTTTAGCTTGGTGGCTCTGCTCAGATCATTTGACACCTGTACGTAGTTTGGTACTACTATCACTACTATTCATAAAAAAGAAGTCTTGTTTTTACCATAAATAATAATAAAAAATATCATAAATTTTTTTGCTTGACATTAGTGTTAGGGATGACCATAATTTTTAGGGATAACAATTCCAACCCATTGTGTCAACCCGCATCGGCCCGCCCCATTCTATGACCAGCGATGGGGCGGGGTGGGTCTGGGTATCTATTCCGCCCCCGCAGCACTCGCTCCGCCCGCCTATATTTTTTATTTTTGAATATATTTTAATATATATTTTGTATATATAATATATCTTATAATAGAATTTTTATGTATTCTTATAATATATCTAACATTTATAAATTGATAATAACAATTTTTGTATAAAAACTTTTATAAATTTATTATAAATATATTTTTATTTCTTTTTCTTGGATTCAATTCAATTTAAAATTGGGTATAACGGGTCCTAATTCGACTCGCTCGCTCTATTTTCATCCCCAATAATTTTTGAGAAATCGCTTGAATCACCGAATCCGCATCAAACCGCATCGTTCGTAATAATTTATAAATAAATCCTCAATTTAAAATACTAAATAGAAACGAACATAACCAACGTTGGTGGATTAGATATCGATGGAGAACTCGAACAAGATCATTAACAACAAACTATTAAAACTGTAATTTTTACGAAGAAAATGATTCATAGATATAATGAAACAATGCATATATAACTAGGACGTGCATAGTTAAAAATTATGCAACAAAACCAACAAAGCGTGCATTGTCTAGAAATCTATCTATACAATGTAAAAAAAAACTAAATATGCAGTACATTATACTCAATTATACAAAGTGTCATAAACTATGCAACAAAAACCAACTAACCATATATTATCTACAAGCTATCTATGCAATGTGTAAAACCTAAATATGCACTACATTATATCTAGATACGCATTGTATCATAAAAAATAATGCAATAAAAATAACTAATTACATGTTATCTAATAGTTATCGAAGCCCAAAAAAATAGAATAAAATTGGAAAATAATTGCCCCTAAAAATAATACCATTAAATAAGAGAGTTACAATTACATCCCATAAATACAGTTATAAAAAGTCAAACGACACCAAATTAGAGTTGCCAAATTAATGAAAATTCGACTGGAAAAGGAGAGAAAAATATGTGCAAAAAATTGAAAAGGAACTACCCAAAAAAAGTGTCATAATAGAAGATAGAATACAGATTTTTCTAGGAAAAAAAAATAATTATTAGTATAATTACTATCATACCCTTAATGAAATGAAATTAAAAAAAAATACTGGAAAACATGATAAATTACAAGTTTCTAGAAAATACATTGTAATGAACTCGATGGAAGACAATCAAAGTGGATTAGGGTTGGAATTGGAAGGAATTGACTCTTGTCTGAAGATGGGACCAAACGTGAAGATGGGCTATTGAAGATTGGGCCGAAGAATAGTGCTAACAGGCTTTGAGAAGTATTAGTGGATTTTCAATTAAGTTTTATCAATTAAATAAAATATGGACTTTAGGCCCAGTAATAGTGATCAGTATCTTAGTAGTAATTAGAATTAATATTTTATTTTCAAAAAGGGAATGTGGTCCCAATCTGAACGTTTAAAAACATGGTTAGTGGAATGAAAATGCATAAGAAATCGTTACAACAATATTCTTCCTACTTTCTCTCTCTATTCTGTAATTCCTCCATTTCTATCTTCCTGGACCAAGCTTACATTACAGTTTCATTGGAAATTACATATAAAATCATAAAAATAAGTATAAATCTATCAAAACCCAACATTTGGTATTCAGAGTGCACGATCCTTGGCCATGGCGGAAGGAACTCGATTGAAAGACCTATAAGAAGCTCAAAAGAAAATTGATCAAATTTTGCAAACAGAGGCTATGAAGAGAGAAGCAACTGAGATGAAACTTCAAGAACAGATAACTGGTATTAATTCTGAGGTGCAAGAACAACTTTCAGGGCTTAATGGAAAGTATGAGCATTTAACCAATACATTGGCAGCTATCCAACTGCAACTGTTGAACTTGTTAGATAAATATTTTTATCAAGATTTTGATGATTTTGTTTAAATGAGTTTTTATACCAAAACTATGTTTATGTATGTTGTCCAAAATACTCCTAAATGTTTTAAAATATTTTTACTAATTTTTGGAGTATTTCTTAGAGTTTATTACTCGATAAAATATTGGACAACATATTTAATGTTTTTATGTTAATTGGTTTTTACACCAAAACAATGTTTATAAATGTTGTCCAAATACTCCCAAGTGATTTAAAATATTTTTACTAATTTTTTGGAGTATTTCTTGAAGTTTATTTTTGATAAAAATCGGATAATATTTCAAGATTGGAGGTCGACTGGTCGCCCAAAGCGTCGACCTGTACCTGAAGAAAGAAATCTTGAAAGCGAGCGCATCTTGAATCAAAAAAATGAAGAGGGGACCGGTCAAAGAGGGGCCGACCGGTCGCACCCCCTAGGCACCTGGTCGCACTCGGCCGACCGGCCGACCCCCCGACACATGCACTGGATCGCACTATCTTTTTCAAACGTTCGAAATCTTAAACAGGGCAACCGGTCGCCGTATGTTATTTTGTGACAGTAAAGTTATGCTGTTTGAAATTTTTGACAGCAAGATTTACTTTAGATTTTTGTACAATATTTCTACATCTTGTGATCCTCTTTTTGTAGACAAAAGTGAAGAAAGATGAGCCTATGTTGGAGATCCATCTTGAAGACTCTCCTATAAATAGAGGATGAATTTGAAGACACAATACACAACACATACAAGCAAAATACACAACAAGAAATCTACAAATTCTCAAGCTTTCATTTTTATACTCTTGTTGTAATAGCATAGTTCTTGCACTTGCACTATCTTGAGGTATAGGCTTTTCCTTCTTGATTACACTTGCACTCAAAGTTTTTATACTTCAATTATTGAGCTGTAATCTTGAATTTTTCTATCATCCAAAACAAGATATCCTTGTTGGTGTTCTTGTGGTAAGAACACACTTGGGTGATCTTAGGTGTTGAAGAGTGTGGTACTCTTCATAGGTGTTGAAGGAAGATTGTGGTAATCTCCTTGAAGGTGTTGTAAGAAGATTGTGGTAATCTTAAAAGGTGGTGTTGTATTAATTGTGGTAATTAATAAAATCTTTTTGTCTTTTTGAAATCCACTTCGGATATACCGGGGTGGTAGTAGATTAAGCCCTAGGTGGGTTGAACTACTATAAATCATCGAGTGTTGTTTAATTTCCTCATTTACATTCTTGTCAATTACGTGTTCATTCGAAAAAGAGGGCGATTTGTGAAAAATCGGCATAATCTATTCACCCCCCTCTAGATTATCGTAGCCACTTGGACTAACAAGTGGTATCAGAGCCAAACTCTTTGGCTAGCTCGTTCCGAGTAAAGAGGAAAGATCCATGGCTACGAACGAAAGCTATCTCACCACCGGCGCCTCCACCAACAAGCCACCACTATTCGACGCCAACAACTACGCATTTTAGAAAGACCGTATGGAGTGCTTTCTACAAGGGTGCGGGTTTGATATTTGGAATGTGGTCATTGAAGGAGTTGATCAACCAACCAAGAAATTGGAGGACGACACCACGACTCCTAAACCTTTCAAGGAGTTCGATGAAAATGACAAGAAGGCCTTCTCTCTAAACGGTAAGGCTTTAAATATTTTACATTGCTCTCTTACCGCCACCGAGTATAATCGCATAAGAGTCATACGATCGTCACATGAAGTTTGGGAAAAATTAGAAACCATCTATGAGGGCACAAAGAAAGTGAAGCAAGCAAGAAAAACAATGCTTGTGAAAGACTTTGAAAATTTCAATATGCATGATGGTGAAAGCATATCAAAAATGGTGGAAAGGCTTAGCAACATTGTCAATCCTCTTGTGGCTCTTGGAAAGGTCATCTCCGAAGAAGACAAGGTGACCAAGGTATTGAACGCCCTTCCCGGCTCATGGTCCGAAAAGGTGACGGCAATCACGGAAGTTCAAAATCTTGAGACACTCAAGTTTGATGAGCTCATTGGGAACCTCTTCATTTATGAAGTATATCTCAAGGAGAGGAAAAATTCTCAACCATCCACCTCTAAACCGGGTACGCAAAATATTATTAAAGGCTTAACATCTTCTTCTAATAATGTTTATTATGCTAGTGATGAGGATGATGAAGAAACGGCGGCTTTTGTTAGAAAATTTGCAAAATTTGTAAACAAAAATAAAGCAAGAAATCCTAGAGACAATTCTTGTTTCAAATGCGGAAAATCCGGGCACTACATAGCCGATTGCCCAAAATTAGCGGAAGAGGAACAAAAGAAGAAAAAGCCTTTTCTGAAAAAGAAGGCGTTAAATGCGGATGTCAAAACTTGGGATGAATTACTTGAAACAACCGATGAGGAAGGAGAATCCGGACATGGTCTTATGGCCATAGACGATGAAAATACCGAGTGCACGCTCTAATGCTTCATCTTCTTCCTAGTTGATGAATTACAATGTGATTTTGATGAATTGCAAATGAGTTTCAAAATTTGATTGTTAAATACAAGAATTTGAAAAAGGAGCATAAAGAGCTTAAACTAGAAAAGGATAAATTATTTACTTCTTATGATTCTCTTGATAAGGCTCATGCTATTACTCTTACTATAGTCCGTACTCTTGAAACCGAAAAACAAACGCTCACAAATGATATTGAAAATTTGAAAAAGGATGTGCATCGATTCAATTTAAGTACGGATAAAGTCACAAAAATTTTAGATGCACAAAGAGGTGAGCATTCTAAATTAGGACTTGGTTACAAACCTTTTCAAAATGCTTTTAAGAAAAAAGACCAAGGTCCAACCTTTGTACGTGCTAGTAGTCCCCGTATTATTACTTGTTTTTATTGTGGTAAGAATGGACACTATGCTAGCAATTGTAAATTGAAGAATAATTTTAGCTATTATTGGAGACCCAAAGGTTACAAGGCTAACCCCCATGGACCCCAAAATTATAGGGTACCTAAAAATAATTCCTTTGTAGGTTATAGGGGCTATAACAACAATGAAAGATTCAAAATGGCTCGTGGACAGCGAATGTTCACGCCATATGACCGGAAAGAGAGAACTTTTTACCAACATCAAGCTCCAAGAAGAGGGTATGGTCATGTTCGGCAATGACAAAGGAAAAATTCTTGGAAATGGAGAAATTGGTAACTCTTCTTTCTCTCTTAGTAATGTTCTTTTAGTAGAAGGGCTTAAGTTCAATTTGATAAGTGTTAGCCAACCTTGTGATTCAAATTATAATATTGTTTTTAATAAAGAAAAATGACTTATTTCCAAAAATGATAAAATTATTTGTGAAGCAATTAGAAAAGGCAATCTTTACAAAATTTGTACAAGTGATTTGGTAAGTCAAAATGTTTTTTGTCTTGTCGCCAATAATGATTTAACTAGTTTATGGCATAGGCGACTTGGACATGTTGGATACAAAAATTTGCAAACTATTTACAAAAACCAACATGTAAAAGGACTACCCAAATTGAATTTTGAAAATCTTGGCTTATGTGACACTTGTCAAAAGAACAAATTAGTTAAGAGTAGTTTTAAGCCCAAAAATGAAATTTCTACTACCAAACCCCTACAAATGCTTCATCTTGATTTGTATGGGGATATTGGTACGACTAGTCTAAGTGGAAAACATTACACTTTTGTTATAGTTGATGATTTTTCTAGATATACTTGGACTCTGTTTCTTACAAATAAAAGCGATGCCGTTAATGAGTTTGTTAAGTTGTGTAGACTTATTGAGAATGAAAAGGAAGATACTATTAAGTCTATTCGAAGTGATCGAGGTGGAGAATTTGACGGAGAATTTAGAGTCTTTTGTGAAATCAAGGGATAAAGTCACAATTTTTCGGCTCCAAGGACACCTCAACAAAATGGAGTAGCCGAAAGGAAGAATCGGACACTTCAAGAAATGAGTCGATCCATGCTCAATGAATTTTCACTTCCAAAATATTTTTGGGCCGAAGCCGTAAGTACCGCTTGCTATGTCATTAATCGAGTCTATATTCGTCCTAAAATGAATAAAACTCCATATGAGCTTTGGAAAGGAAGAACTCCAAATATTAGTTATTTCAAAATATTTGGATGTAAATGTTTTATTTTGAATACTAAGGATCAATTGGACAAACTTGATCCTAAGGCCGATGAAGGAATATTTATGGGGTATTCAACTAAGAGCAAAGCTTATCGGGTTTACAATAAAACTAGTGGAGTTGTTGAAGAATCCATCCATGTCAAATTCAATGAAGCTTCGGGTGTTGAAAGGATAGCCAATGATGAAAGTGATGAAGAGGATATTGTTGAACCCATTGTTCAAGATGATACTCAAAATGATCAACCTTCAAGCTCAAATGTTCCTCAAGAAGATAAAGGTGATACTTCGAATCTTCCCGTAGCATTGAAATTTAAGGGAGATCACCCAAAAGATCTTATTATTGGTGATCCCCTTGATAAAGTAATGACTCAAGGAAAATTTGCCGAGAAAGCTCTTATATCTCAAAAAGAGCCTAAAAATGCTAAGGAAGCCATTGAAGATGAGGATTGGTTTTTAGAAACGCAAGAGGAGTTGAATCAATTTAAAAGGAATGATGTATGGGAATTAGTACCTTGTCCTCCATCTCAGACCATTATTGGTACAAAATTGGTATTTCGGAACAAGCTCGATGACCAAGGCAATATTGTTCGAAACAAAGCAAGGTTAGTAGCTCAATGTTATTATCAAGAAGAAGGTATTGATTATGATGAAACATTTGCACCCGTAGCACGTTTAGAAGCTATTCGTATTTTACTTGCCTATTCTTGCTTTAAAAATTTCAAGCTTTACCAAATGGATGTTAAATCCGCTTTTCTAAATGGTATTATTCAAGAAGAAGTCTATGTAAAACAACCACCGGGGTTTGAAAATTTTTCTAGGCCTAATGATGTTTATAAACTTAAAAAGGCCTTATAGGGTTTAAAACAAGCACCCCGTGCATGGTATGATAGACTTAGCTCTTTTCTTTTGCAAAATGGTTTTACAAGAGGTAAAGTTGATACTACTCTCTTTGTTTTTGAAAAAGGGCAAGATTGCTTATTAGTGCAAATTTATGTTGATGATATTATTTTTGGTGCTACTAATGAATCCTTGTGCAAGAAATTTTCTAAGTTAATGCAAGGTGAATTTGAAATGAGCATGATGGGGGAGCTCAACTTCTTCCTTGGACTCCAAATTAAGCAATGCAAAGAAGGAATATACATTTCACAATCCAAGTATACAAAAGAACTTTTTAAGAAGTTCGGAAGTGAAGAAGGAAGAACCGTCTCTACCCCAATGGCAACAAACGTCAAGATTGACAAAGATGAAAAAGGCAAGTCAGTTGATGAATCCAAATATCGAGGTATGATTGGTAGTTTACTTTATTTAACCGCAAGTAGACCGGATATTCTTCATGCCGTATGCCTATGTGCTCGTTTTCAAAGCAATCCCAAAGCATCTCATATGAGTGCCGTTAAAAGAATTTTTAGATATTTGAAAGGCACTATTCAATATGGTTTATTCTATCCAAAGAATGAAAATTTTTCTCTTAAAGGTTATAGTGATTCGGATTATGTGGGAAATATTGATGATCGGAAAAGTACTTCCGGATCATGTCAATTTCTAGGTGATTGCCTAGTTTCTTGGTTTTCAAAGAAACAAAATTGTGTTTCACTTTCAACGGCCAAAGCCGAATATATTTCCGCGGCATTTTGTTGTACACAACTTCTTTGGATGAAACAAACCTTAGCGGATTACAAATATTCTTTTGAAAGTGTTCCTATCTTTTGTGATAATATATCCGCTATAAATATTGCTCAAAACCCGGTTCATCATAACCGTACTAAACATATTGAGATTCGACATCATTTTCTAAGGGATTGTGTTTCAAAACGAAAAATTGAGATATCTTTTGTACCATCTCAAGATCAATTAGCGGACATTTTTACAAAACCGCTATCTTCCGAGACTTTTGCGTCAATACGAGCTCGGTTAGGCATAATGCATATTGAATGAGGTCTATGATTGCATTTTGCACGTTTTTAAAACTTAGGGGCGAAAAATCGGTTTTTTGGTTCAAACCTCGGATTTTGGAAAACAAAATGAAAAACTGGTCTGACTGGGGCAAGGTCGACCGGTCGCCCATGACGTCGACCGATCGCCCATGCCCCCAACTGGTCGACCATAGAGAAAATTTGTTTAAAATCATTTCTGTTCTCAGCATTCGTCATTTTGGTCTTTTGTGTTCATTTTTCGTCCCCTTCGCCATTTACACACAAATTTCACTTTAAATTTGTTTTGTTGCATTTATTTTATATATTGGACTTCATGAAGCTCGTTTATCATCATCATTGCTCATCTTTACCGATTAAATGGTAAGAATTTCTCTTTTTTATCTCAATTGGGTTGAACCCTTGAGAATGTACTTGTATCTTGCTATTTTGATGAAATTCTTGTATTAGTATGTTGTATGTGAAGATTGGTGGTGATTGAATATTGTTGTATTGCAATTGGTGATGAAATGTTTTTGCTTAAACGAATCACAAATGCGTTATATTTCTCTTCTTTTATTCAACGCACGCCAAGTATTCGACAAAATGTTTGAATGAAAAAATCATCACCTACATGATTCTCTTGATTTGAAAAGTTTTATAAGTTTATAGAGATCATGTTTTATCAATCAAATGAGCTTTTACAAATCAAATGAGCAATTTTTTCCCTTTTATTCGGAATTTAAGCTTAAATGCTCAATATACTCGATAAATCGATTAAATTGCGCACTTTGATATAATTATATGATGTTTTTATCGTGCTAACATTATTTTTGATGATTCCAAAGGGGGAGAAACAGGAAAAACGCTCATATGCTCAAAGAAGCGAAAATAAGCTTGCAAGAAAAACTATAAGCTAGGGCTCTTTAAAGCCAAAAGCTGTGAACAATACTTAGTCCTTGTGATGTATTATGGACTCTTATGCTTGACTAATGATATTTTGTGACAGGGGGAGCTTCTATGCTTAAACAATTCAAGCTTAAGTTGTAAAATCTAAGCTTTTACCTTTTAGTTGGTTGCTTGTATACTTGTTCTTGATATGCATATTGATAGGGGGAGCTTGTGCAAAAATGATTTTGAAAAATCTTTGCTCCTATCCTTGTGTGTTTGTACTTATGATGAATCTTGCTTATAATGGATTGATGTTTTAGACCGGAAAATTTGTTTTGTTTTAAAATCTACTTCCTGAAATTGTTTTGGTTTGTAATCATCAAAAGGGGGAGTTTGGCCTAAAATTGTTTTGGTTTGTAATCATCAAAAAAGGGGAGTTTGTTAAATAAATGTTTTTATCAAGATTTTGATGGTTTTGTTTAAATGAGTTTTTATACCAAAACTATGTTTATGTATGTTGTCCAAAATATTCCTAAATGTCTTAAAATGTTTTTACTAATTTTTGGAGTATTTCTTAGAGTTTATTACTCGATAAAATATTGGACAACATATTTAATGTTTTTATGTTAATTGGTTTTTACACCAAAACAATGTTTATAAATGTTGCCCAAATACTCCCAAGTGATTTAAAATGTTTTTACTAATTTTTTGGAGTATTTCTTGAAGTTTATTTTTGATAAAAATCGGACAGCATTTCAAGATTGGAGGTCGACCGGTCGCCCAAAGAATCGACCTGTACCTGCAGAAAGAAATCTTGAAGCGTAAGCGTCTTGAATCAAAAAAATGAAGAGGGGGAACGGTCCAGCGGGGGACCGACCAGTCGCACCCTAGGGCGACCGATCGCACCCCCCAGTCGACCGGTCGACCCCCCCTTTGACCTGTACCTAGATCGCACTATCTTTTTCAAACGTTCGAAATCTTAAACAGAGCAACCGATCGCCCTATGTTATTTTGTGACAGCAAAGTTATGCTGTTTGAAATTTTTGACAACAAGATTTACTTTTAATTTTTGTACAATATTTCTACATCTTGTGATCATCTTTTTGTAGACAAAAGTGAAGAAGGAGGAGCCTATGTTGGAGATCCAATCTTGAAGACTCTCCTATAAATAGAGGATGAATTTGAAGACACAACACACAAGACATACAAGCAAAATACACAACAAGAAATCTGCAAATTCTCAAGCTTTCATTTTTATACTCTTGTTGTAATAGCCTAGTTCTTGCACTTTCACTATCTTGAGGTCTAGGCTTTTCCTTCTTGATTACACTTGCACTCAAAGTTTGTATACTTCAATTATTGAGTTGTAATCTTGAATTTTTCTATCATCCAAAACAAGATATCCTTGTTAGTGTTCTTGTGGTAAGAACACACTTGGGTGATCTTAGGTGTTGAAGAGTGTGGTACTCTTCATAGGTGTTGAAGGAAGACTGTGGTAATCTCCTTGAAGGTGTTGTAAGAAGATTGTGGTAATCATCAAAGGTGGTGTTGTATTAATTGTGGTAATTAATAAAATCTTTTTTTATTTTTGAAATCTACTTCGGATATACCGGGGTGGTAGTAGATTAGGCCCTAGGTGGGTTGGACTACTATAAATCATCGAGTGTTGTTTAATTTCCGCATTTACATTCTTGTCAATTACGTGTTCATTCGAAAAATAGGGCGATTTGTGAAAAATCAACATAATCTATTCACCCCCTCTAGATTATCATAGCCACTTGGACTAACAGAACTTAAACAAGGGAAAAAACCAATCAGAAGAAGAATCTATTTTAGGAGGGCCACACCCTAGCTTTTCTGTGGACAATGCAAATTTTAGAACCCAGCAACAAACATTCACGTCAAGGCCTCCAATGGACCAGGGGATGAATATTTTAAGCCCCTTGCCTAAGACAGATTTTCCTAGGTTTGATGGGACACAACCTCGTTCTTGGATTATAAAGTGCAATGGGTACTTTAAACTCATCCCCAATATACCTGATCAATAGAAAGTCACTCTTGCATCAATGCATTTTGAAGGTAGGGCTGCACATTGGTATCAAAATTTTAATACTAAACAGGTGGATTTAAATTGGGCTCAATTTGTAGAGGTTGTATCCTCTAGATTTGAAGAACTTAAGGAAGCTAAAATTATTGGGGAGTTTAACAAACTTAAACACACTGGGTCTTATGCTGAGTATGTGGACAAATTTGAAGAATTGCATGCCTGTATGATGATGTTGAACAATGGGGTTTATACTGAAGACTATTTTATAGCCAGTTTTATCAGTGGGTTAAGTGAGGAGTCTCAAGCATTTATTAACATGTTTGAGCCAACCACACTACACCAAACTATTGAGTTGGGTAGGAAGCAGTTGTGTACCATGGAAGCTATTGCTAAGAAGGTTAAGGCTCCTACCAAACCATCTTTTGGGGCTAGTGTGAACAACGAAGATTTCGAGTTCAATACTATTCCACCACCCAAGCCACAATACCCTAGTTCCTCCAAGCCACCTCTTAAACTTTTATCTTCATCGGAGATGGTAGCAAGAAGAGAGAAGGGGTTATGTTATAACTGTGATGAGACATTCACATTTGGCCACAGGTGCAAGAACAGAGTTACATATATGATTATGACTGAAGATGAAGAACTTTCATATATGCAGGATCACAAAGCATTGGAACAGGAGGTTGAGCAACCAAACCTTCCTATGGAAGAGGTTCGAGATGTCACTCAATGCTATAACTGAGAGGATGAGATTACCACTATGAGGCTTTTTGAGAGGCGCAATGGGCACAAGCCGCATATCCTTATTGACTCGGGGAGTACCCCGAGCTTTATTCAGAAAAACTGCCCGCGGGAAGTTGGGATGTGATTTAGAGGTTGTTAAACCTTTACTTGTTAAAGTGGCCAATGGCCGAGAATGGTCGAGTTCCCAAAGAGCTAAAGGATTTAGGTTTGGAAAATGCGAGGACATACATTTGCTTATCCCTTGAGGGTTTTACAAAATGAAGGATGTGACTTAATTCTAGGAGGAGATTGGTTGAAGTCATGCACTCTATTGAGCTTGACTATGAAAAGATGACATTTATCAGAATCGTGAAGGGAAAGAAAATCAAAATACGTAAACTTACTTCTATACATGACTGCAAGTTTATCTCAGGCCCTGCATTGTATAAGTTGGTTCATACTGTTGTGCTCAGGTTGAGGAACTCTATTTGGTAACAGTGGATAACACTTCTCAAAAGGTTTATCCCCCTCTGCAAGAGTTGCTTGAGAAATTCCATGATGTGTTTGAAGAGCCCAAGGGATTACCCACTGGTAGGGGAGTGGAGCACCAGATTTTACTAAAACCTGGAAGTATCCCTAAGCATCAATATCCATATAGGACTTCTCATAGTCACAAAGATGAAATAGAGAGGATTGTACAAGAGATGTTGGATTCAGGCATCATCCAACATAGTAAGAGTCCTTTTGCTTCTCCTGTGATCTTAGTGAAGAAGAAGGACTCTACTTGGAGGTTGTGTGTGGACTACAGGTATCTTAATGATCTTACCATTAAGCATGACTACCCTATACCTGTCATTGATGAACTCTTGGATGAGTTGTTTGGTGCTCAGTGTTTTTCAAAAATAGATCTGAGATCAGGATATTTTCAGATATTCCTGGACCCTAACCACAAGTTTCTCACAACTTTTAGCACTCACAATGGGCATTATGAATTTTTGGTTATGCCTTTTGGTTTGTGTAATGCTCCTGCAACCTTTCAATCACTTATGAATCAGGTTTTCAGGGCTCAGTTGAGAAAATTTGTTTTGGTGTTTTTTGATGACATTTTGGTTTACAACAAGACTTTAGAGGATCATATGGTACATTTGGAGGTTGTCTTATCATTGTTAAGAGAGAATAAGTTGTATGCCAAAATGAGCAAATGTCAGTTTGGACAAAATGAAATTGAATACTTGGAGCATGTTATCTCTAAGGAAGGGGTCTCCACTGACCCACATAAAATTTCTTGCATGGTTCAATGGCCTTCACCCACTACCATTAAGCAGTTGAGAGCTTTTTTGGGCTTAACGGGTATTACGTAAAATTCGTGCAAGGTTATGGAATGATTAGCGTGCCTTTAACTAATTTGTTGAAAAAGATAAGTTTGATGGAATGCGACGTTGGAAGTTCTCGCTTTCAAAAGAGGTTGAAGGAATCTATGGCCATTGCTCTGTACTAGCTTTACCGATTTTTCCAAACCTTTCATATTGAAACCGATGCTAGTGGCACGGGGGTAGGAGTTGAGCTTATGCGGGAGGGAGCTATTGCTTACTTAAGTAAAGTGTTGTGCCCTAGGAACCAAGCTTTATCTATTTATGAAAGGAGTTTTTGGTGTCTAATGGTCATTTGTACAAAAATGGAGGCATTACTTGCAAGGGAGCAAGTTTATAATTAAAAGCGATCAACAAGCACTTAAATTCTGTTGGATCGAGAGGATTATGACTCAATGCAACAAAATGGGATTACAAAGTTGTTGGGCCTAAACTATGAGATACATTATAAGAAGGAAAGGAGAATAAAGTGGTGATGCTTTATCTAGAAGAGGACCGGGGGATGATTTATGCTTTGAAATTACTACGCCTTCACTGTTTGGATTGAGCAAGTCTTACAGAGTTATGAGAATGATCCATTTTTCACCAAGATACTTGCGGCTAATATTGTGGATTCCTCCACTTACCCTAATTTTGAGGTGATTTGAAGGGTTAACTAGATATAAAGGGAGAGTGGTACGCAAGGGCAGTCTGATTTGAGGAAGTTAATTCTTTCTAACATGCACTATTCATCCTATGGAGGCCATGCGGGGTTAATGGAACTTACATGAGGATTAAAGGGGTTTTCTATTGGCCCAAGCTAAAGAATGATGTTATTACTTTAGTGAGAGTGTGTGACATTTGCAAGATGAACAAATCTGATACTTCAACATACCCTGGGCTGTTACAACCCTTGCCTATTCCTAAACAGGCTTGGACTCACATATCAATGGATTTCATTGAAGGCCTACCTAATTCAGGAGGAAAGAATGTCATTTTGGTGCTGGTGGACATGTTTACTAAGTATGCTCATTTTTTGGCATTGTCACATCCTTTCACAGACTCCTATAGTTGCTAAACTTTTCTTGGATTCAATTTACAAATTGCATGGGCAACCAGTTAGCATAGTAACTGACAGGGACAAGGTGTTTACTAGTGGTTTTTGGAAAGAATTATTCAAGCTCATGGGGGTTAGCCTAGATATGACTTCAGCATATCACCCCCAATCGGATGGATAGACAGAAAGGCTCAATCAGTGCTTAGAAAATTATCTCAGATGCATGGTTCATAATAATCATAAACATTGGCTGAAGTGGCTTGCACTAGCTGAATTTTGGTACAATACTAACTATCATGCAAGCCTTAAGGTTTCTCCTTTTCAGGCTTTGTATGGGTATTCACCACCTTTATTCTCAGTGGATCCCTACTTGAGTTCTCCTAATCAGGAAGCTAAGGATGTTATTCTACAGAGGCAGAGGCTTGTTCGATTTTTGAAAGAGAATTTGCGGCAAGCTCGAGAATAGAATGAAGGTTTATGCGGACAAGCATATGAGTGAGAGAGTTTTTGAGGTGGGGGATCATGTTTTCCTCAAACTTCAACCCTTTCGACAGAATTCAGTTCATCTCCGAAAGAATTTGAAATTATCATCGAAATATTTTGGTCCGTTTACCATTTTGGAGAAGATAGGAGAGGTTGCATATAAATTAAAATTACGAAGTGGTCACGCATCCATCCAAAGTGTTCCATGTTTCTTTTTTGAAAAAGAAGCTCGATCCTATTTCTTTGTACCTTCACATAGGAGCTTCCATTGATGGATAATGATGGAAATTTTAAGGTCCAACCTTTGCTGGTGTTGGACCATCGTTCAGTTAAAAGAAAAGGGGAAGATGTTCAACATGTTTTGATTCAATGGGGTAATTCTTGCTCAGATTTATCTACTTGGGAGGATCTAAAATTTATTCAGAAGAAATTTCCATATTTTGATCCTTGGGGACAAGGATCAGTTCGACATGAGGGTATTGTAATGAACTCGATGGAAGACAATCAAGGTGGATTAGGGTTGGAAGTGGAAGGGATTGACTCTTGTCTGAAGATGGGACCAAACGTGAAGATGGGCTATTGAAGATTGGGCCGAAGAATAGTGCTGACGGGCTTTGAGAAGTATTAGTGGATTTCCAATTAAGTTTTATCAATTAAATAGAATATGGGCTTTAGGCCCAGTAATAGTGATCAATAACTTAGTAGTAATCAGAATTTATATTTTATTTTCAAAAAGGGAATGTGGTCCCAATCTGAACGTTTAAAAACATGGTTAGTGGAATGAAAATGCATCAGAAATCGTTACAACAATATTCTTCCTACTTTCTCTCTCTATTCTGTAATTCCTCCATTTCTATCTACCTGGACCAAGCTTACATTACAGTTTTGAATTGGAAATTACATATAAAATCATAAAAATAAGTATAAATCTATCAAAACCCAACATACATTCAATGATTAAGATTAGTACAACATACTGTGAAATTGGTCTCATTTGAACCAATTTATATATGTATGCACACACACATGCGCGAAAGATAAAAAAACAAAAAAAGAAAATTAGGTTGTGATTGGTTGTGCTTTCATTTCGTCTACTTTCATTTTTTAGAGAATAGTTGTCACACCCCAAAATGGGAGTCACGACACAGACAATCAAACTTATGTCGATTTACTAAGCCGACACATTTATCCATCATCAAAAACC
Source organism: Rehmannia glutinosa (assembly GCA_016081115.2). Taxonomy (NCBI): domain Eukaryota; kingdom Viridiplantae; phylum Streptophyta; class Magnoliopsida; order Lamiales; family Orobanchaceae; genus Rehmannia; species Rehmannia glutinosa. Next base: position 110,453 of record JABTTQ020000340.1, read on the forward strand.
AATAAAGATAATAATAATCTTCAAATAAACATAGATGTCATAATCATCCTAGACATTGTACCTGTTCACAACGGAAGTAATGAGTAAATATAAATTAACGATATTAATTAATGTTAAGGATCTTACGCCCTAACATCACAACTTGAAATTGTTGAAGGAAGACATAACTATTACAAAATAAGTTTTACCCTACTAAGCAGTCAAAATTACAATTAAGAAACTACTTTGTTGCTTGGAAGTCCTCATCGCCGTCTACCTAAGACGGAGTCTCATCCTCTGGTTGTTAAAAAGGCGGGAATGAGATAAAAATTCTCAATGGATGGGTGCGGGGGTGCGAGTGTGGCTTACAGTTATACAGGATAATAGTTTCGCGAAAATTAATGCATGAGTAATGAATGCAAACATCATCATACTTCTAATAATTAATAATTATTCATGTATTCAATTAAGTACAAAATAAATTAGTAAGCGAAATAAGCGGTAATGGTTGCACATGAAAGTATGGCACCAACCAATATTTATTCAAGGGGTTGCGCACGAAAGTGTGTCGCCAACCAAACTAGTCTTATACAGCGGAGACGTGTCGATCAAACATCGGTTCCCTTAATAGATCACCCTTATCCCTCCAATGGATAGCGCCGAAGCCAATATCCAAGAAGGTACGACGTCTTCAACAATAAGGCTTGCAAGGTCGTGAGATCGTCATATTCATGATTATACCCAAACTATGACCCAATCACCCGTCGAACTCTCCTATCCGACTCGAGGTTGGGATTTGGACGATGGAGATCGGTACAGGATTGTAGCTGAGCTATCTCATCTAATATGTGACTTATCCATTCCACATATATAGTCATAGGTTAACTCATTCAAGTGTTTCAGCAGATCATAATAAGTTAGTCAGAAATACCAGAATAATCTAATCATGCAGTGTCCCGGTATTGAGTTTAACTAAGTTAAAATTCACGGACTAGTTATCTGGTGGATAATCTAGCCGAGGATGATATTTGGTTTGATATATTATGCATAGTCCGTAGTTCTAACAATATTTACTTATTCAGGGCGAGGGAGTCGTATTATTAATCGTGTATTTATTTTGGTAAAGATGTCCGATTAATGGCTCAGATATTTTTAAAAAAAAGTGTTCTCATTGGATAATTATTATAAAATATACTTTAATATAATATAAGTATACTACAATCGAAAAGATAAGTTTTCTAGGTCCTTAAATAATTATATTAATTTATATCCTTTTTACTAAGAAAAATATTTTGTTATCGGGTTTTAAAATTCGATAAGTTTCAATCCCGAACTTGAAAAAAAGTGAGGTCAATTTCTAAATTTTCTACAATTCTAGAGAATTAGAATTTAAGAAATTTGGGGCTAGATTTTTTAAATTTACAGTTTAATGAGTTCTTTATTCTCAAAAAATATATTTTTGAACGTGATCCTTAAAAATATGTATCTCTTAAATCGGGAGGGATTTTGATGTGATTCCAAGCTTATTACTCTTAGGACAATAAGAATTTTGGATAAAAGCAGATGTAAAAAATTCATAGGTTAGGCACTCTATTTTCGAAAATTGCATTTTTGGCCGAAAATAATTTTATCGTTAAGGACTCGTTTAAGTCTGATTGTTATAAAACTTGAACCAACGGTCCATAAGGTTATGAAAACCAGGTTAGTAAATTTTCCAGGTACAAGGGTTGTATAAGTTCCAAAAATCTCAGATTGGTCCTCCAAGTTTTAAAGTTATGGATTTTAGTACCAAATTTGTTCTTTATCGCATTTCTTAACCCGAAGGGTCTCCAAATTACCAAGTCACTTAATATATTAAAGTTGCAGTATTTTAAGTCCAAAAATTTGAAATTACAGCGAGGTCCTTGCATAGTTTCATTTATTACAATTTAGGCCCTATATTTTACGAAAAATTATAAAAATGGCACAAGGTTCGGATTTAGCTACCAAGTCAAAAGTCCAGAATATAACTCGAGTATGAAATATAATTATAAGCATTTCTAACTCATATTTTGACATTAATACCAAGATTTACCATAAAAACATGACAATATGCATTTTAATTTATATTTTTTCAAGGTATAAAATCATCCCCAACTTTAAAAAATATTTATTTAGAACATGATACACTAAAATACCTGTAATATTCATAAATATCACATATTAACATATAAACATGATTTGCATGCATTTTATCATGAAATATGGTAGGTTTTGGAAGAGTTTTCTAGCCACCTCTTAAGCTTCAAGCGTAGAAGTCCTTCAAATGAAGATTCTTCCTCTAGCACCCACTCTTACGGCTCTAACAACCTCAAGGAAACCCCTAGGTAGTGAGAAATTTATATAGTGTCAAAAAAAAATGGAGGTTTTGAGGTAGGGGTGTAAAATAAGCGAATCTTTTTGATTTGATTCGGTATTCGAATTCATATATTGACATTCGAATTCGAAAAATTAGAATATGAATCCAAATAAGAACATTTTCTGATTCGCATAATATGCGAATAAGAATATGAATATCACTATATTCAATTCGAGTATTTGAAAGAATATTCGAAGCATATTATATATATATTTATATTTATACAAATCACTTATATGTAATCTTTATATATGTAAGTATATAATCATTTATGTAAATTATTAATATATACTAAACTATGTATTCACCTATAAAAATCCAAACTAATAAGCTCATATACAATTATATTCTTAATGGACTCGGCAGACGATAATAGTCTTTTTGTTTGTTCATGTAATTGGTGATTAATATGTTATTGATGTATTTAAAAATTTCATGACCGAAAGTTATTGTTTATATTGTAATTATAGAAAAAGATAAAGTTAGGTTAGGATTTCGAATATAAATACGAATATTCGAATTGATTCGTATTTATTCGAATATATTTTCAAATAAGAATAAGAATCGATTTTTATATTCGAACATTAAAAGAATACGAATAAGAATATTCTTTAAATGAGCCGAATACGAATAAAATATCTTGATATTCGACTCGATCGATTCGATTCGTTTACACTCCTATTTTGAGGTAAGAAGAAAAAAAAGTACCAAACCTTAAAAGAGTTTTTTACTTACCTTAAGGTTATTTGAGGCTCTCAATCACTACCAACCCATGTTCCCTTCTTCCTCCTCTTTGCTTCAAAATTTTCGACCACTTAGGAGTGCTTCAAGAAAGTAGGATTAATCAAATTAGAAGATAAGGAAGAGTCTTGAGTTTAAGGAGATGAGATGAAATGAAAGAAAAAGAATTTTCTTACCTTTGGTTTTGAAATTCTCGGCCCTTTATGGAGAGGAAAGGAGAGTTTTTTTTTGTGTGTAATTTATCTAAGTGTTGGAGAGATGAAGAATGGAGGTAGAGGTACAAAAGTTGAGTCTTTCTTCCTCCCCCCATGTGGCAGCCCCCCTCCTCTTTGGCACTCAAGAGCCTATTTTTGTTTTTGTTTTTGTTTTTTTTTTTTGTTTTTGGTTATTGTGTTTTTTGGGCTATACTTCTATACGAATCCCCGGGTTGGGTCGCCCGCGAACCACACGCCGTCGATCGGGCGCCACGTGTACGGTGATCCGCCTCACCCGGTGAACAGTACTATAAATACGGCACGAAATTCAAGGTAAAAGGTAACTTGTCATTATTCTAAATTACCTCGCTCTTTAGCTTTCTAAGTACCTCAACTACACCGATTCGACTTAGGCATCGGAGGGCCTTAGCGGGAGCCATCCGGCTTTAACGTGCGTCTGCTTTCAGTACCCTCGAACAAAGTACCTCACTTAGCTTTTTGGGGATCCTTGGCCGGTCGCCGTGGAACACACTTCACCTCGCTTTGTGGGTCCCTAGGTCAGGTACATCTGATTTACCTTCTTAAATCAGTTGGCGCCGTCTGTGGGAAAGAGGTCTAGCTAAAGATGGAGGAGACACCCGGGAAGCTATTGGAAACACCCAAGCATGCGTCCAAGACACCTCAGGGGGTCGTGGAGGACCCTCCTCCGGAAACATCACCAATTCGTCCACTTCACTTCGCGGGACCATCTTTCGTTCAAGAGGGGGAGCAGATGATTCACATGAAGGCTAGTGACTTTGAGAAAATGCTGGAAAAAATGCTGGAGGATAGGGAAAGAAAGGGCAAGAAGGCTATGGAGGCCCCTCCCCAAGGTCCCCCAGGGGAAGGGGGAAATGTGGAAAAACGAAACGAAGTGTTAGTTGATTTGGAAGAGGTGGCTAGTCAAGCTGTCAGGCCACCAGCGAGGAGACCCGAGGAGGTCGTGGGCGAACCAGTCAATAAGCCACGGGACATACACGAACTGAGTGAACAAATCGAGCATGTTACTCGACAACTGGATGACTTGAGGCGGAGGGGAGCTATAACATCCGCTTTGCAGAAAAGGGGATCTCCATTTTCTCCCGAGATCCTAGCCGAGGTGGTCACACCGAACTTCAAGCTTCCTGATCTCCCGAAATATGATGGGAATAGGGACCCTCAGGAACATCTCACCGCTTTCGACCAGGTGATGCAATTGTATGGGCAGTCGGATGCCATGAATGCTAGAATATTCATCACAACACTGACTGGAAAGGCGCAGGAATGGTTCATGGGATTACCTAGGGGAACTGTGGTTTCTTACGAACAACTAGCTCGAAAGTTCTTGTACCAGTTCGCAAGCCAAAAGCGAGCTCGAAGGTCAGCCTCGCATTTGTTCACTATAAGGCAGGGGGTGAAAGAGTCACTCAGGGAGTTCATAAATCGGTTCAATGATGAAGCATTGGAGGTACAAGATATGCGAATTGACATGATGACTAATATCCTTATCCTTGGGTTGCAAAAAGGACCATTAGCATCGCTCGCCTCGCGAACCGCCTGTCTATAAGGAGCGATTAATGGAAGTGACCCGTAAATACATACGGAGGAGGAAGAGATGAATGCCCTTAAAGACCAGGAGTGGTCCCAAGTGGCTCGAGCTCCACGCGAGGAGGATCTTAGAGAGAGGCTTCGGTTTAGGGTCGAGAGAGGCCTGGACCGAGGTCCGATCAAGATCGCCCCGGAGACAGCGAGGCACAATAGATATACTGCTGAACGCGCCCAAGTCACGCTCTAATGGCCATAGAGCGAACTAATATGCTAAGATGGCCAAAAAAAGATGAAAACGACCTCGGGACGAAGAAACATGGAGAAATATTGTCGCTTCTTCCACAAGGACCATGGCCATGACACCGAGGATCGCATCCATTGCGAGATGAGATTGAAAGGCTCATCCAACAAGGTTACTTACAAAATTTTGTTTTGAAAGAGGAACGAGGGGAGGACCTAAGGGACCCTGGCGAAGATCACCGGCTTGCAAGTCGCGGCCGGTCGAGAGGTTGCCATGGTGGACATAGGCAAGAACGCCCGAGGGAACGCTCAGGCCAGGCAAAATCGGGAAGAAGATAACTTGCCTCGTAGGGGGATTATACATATGATAGCGGGAGGTCCGAGCGGGGGTGATTCACAGAGTGCGAGAAGGAAGCATGCACGTAACCTCACCCATGATTCTAAGAAGAAACTGAAGGTCATGAGCGTCCAAAACTCTAGCCCTATTACGTTCAATGGTCGTGACCTCGCGGGGGTCGAGGCAGGCCAAAACGACCCGATGGTAATCACGATGGATATCGCCAACTTCGCCGTGCAAAAAGTCTTGGTGGATAATGGGAGCTCGGCGGATATATTATTTATGCATGTGTTGAGGAAGATGGAATTAGATGTAACTGCCTTACGTCCGGTTGACACTCCGCTGATGGGGTTTGGAGGAAGCGAAGTGATTCCCCTAGGAACCATTGATCTCCCCACCTCACTGGGCGAAGCGCCGTGCCGAAAGACAATCATGATCAAGTACCTGGTAGTAGACGCCCCATTTGCTTATAATGTGATCATGGGGCGACCCGGACTGAATCAATTTCAAGCTGTGGTGTCCACTTATCATTTGAAGATGAAGTTCCCTACAACAGGAGGAATAGGCGAAGTACGAGGCGATCAGAAGACGGCTAGAGAGTGCTATAACGTTTCCCTAAAAAAGAAGAAGGAAGGAAGGGAAGTGAGAACAATAAAGCAAATAACACGCGAAGAAGAAGCTGGGCTGAGTAAAAAAGAAAAGGAGAAGGTTAAAAAAAGCTAGGACAATGGCGGAGTATAGGGTTGAGCCAACGGAGCAGTACAAAGTGATTGAGCTCGAGCCAGCGACCCGGATAAGTTCACCAAGATAGGGTCGCAAATGGACGAAAAGCTAGAAGTGTTGATGATTCAATTTCTTAGGGAGAATGTGGACATTTTTGCTTGGAAACCTTCTAATTTCCAAGGCATAGACCCTGAGGTGATGGTTCACCGACTGAATGTGGATCCGTTAGCGAGGCCAGTGAAGCAGAAAAAGCGAAGCTTTGGAAGCGAAAGAAACAAAATTATAGAAAACGAGGTGAACAAGTTGTTGGAAGCGGGATATGTTGTGGAAATTCAGTTCACTGAGTGGTTATCAAATGTAGTTGTAGTGCCCAAAGCTAACAACAAATGGAGGATGTGCACAGACTTCACAGATCTGAATAAGGTATGCCCTAAGGACCCCTACCCCCTACCTCGCATCGATCTCTTGGTGGACTCCACGGCAGGATGTGCCTTGCTTAGCATGATGGATGCTTACCAAGGATATCACCAAATTTTTATGGCAGAGGAAGACAGGGATAAGACCTCATTTGTGACGGAGAACGGAGTTTATTGTTACATGGTAATGCCGTTTGGGCTAAAGAACGCGGGAGCTACTTATCAGAGGTTAGTCAACCTCATGTTTAGAGAGAAAATTGGCAAATCAATGGAAGTATATGTTGATGATATGTTGGTAAAAAGTGTGGTGGAAGAGGATCACCTCGAGCATTTGAGGGAGGCCTTCAGAATAATGCGAGCCTACGGTATGAAATTGAATCCGGTGAAGTGCACCTTCGGAGTGCGAGGTGGAAAATTCTTGGGCTTCATGGTGCATGAGAGGGGGATCGAAGCGAACCCGGAGAAGATAAAAGCCATTATGGAAATGGGTTCACCTAGAACGGTCAATGAAGTACAGCAGCTCACAGGGAAAATTGCCTCGTTGAACAGGTTCATTTCGAGGTCAGCTGATCGCAACCTTCATTTTTTCAACACTTTGAGAAACATGAAGAATTTTCAATGGACGGAGGAATGTGGGAAGGCATTCGAAGATTTGAAAAGATACCTTATGTCCCCACCTTTCTTTGTCCAAACCTAAAAAGGAGGCTCTATTTTTATACCTAGCCATCTCGGCGAGCCGTGAGCTCGGTGTTGGTGCGAGACGAAGAGGAGTTCATCGCCCGATTTACTACGTGAGCAAGTTGTTGCGAGGGAGTCAAGAGAGATACCTAGAGACCGAAAAGTTGGCTCTAGCTTTGGTAGTATCGGCCCGAGAAAGTTGCGACCTTACTTCCAATCTCATCAGATTATCGTCCTTACAAATCAACCATTGAGACAAGTGTTAGAGAAACCTGAGTCTTGTCAGTCGCCTAGTAAAGTGGTCCGTGGAATTGGGGAATTTGATAATAAATATCAAAGTAAAACGCGGTGAAGGCTCAAGTCTGGCCGACTTCGTTAAAAGCAAGTGGGTTGGAAAATGAGGTGCAAAAAGAAGAAGTGACATGGCTACTGCATGTGGATGGATCGGCGGTGGCTACTGGAGGCGGAGCTGGGATCTTGTTGCAAAAGCCTAACTCGTTCGAGGTGGAAGTGGCACTTCGCCTCGAATTTGAGGTGACAAACAACGAGGCCGAATACGAAGCTCTATTGGCATGATTAAAAATGGCGCAGAAGTGCAATGTGAAGAAGTTGATAGCTTACACTGACTCCCAGTTGGTGGCAATGCAAGTTGAAGGATCGTTTGAAGTCAAGGATCGATCCATGGCTAACTATTTGGAGAAAGCGAAGCGGTTAATGGAAAAGTTCAAATTTTTTTAGCTCCAGCAGATCCCAAGAAATGAAAACGAGCGAGCCAATGCTCTAGCTCGCTTCGCAAGTGCATTAAGTGGGAATAGCTCAAGGAAGGTGATTGTGTTGTTGGCGACGCAGCCGGACTCGCTTGTGGAGGAAGGTCCCGTCGAACAGTATCCAAGTAAGGCGCTGGTTGGCGTAGTCGACACCCCAATCGATTGGAGGGAAGACTTGAAAAATTTCCTAGAAAATGGAGCTTTACCGTTGGACCCGATAAAAGCTAGAAGGGTCCAAGTTAGAGCGTCCTGGTTCCTGATGATAGACAATGAGATGTATAAAAGATCGGTAGGAGGACCATTGCTAAAGTGCCTCGGACCGGAGAGGGCGACATATGTAATGAGGGAGATTCATGAGGGAAGCGTGGTAACCACTCGGGGAGGTAAGGCACTCGCCCAGAAGGTGATCCGGCAAGGTTATTTTTGGCCGACTTTAGCAAGGGATGCAATGGAGTTTGTCAAAAATGTGCGAAGTGCGGTTCCACGCGAACCTAACACATCACCAAACGACCGATTGAAACGATTCCCATTGCTTGTCCTTTCGATCAATGGGGAATAGATATTTTGGGTCCATTTCCAGTGGCTTAGTATGCGCGAAGAAATTCATCATTGTGGCGGTGGAGTACTTTTCTAAGTGGATAGAGGCGGTGGCTAAGATAACGAAACCGAAGTCATGAATTTCTGTGGAAAAATATTGCATGTAGGTATGGGGCTCCCGAGAATCTTAATATCGAGATAATGGCACTCAATTTCAAGGAAAGAAGATTAAGGAGTGGTGTGAAGAATATAAAGTGAAGCAAAATTTCACAATTGGGGAACCCTCAAGCAAATGGGCGGACCGAGGTCGCAAATAGAATTATTCTGCAACACTTAAAAACGAGGCTAGAGGAAGCGAAGTCGTATTGGGTGGACGAGCTGCCTGGAGTCCTTTGGGCATATCGAACGACCCCACGGACTTCGACGGGAGAGACGCCTTTCAGTTTAGTGTACGGGTCGGAAGCGATCGTGCCGGTGGAAATTGGAGAAACTTCGCTTCGGGTAGTTCGGTACGAGCCCGAGAGCAAATAGGGAAGCTAGAGAGCTTGAGCTCGAGCTCATTGAAGAAAAGCGAGACAAAGCGTTTATTCAGATCCAAGCAGCTAAGGGAAGGATGAAAAATGCATACAACAAAAGGGTTCATGAGCGAAGCTTTCAAGTAGGGGACCTAGTGCTCAAAAAAGTGGAAGTGTCCAAACATGTGGGGAAGCTGGAGGCAAATTGGGAAGGGCCTTTTAAGGTAATTGAAGTGCTGAAGAGGGGAACTTACAGACTAGAAAACATGCAAGGAAAGGAGCTCCCAAGGCCTTGGAACATTCATAACTTAAGGAGGTTCTATACTTGATGTTGCATAACTAATCTACTTTATGTACTTAGCTTAATTTTGGAAGGATTAAAGGTTTATGTGAAAAACTATCATCAATGAAAGAAGATGGAATTTCACCTGCAATGTTTACCTTTTTGCACAAATCTGCTTAGTGTTTCAGGGTCGCAAGCGAAGCACTAAAGATAAGCCCCCTAAAAGGCTAGCAGACCCAAGACGATCCCACGAAGGATCTAGGCCATAAGCTCCCTTTTAGGTGGCAAAGCCCACAATGGTCCCAACAAAGGGACCTAGGCTGCATAAGTTAAGCCCCTAAAAGGCTAGCAGGCCCAAGACGATCCCACGAAGGATCTAGGCCATAAGCTCCCTTTTAGGTGGCAAAGCCCACAATGGTCCCAACAAAGGGACTAGGGCATAAGTTAAGCCCCTAAAAGGCTAGCGAGCCCAAGACGATCCCACGAAGGATCTAGGTTATAAGCTCCCTTTTAGGCTGGCAAAGCCCACAATGGTCCCAACAAAGGGACCTAGGCTCACAAGTTAAGCCCCCTAAAAGGCTAGCAGGCCCAAGACGATCCCACGAAGGATCTAGGCCATAAGCTCCCTTTTAGGCTGGCAAAGCCCACAATGGTCCCAACAAAGGGACCTAGGCTCGCAAGTTAAGCCCCTAAAAGGCTAGCGAGGCCCAAGACGATCCCACGAAGGATCTAGGCCATAAGCTCCCTTTTAGGGTGGCAAAAGCCCACAATGGTCCCAACAAAGGGACCTGGGCTCGCATAAGTTAAGCCCCTAAAAGGCTAGCGCAGGCCCAAGACGATCCCACGAAGGATCTAGGCCATAAGCTCCCTTTTAGGCCGGGCAAAGCCCACAATGGTCCCAACAAAGGGACCTAGGCTCGCATAAGTTAAGCCCCCTAAAAGGCTAGCAGCCCAAGACGATCCCACGCAGGATCTAGGCCATAAGCTCCCTTTTTAGGGGCAAAGCCTACAATGGTCCCAACAAAGGACCTAGGCTCATAAGCTAAGCCCCTAAAAGGCTAGCAGGCCCAAGACGATCCCACGAAGGATCTAGGCCATAAGCTCCCTTTTAGGCCGGGCAAAGCCTACAATGGTCCCAACAAAGGGACCTAGGCTGCATAAGTTAAGCCCCTAAAAGACTAGCGAGGCCCAAGACGGTCTCACGAAGGATCTAGGCCATAAGCTCCCTTTGAGGCGGCAAAGCTCACAATGGTCCCAACAAAGGGACCTAGGCTCGCGCAGGGACCTAGCCTCGCCAGGAGGCTTAGCCTCGCGAAGAAACCTAGGACCCAAGGGGTACAAAAAAAAAAGATGAAAAAAAAAATGAGGCGAAGTAAAGAGCATGCATGCGCGAGAAGTGTACAACATATAAAGACGAAATGACACATAAGTAATAGCCATATCACAAAAGCGAAGTAAGCTCAAAAGTATACTAAGTAGATGATGACATGCGAGTTAAATACTTCGTCAATTATTTACATGAATGATTCCTACGATGCTAAAAGAGGCTTCACGAGCTCGGTGAACTCATCCACAACGGTTTAACGAATATCCATTGTGAATACTTATAAGGACAACGATTTGGCTAAAATCTGTTGTCTTTGGGGTGTTGTTGTTGAGCATTTTTCTTGTAGTGAGGCCATGTTAGACCATAACGATCTGATTCCTCTTAAAATTATTGAAGATCTCTTAATAAGTGAATAATAACATTTTTGTGTTACTTAAACCTGAGTTAATGCATGTCTAATATATTATTATGTATTACTTATATTGGTTGAATAAACTATTGTTGTTGCACTTACGAGTTCTTAATATCTTGACGTGCTACCTTAATTTCCCAGCAAAGGTATGTTAAAATTTTCTTCATACGCAAATAAATTGCTATGATGTTGATTGTTGAGTTTGTTAATAAAAGGATACCAAAACCACTTTCTTGTCCATAGACATTATGTCTACTTCAATCAGTTGTAGTTTTCATGAGTGCTTCCGACTCCTTGTGTATCATTCAATGTAAGCTTCTTTTAAATCTTTTTTGTTTCTTGATGCCATTTAATTTAAAGCCCGACATTTACGATTCATCTTTCTTCTTTTGTGGCACAATGATAAGTTTTTTTGTTCTCATGGATGGTTGAAAAATCGAGAAAATGGTTAAAATGAGGCAAAAACTTGTATGAGACGGTCTCACGGGCTTTGTCCATGAGAAGAATCCTATATGTAAAACAAAATTTTAACCCAAACCTAAACCCATAAAAACCCAGATTTTTTGTGTTTTGTAGGATCCGTCTCATGGTCCATGAGACGGTCTCATATAAGATCACCTCTAAAATGAACGTGGTTGTTTCGGAACTTTGTTTTCTCCTTTTCGCCAGATTGGGGCTCCTTTTTTTAAAGGATATTCCCTATTTGTATTTCTGAAATTGGTGTAATACGGCTTTTATTATGCTATTCAAAGTATTTTATTGCCACAAGTGGAGAAAGTCGACACTTGTTTTTCATGATGTTAAAATTATTTTCTTTGGTTTACTATGTTTTTCTTATGGTTTTTTCTTCTGGAGAGAATGTTTTATACTTTTGCATGTGGGTTTTATGCTTGTCTAGTCTTGATTTTCATAATCTACTAGAGAACATACACATAGAATTTCAAGAAATCAATACTCTAGATTTGGTGAAAAACGTTTCTATTGTAAATTAAAGCAATATATACGAAAATTGGCACTTTCTAAGCGCAAATTTCCACATTTAAAAGCCATGTCCAAAAAATAAGGTATGATAAAAAAATTCTCTCTCTAGAGAGTGTATCTTTTCTCTCTTTGGAGTGTCTCTTTAGGGTTCTTGTTCCATTTCAGTTTCTTTGTGCTCTTTTAGTTTTTTCTTGTGTTTTTGGCATTAATGGGAGTCTTTATTACATCTTAAGTTTCTAGGTTAGCTCATGAGCATTTAAGATGTCTTGCTAGGTGTCCTTGTTGCTTTTATTTGTGTGTCCGCTTCATTTTGGCGTAGTCTTGCTTTACTTGGCGATGAAACAAGATTTTTAAGCTCGAACAACTTTGCGTGTGTGCTGAACTTGTTTGCTTTTAAGCCGTACAGGATCTTGGAAGGTTTGTTCTCTTTGTTCACTGGCTCACTTTGTCTTCTGCTCTTTTTGTCCTTATCTGCATTTTTGCTCGTACATCTTTTACTCTGTTTGCCTTGCTCTGTTGTTGGCTTCCTGGAGCTTTTTCAGGGGTAATCTTTTGAGGTGGCTCTGAGAGAAGACTGTGAAAATCTAATAATGGACCAAGATATTGCTAAGAAGCTTCAGGGCTTCTCCCTATCAGAGAATGAACAAAATGGTGTAGAACTTGATGAAAAGGATGTTGAGGTTAGTAAGGAAGAATGTGTGCGAAGTTTGTTTGGAAAGGTGTTGGGCAGTAAAAAAGTAAATTTTCCTGGATTAAAGAAAACTATGAACGGAGTGTGGCCTATTGATGAACCTTGCATCCTCAGAGAGGTCGGATTTAATATGTTTTAGTTTATATTCCAAACTCAAAGTGATAAGAGAAGGGTGATTCAAGGGAAGTTATGGTCTTTTGATAGTCAGTTTCTTGTCTTGAGGGAATGGAAGGAAGGAGTCGATATGAAAAAAGAAAACTTTTCGTATTTAGACATGTGGGTGCAAATATGGGAGTTACCTGGTCATTGGATTAGTTCAGATGTTGGACTAAAAATTGGGAAAATGTTTTTAGCAGTTAAAGATGTCCTGATACCTGAAACGGGGAGTATTAAAGGAAGATATCTCAAAATTCTTGTATCAGTGGATATTGAGAAGCCTTTAATGCGAGGAACAATGCTAAAATTGAAGGGGGAATCACATTGGGTGAGTTTTAAGTATGAGAATCTCATTGGTTGCTGCTACTATTGCGGATGGGTTGGACACCATGAAAGATTCTGTGAAGACCGGAAAAGGGATATATAATCAAACTGGTGGTTTGAGGGAGGGTAGGTTTGGGGAGTGGCTTAAGGCAGAGGACTTAAGTGGTGGATTCAGACTAGGGAGAAATTTGCAACCAAACAGGAACCTTTCACCCTCTAAATCTGGTGCAAGTAGCAGTAGAGGTATTGAGTTTGTTAATACTGAGCATGATTTGAGAAGGGAAAATGTAGCTATCACCCAAAAAGGTGGCTCTGTTCAAAAGCCAGAGAATGAAGAGCTAAATTTGAAAACTACAACTTCTCCAATTTGTACAACTACATCTCAAGTGATCATTCACAGTAAAGCAAGCAAGAAAGAAGAGGTCCAGAGATGTGTAGCCCAAAAAGGAGAAGGGTCCCCTCATACTAATTCTTTGATCATCACTGAAAGGAGTGCATTCTCTGAAAGACTCCCTCTGCAAAATATCTCTAACTTAAGCAGCCCTAATGGTGGAGATAACTCTTTAGAAAGCTCTAGTAGAGGTAAGACTTGGTCTAGACAGAGTGGTAGGGGAAGAGGTAGGGGTAGAGGGAAGAAAGCTGGAAACAAGGAGAACATTCAGGTAGGGGGGAAAAGAAAATGTGTTCAAAGTGAGAGAGAGAATGGGTTAGAAGACATTCTGATTGAAGAGGGAGTGACATGTAAAAAAAAAAATCAGACTCTTGTGTTATGGATACGGTGGAGGAAGCCAGCCCAAATTGGCCCCAAAGTCAGTTATGAGAGTTTGTGTGTGGAACTCTAGAGGACTGGGAGGGCCCTCTACGGTTTCCCAGTTAAAGGAGGCTTGGAAACTCCACCTTCCGGATATGTTGTTCTTGTGTGAAACAAAAAAAAAAAGGTTTCTTTTGTTAGGACTGTTTGCAATCAGCTTAAATTAGGTGATAAATGGAAAGTTTTGGATCCCATAGGTAAGAGTGGTGGTTTGTTAATTGCCTGGAAAGATAGTATTCACATTCATCAAATCAGTATCAGTGCATTTTGTATTGAGGTGAATTGATTGAAAGGTGGGACCCGAGAGATCTTTGGGCAATATTTGTATATGCTAGTACTAATGACAAGGAAAGAGCTGGTCAGTGGGATTATCTGAAGCATGCAAGAGTGAATTGGGGTGACCTCTGGTTTTTAGCAGGTGATTTTAATGATATATGCTCGAATTTTGAGAAGAAAGGGGGTATAGTTAGACCAGCCTGGAGTTTTGTGAGATTTATTACTTTCATTAGAGATATGGAGATGCATGAGATCAGATCTACTGGTGAAGAGTTCTCTTGGGCCAATAACAGATTTGGGGAGGGGTTTGTAGAGGAAAAACTTGATAGAGTGTTTGGTTCAGCCAATTGGTGTCTTCAGTACCCCAATGCTACTTCTAAGGCTGAATTTAAAGCCTCTTCTGATCATTGTCTTATCTTGCTTGACAATGCTGTGGAGGAAGCTATGAGAAGAAAGAAGAGGTTCCAATTTGACAAGAGATGGGCTGAGGATGAAGGTGTTGGTGAGGTGATTAAACAGGGCTTGGTCTATCGGTGTTTCGGGAATGCTATGTTCCAAGTGCAACACAAAATTAGAAAGAAGAGAATAGAACTACTACGATGGAGTAGCTCCAAAAAGATTAATTCTACCGATAAGATTGAAAATATTAAGAGCTCTATGGAAACATTGAGAGTGAATGGAGATAGAGATTGGGACAGATGGAACTCCTTGAAAACTGATCTTCATCATGAATACCAAAAAGAAGAAGTTTTTTGGCAACAAAAATCAAGAGTCCAGTGGCTTAAGGCTGGAGACAAAAACACTAAGTACTTTCATGCTGTCACAAATCAGAGGAGAGCTACAAATAACATTTCTCAGCTTATTTCTGATGAAGGGGTGGTGTGTAAGTCTGAAGTGGATATTGAGAGAGAAGTCATCAAATTCTACTCCAATTTGTTCACTACTGAGGGACAACCCTGTGTACCTAATCAACTCATTGGAATTTCACAGTCAATCTCTCCAGAGCTGAATCAAAAGCTTATCCTTCCAATTTGTCCTGCTGAAATCAAGCAAGCTCTTTTTGATCTACACCCACATAAGGCCCCAGGCCGGATGGTATGAGTGCTTTCTTTTTCCAATTTTTCTGGGATTATATTCATATTGATATCTGTAAAGCTGTCATGAATTTTTTTAACTCTGGTAGAATGCTTAAAAATATGAATCAGACTCTGATTACTCTTATACCCAAGATCAAGAATCATTCCTCTATGTCTCATTTTAGACCAATTAGTCTTTGCAATGTGGTTTACAAGATCATTTCCAAGATCCTGGCTTTAAGGCTTAAAAGTTGCTTGCATCAGTGCATTGGTGAACATCAATCTGCTTTTATTCCTGGTAGACAGCTTCTTGATAATGTTGTCATTGCTCATGAATGCATTCACTTTCTTAATAGGCATAGAGTGGGAAAAAAAGGATATATGGCCATTAAATTAGATATGGCCAAGGCATATGATAGGGTTGAGTGGGAGTGTATTAGAAGTACTATGACAAAAATGGGCTTTCATGCTAGATTTATAAACTGGGTTCTGACATGCATCTCTTCTTCCTCTTTCTCTTTTAACTTAAATGGCAATTCCTGTGGTTATGTCCATCCCTCTAGAGGTCTGAGACAAGGTAATCCTATCTCCCCCTATCTGTTCATTATTGTGTCTGAAATATTTTCTAGTCTCATTAATCTTGCAGCTGCAAACAAACTTTTTCATGGGGTAAAACTTTGCAGAAGTGGCCCTGCAATATCTCACTTGTTGTTTGCAGATGACTCTATTGTTTTTTGTGAGGCAAATGTTGGTCAGACTAGAATTTTGAAAGATATCCTTGATCAGTACCATGAGTTCTCTGGACAATTGGTAAATTTTGACAAGTCATCTGTCTTCTTCAGCTATAATACACTCCCTGATGATAAAGAGCTTATACGCAATGTTTTGAATGGTATTAAGATTGAGAAATCTGTAGGTATTTAGGTCTCCCTTTGGGCATTGGAAGATCCAAGAAAGAAGTCTTTAACTATGTGCTTGATCATCAAAACCAGAATTCAAAAGCGGAAGTGTTCATTTCTTTCAAGCTGCGAGGAAGGATGTTCTAATTAGATCGATTATTGAGGCCCTACTGTGTTTGTTATGTCTTGTTTTTCACTACTGTTGGAACTTGTCAAGGAATTAACCAGATTACATTAAACTTTTGGTGGGGGATGGCTGAGGGGGGTAATAAGAAGATTCATTGGAAAGCTGGGAACTTGCTCTCTATTCCAAAACAAGAGGGGGGGTTGAATTTTAAGGATCTAAAGCTCTTTAATGAAGCACATCTGGCTAAGCAGCTTTGGAGGTTGATTTCTCAACCTAAGCTTCTGATGAGTAGAATTTTAAAAGCTAAGTATTTTCCTAATTGTAATTTGCTGGAAGCTGCTATTCCTAGTGGAGCATCTTGGTTATGGAAATGTTAGATGGAAGCTAGAGGTATCATTGCCAAGGGGATGAGTGTTGAGGTTGGTAGTGAGCAGGAGCAAACACTAGTGTGGCAACTGGAAAAGAAGGGTAAGTTGTCTGTGAAATTTGCATATCAAAATTTAATGATAGAGAAACTGGTTGTTATTGATTAGGCTGAGTGCAGTGGTTTTAGGGAAAAAAAGCTTAAGGTCTGGGATTGTGTGTGGAAACTTAGAATTCAACAGAAGCTGAAGTTCTTTATTTGGAAGTGTTGCCATAATATTCTGCCTGTGAAAACTAATATCAGCAAGAAAGGAATCAAGAACGATACAATCTCTCAATTATGTGGGATGGAAGAAGAAAATCTGGAACATCTTTTCTTTGAGTGTGGGAGAGCTAAAACGATTTGGAAACTTGCACCTGTCAGTTGGGAAGGGGTTCACGAGAAAAACATACACTTTTTTGATTGGTGGCATAAACTTTGTGGCTTAGATGGAGGGGAAAAGAATAAATCAAGAATTGAGTTAACTACCTACATCATTTGGTGGTTATGGAAAACTAGAAATTTATGGACATTCCAAAGTGTGTGGAAGCCAGAAAGAGCAATCATAAAAGCAGCCATCTCTGATTGGAAAAGTTTCAAAGAGGCTGCTTAAGATGTTTGTGTTGTTCAGGATTGCTGTTTTATTTTGCTGTTTTTACTGCATTTTATTTCTTACCTTTTTCTGTATCTGTGGTTTCAAGGGTGGAAGTAGGGTCTTTTGATCAGTGCTTCATTTTTGCTATTGTGGTATGGGTGCCCCTGAAGAGTAATCTGCTTGGATGAGCTGCCTTGTTCTCACCTGCCCTCCTTTTTGATGATTCTTGCTGCATGGATGAAGTTGTGATGCTACTGGATATTTGTTCTCATTTGTTGCTTTGAGTTTGAGATGTAATATAGCTTTTAGCAGCATTTTTGTTTTCATGACAGTTGGTGACTATTCTTTTTTGATAACTGAGTTTGTTCAGTTTGCTTGATCTTCCTTTGTTGTGAAGATTTTATCAGTTTGACCCTCTTGGGTTCAGATGGATTTGGATGTAATTAAACCTTGGCCTTGGTTGCTTATTTATGGAATTGCTATCGTTTCGAAAAAAAAAACTGCAAATTTCCAATTTACTTTGCTAAAAGTTTCATGTTTATTATGCGGTTTTCACCTTGCATGTGGGCTTTTGTGTGAAGTGCCCTTCCTTTGATATCTCACTCGTTCTTGAAAAACTCTTTTGTGTTTCTCCTCATATGAGTTGTTCCATGTACAAGTGTTGCTCGAGTTTATTGATTTTCTTTCTTGTTTTTTAATTTGGATTTTTGGAGCCAAAAAACGTGAGTTTGCGAAGAAATGGAAAAGAATTCAAAGGAGGAGGGTGTCCAGGTTGATAGAGACCTTTGTGAAGGTGGAATCACCGTTACTTCTCACAATGTAAGATAAATTTTAGTAAAATATCAATTATATTTATTTGTCTCTCCTTATTTTGGTCTAAAAATAGAGGATTTCCCATTTTGCCTTTTTCTAATCTCTGATTTCAAGAACATCTCGTAAATAGACATTGACCTTCTTTGAGTTGTCCTTGTGAACTTTGCATGTGAGATTTTTAGCTTTTATGAGTCTAAATTCGAAAGAAGTTGAGACCTTTCACTTTTTGTATTTAGGTTATAGAAGAGGGCAGGGAAATTCAAACAACAAATTAAAAGTTCCACAAACGAAGATGGTTGGACACACAAATTGCATATAGTGTTTTTTATTTTCTCGTAATTATCATGCAAAGATATATGCTTCTCAAGTTACATTCTACAACTCGCCTAAACATGATTTCCCTTATTATTGTAACCTTGTTTATTTGATGACGTTTCTCAACCCCAGGTAAGTTTGTGTGTAGGGGACTCGAGATGACAGTTGCTCCTCCATTCCTTTTTGCCGTCACCAACTTCTTCCTATCCTTTATTACTATGTTGACTATATCGCATGATCCGTATGATCTTCTCTTCTCGGTTCTTGTTGCTTTTCCGTGATACCTTAACCTTTCTTGGTTATTTTCAATTGATAGGAATTTGCATCTTTTTGCTTTTGCTTTTTGATAACTTGTAGACTAGGATGAAGAGTTAATATATTACTTTGTTTGTTATTTGAACAATATATTACGAACTTTGAAAGTTCAATACGGAACCTTTTGGATAGGTGGGCAATGGACTAGGATTACTTCCAGACGAAGATGAAAACAAACAACACGAGATGAGACTTCATGCTTGGTGAGTGAAAAAGGTTATGTAAAAACCATAGATAAGCGTTGTTTAGCCGTCCTTGCCAAAATTTTGGATGTTCAAAAAAGAAGGGCGAGAAAGATCCCAAAAATTGACATCATGAAGTTGAAAGGAGACATAAATCTTGCAACGTGGTACACAGTAGAATGTTGAAGGCCATGAACATGAAACAAATATGAGAAAGTCCATGATACAAATCAAACGAATATTGTTGTTTATACTAGGAGGAAATGGGTCAAAAAGAAACTAAATTACATCACCTCATTGTCGATGAACGGACTAAGAAGGTATATTATAGTGTAAATTAAACCAAAATAGTTCCTTCCGAAATTTGTTTTATACTTGGTATCAATATTAGTGAATCCTGGATTATTTTGACATTTATCCTAATTGTTATTTATACTTCCATATGCTGCAAAACAAAAGAGAATAGTTTTGAGAAAAATGGCCAAACCAGTTGTTGTGAAATCAAAGCATCCAAGAAGTAGAAAGCAAGATGACGAATCTCTAATGTACAAGAATAATAAAAAATATCAGGCCATGAGCACCATATGCTAGTTCCTTATGAGGAAATAGTTCATCGCATCCCCAAAGTGCAATTAACACCAATGGTTGTTCTTGATGAAAAGATGGTGAGAAAATGGAAAAACTTGATGGGCAAACTAGATTCTCAAGGCATTGAGGAAGAAGGTGATGAAGGGGAAAGAGAGTGGTGGGAGAAGGAGGCGGAAATTTTACATGAGCGGGTAAAATCATTCATTTCCAGCATACAAGTTATCCAAGGTATTTCTTGACTGTCCCATGTTACTTCAGGTTGTTTCGGTTTATTTTTGTTGTATTTAGTTTGGGAGTATTCAAATGAAGAAGATGTATTTCACTTCTAAAACAATAACATCATAGGGCAAACAATGATGAATTTTGTAAGTGAAAAGAACTTTTCCCTGTGGAAAGGTTCGGTGGTAGATGCTATAGGGGGAGCATTCCTTACACTGAATGTGATCGACACTCTTTCAAAGTAAGATGATAACTACTATGATTTTTTCCCCATTTTGTCTATCGAACAGAATCAGATAGAAAATGCAGCTCGTCTCCATTTTTCATTAATCTTTTAATACTTTTTGGGCAGCTCTGCCTTCATATCACTTGCGCTAAATACCCACATGGAGCATCCATAGTAAATTCTCATGTCGAAGCTTCTATCGGCTCTTCAACCGCCACGACATTCAAGTTTTCTATATCTAAATTGAAAAAAAAAACACAAGATTTGATTCACTCAAAAAACTTATTCCAAGAAAGAGAAAACAAATGTTGTTAGCACCAAAAGTGTATTGAAGGGATGACCAGAGACACACAAGGCAAACGTTTTAAACAGAAACAAATTCTATGTTGGGAAATTTATTGTTTAGATTTTGATGAATGCCATGTAAAACCTAGACTAGAAAGTTGGCACCCCATTTTCCTTGTAATTTGCATTGTAATAGATAGGGTACATTCGAGTGAGTCATGACAACTATGCTGAACATACAAGAAGTCAATCGAGATCGAGATGAAGACTCATTGTGAAACAACTGAGTATGTCAAGGAGGAGAAGTCAAGAACTCGACTGAAGGAGTATCAACTGGGATACAAATGTGTGAAGTGTCAGTCAAGTCAACTCAAGAAGCCAAGTCTCAAGTTGAAGTGACAGATGAGTCGTCCATTGATTGGAAGCTAACTCAAAGTCACCTGGGGAAGTTAGAGAACTGCAGTCAAGTCAAGACAACTGAAAAGAATCCGTTGCACAAAAGTCAAGAAACTTACTTAAACAAGTAATACTTTCATTCCGCCATGTCTTAAAGTGCTCAGTCCCAGAAGCGTGCAAAATGAATAAACCAATGGGAAGCACTGCACCTCGTGTCAGACTCTGAAAAGCTGAAAATTCATTTAATACGAGGAAATATCAACATCAAGGACCCTAAACAAGACAAGCCAACAAACATAAGTGACTTTTGAAAATCAGCCTATCTCTTCAAAGGGTAAATTTTTGAAAGTTCACTATAAAAGGCTGAGGAATCACTTTGAGAAAATGTGACCTTGCATACCTGAGCATTAAAGCAATTATTCGAACTGTTACCTGCAAAATATTCTCAAGTTATTCAAGGAAATCCTCAAGCCAAAAATTCGAAGAAAATCAATCCAACACCAAGCTGTGAAGGAAAGACAACTTCAAACTGTTGAAGAGGAAACTTTTGAAGAATCAAAAGGGGGTCTACATTCCAAGGAGGATTGTAGAAAGGTTCAAGGTCGAACCAGTCTCAAGTTATTGAAGGGCTTCGTGATCAAATCCAAGAAGCTTGAGCAAGTGAGCTGAAGTAGCAAGGCAGCCGCCCTGTGAAGAAGTTGAGTCGGACGAGAAGCCAACGCGTGTGACCAAGGCATCTCCGATCGAGTCCCAATGGATCAAGTCAATTTGTGTGATCAAGACTTGTATACGGACTCGATAACCACTTTGTACTCGATCAATACTTAGTTAATTCCTTCGGGAGTTGGAGAAGAGAGGAGTAGAAGAATTACCCCATCTTCGAACCTCTATAAAAACTATTGTGTCATTTACATTTCAGCATTTTTATTTCTGCACATTATTTTATATCTACTGATAATTTGCTATCCAATTGATAATTAACAAAGTGATAAAACCAAGTGTTAAAACAAACTTAAACCAAATTCAAGGGTGTTAAGTCTTCCGTTGAAAATCTCATCACCAAGTTAAGGTTTAGACTAAACAACTGAGTTATTCTATCAACAGCTCAATCGAGTCTGTTGAGTGGCTAACTCTGCTGGTTAACTAACCCAGCTGTCCCTCAAGGACTTAGCCGTGTATTTAACTCTGTATTATTTTTAAAAGGACTAAAATCGAAAAGTTGGTAAGGTTTATTCAACCCCCTTCTAAACTTTACTCACACCCCTAAGGACCTACATTCTAGAAGGAAAAGAAAGAGGCACGAAGATGATGCCATCCACTAGGATACTTTAAAGAAATGTTATTTCAAAGATTCTTTAGATTGGGAAGCAGTTCAGATGGCCGAAGTTGATGACATAGCTAAAGCTATTTTGAATAGAGGAATGAACAATAATTTAGCTGCAAGAATAAAGGTTTTATTGTTTGGTTGATTTTGATATCACTATCCAGATTTAAGACATACAACAACTGATAATCATTAAATTTTCTCTCTTGCAGAATTGTCTCAACATTGTCCATGAATCTCGGAGCATTGATTTGGAGTGGATACGAGATGTTCCACCTCATAAAGATAAGTAAGTGACACATTCATATGTTCTAATCAATAAAACCAAGTGTTAAAACCAAGTGTTAAAACAAACTTAAACCAAATTCAAGGGTGTTAAGTCTTCCGCTGAAAATCTCATCACAACAAAGTTAAGGTTTAAACTAAACAACTGAGTTATTCTATCAACATCTCATAGGTTTTTTATGGATCTAAATCCGTAATACGGCCAGACATGAGACTAACTCAATCCCCTGAATATATTATGTATGTTCAAGGCCTGAGCTTCTCTTCGGTAGGCGTTTCATCAGACGACCTAGTTCGTGGGGATCCGTCTCACGGATTTAGATCCGTGAGATGGTCTCACAAGAGACTTACTCTTTCTAAAACAAGCACAACAAGAAAATTTCAGTTTACGGACATAAATTATTTGGTCACTAAATTTAACAGTTATCTACATAATACCTAACGAATAAAAAATATTATTTTTCCCAAATTATACCAACAAATTACCGATAATTTTTAAGTATTTTAAATTTACCGACATAAATATTGTAGGTATATACCAACAGGCATGGACGAAGCCATGTGGGAGCCAAGGGAGGCACTGGGCCCTCTCAAATTTTGAAAAAAGTAGGGGTATTTTTATCATTTCACATTTTAATTTTAAAAAACATAAAAAATAGAAAAATGAAAAAAAAGTCTTCAATTATATTGCATTCCTCTTTTCTCTTTTAATTTTTGAATCTTGAAAATATGAGTCTTGATCATTTTTCCCTTTTCTTAAATTTTTTTACATTATTTAAGTTCAGTCATAAACATTAACTTGAATTTTGCATTATTATCTTGTGTCTTTATGATGTAATTGTATTTTGTTATTTATTGTTGAATATTAAAATGTGATTGAATTAATACAATGACTTAATCAAAACTTTTACTTATTTTAAATTTGATGTATTGTGTTTCCTTTTTATATGTGGTAGTGGACAATTGTCCACTTATTTTTGTAAAAATAAAAAATAGTCATATTTTTCGAAAGCATATTTTTTAGTCATTTTGATACGGTTATACCTTTCTTCTGTTCTCAGATGAGGTATTTAATTATATTTTAAAAATTGATGTGGTACATTTTCTGGACCGAGTCGTGGACCGGTCCCTAGAAATGAAAAAAAGAAGAGACAAAGTGAAAACTATTTTTATTATGTAGAAGTGGCCAAAAATTCAACAAACTCTTTATATTAATATTAGTTGGGCCCCCCCTACCCGAAATTCCTGGCTTCGTCACTGCCAACAGGTTTAGATTTTGTTGGTAAATATTTACCTATAATTAATGATTGATCTGCAACGATTTTTCACCTATACTTTACGATTATCTTAATACTTACTATAGAGTTTTTTGTAGGTAAACTGATTTTTCTTGTAGTAACCTGTTAAATACTTTGGGCTTGTATGGATGTATTTCCAAGCCCAATTTTCAGTTTCTAGTGTTTGGAAATAAATTTCTAGAAGTTATTGGTTTTCGTGTGAAAAATGAAAATATGTTTGGTTTGTTGTCTGAATTGGTGTTTTCATATAAGTTTGAAAATGAAATTATGTTTGGTTAAATGTTTTTATGTGTATGTTTGACATTGGTTTTCGTGAAATACATTGGGGATTTGTTTGATTGTATTGTTTAAATTTCATTTATGATTACTTGTTGGATATTTTTTAAAAAAAAAATTACTTATCAAGACAACAATATAAAACTTGACAAGACTTATTGTCTACTTTTCTAATAAAGTAATAAATAAATAAAGCACATTGACAACCTTTGTAATAAATTGTTTTACCTATTGTATGTGTACCTGGTAGTTTGTAATAAAATGCAATTTAATTGATATTTTACAAACGATTAGAATAATAAAATATTTAGTACTCAATTTCATTAATTAATAAAGTGACATTTGAGATCAATACAAGAATTCATTACAATAGATTTTACAAATATATGTACTTTTACCATCATTGACCAAAATACCTCACTTAAAAGATTACTACATGCTTTATGCATTATATGCCACAACAAAAGCAAAAAGACAACATTAGGATGTTTTACATTGTTCTGTTGAGAATACATACAAGTAGTACTAATATGGACAACATATCTAATTGTTTGAGCAAAAACATATGGTCGGGGTACATGAGTTGCAACAAAACAAGATTCCCATATGCGGATGTAATAAGCATGTAGGGACATCCGGCAAAATAACAAAAAAAAACACGTCGTCGATTTTCACGGCCATGGTCCGGTGAGTGGGCGGTAGACGATGTGCTAGTACTTTGTGGGGAGCATGTGACTAGTAAATTCGCTAAGGCGGGTGGGTTTCCCACTCGGGACCGCTGGTCACCTATTGTATCCTCGGTTTGTGGTGGATCAGAAATTGAGGCCTCGAATATGACGCCCGGGGGTAGCCAACTACGGCCTTGTCTGGCCTTTGTAGCGGACGCACAATTGGTGGGCGTGCATTTTGTCCCGGCCTTTCATCCAGCTGTCGGATATTACAATCACACTTGTCGGACGCTCTCCACTAGATTGAAATAGTTGTTCACGAATCGAGCGAAACACGGGGGTTGATCATTTAGAAATAACATATCATCATCACCGCAAAAGATCAACTTAAGATCATTCCAATCATCCGGTGCTTCGTAGAAATCTTGCTCACCCAGGGTACATCTAACCAACACCCATGAGAACAACAATTACTTTCATTAGTGAGTCATGCAAAATTGCAATAAATCTGATTCCATTAGCATTGCAATAACTAATGTGATGATTGGCATGCAAAGGTATTCATGAAAAATGTATGAGGCCCATCTGTGACAAATGAAGTTGCACCTATATATGCATACAACAATAGCTATGTATTATGATGTGATTAGATGTTGTGATTAGAGTGAAATAAGAAACAAAGCTCGATACCAATTAGAAAAAAAAAGAACAATGCGGCAAAGACTTTGTAGATAAACACTGATCTAATATACATAAAAATAATGATAATGATGATTGAATTAAAAGGTGATCAAATATATAATAATAAAAATATGTATAATATTAGATAATGATAAATATATTGTGGGTTGACATTACCTGCGCAAAAGTCGAGTCCTTTCGGCGGGACGGGACAAAGACAACATTAATTCTTGGATCAAACAGACCCCTTTGGTGGACATAATCGCCGAGACCACGTCGAATCGGCGTTTCACACCCTTGTACTTCAAACGGAGAAGCTCAATTGGAAATATTCGTCAAAACGCGCGCCTCCATCTTTCTTTTGACATTAATCAAAGCCCACTCTACCCGTGCTGGGGAGTATCCAAAGGATGGACACATCTTTGGGTCATCAAGGCATGCTTCAACCACTCATCTTGATATGAATCCCAATCGATCGTCTGCTAGTGGAAGTGAAACATTTCTCTCTCGACGGAATGTTGCCACTCATATTGCTACATAATGGCTCAAAGTAAACCAAAAGGGTCACAACAATAATGGATGTAACTTCAATGAAATATGATCTACTAAATATAAAATGAACACATTAAATTCATAAAGGCGATAATATTAAGCACATAACATAGATTCACATCAAAGTTGTACACAAGAGCCTTACGAAATACAAGACAAACATGATCGGCAGATAGTACATAAATCTACACATTCAGGTCACAAATTGAAAAAAGATCCTAAACATACATCCATGTAAAAAGCAGTACTAATTCATGAAAGAAATTTTAATTAACATTAGCAACAAAGCAAAACAAATGACAAGCAACACCACCGGACAACATAAAAAGCGCAACATAGTGCAAAGGCTGTGACATTGCGTGTGGGTTATGATGTTCGGGCTTGTTGCACGTTGCAAATGAATTACATGCACTAGATCCGGTTTTGGTCGACCAGTGCAAGTTGATGGGTGTCGATGTGTAGACCCAGAGACTCAGATTCACCTTTGCAAGTGTATCCATGTGGATTTACATCTTTCAAGAAAACATCTACCCATATGAAACATTTTGGATGATTTACGCCGAGAAGGACACGTGTAAAACCATCTACCGTAATTTGATTCGGTTACGGCCATTCTCATTACCATGCGTCCTATACCACAACTACATAAGGGTGCCCATGCGTCCCCATTTTGCAAAATCTGCTGGAAATTTTTAATCCCGATTACATCAAAAAGAGATACAAAAATAACAACAAAACAAGACAATGAAATTCATTTAATTTCTAGCAAAAGTAGACACCGATTGTATTGTCCAAAATACATAGCAATTAAACGGACATATCATAAAGACATGCGAGAATAACCAAAGCGAAGTCAAGACATTTAGTTCACTTAAAATTTAATGCCTATCGCCCATAATGCACGGCGACTAATGTATCACGAAAATGGCTTTGTTCCTCGATGTCTTGGTGTGATTGACGACTGTCGATAGGCATCATCCGCTTCCTCCATAAATGGGTCAAATTTGCCTTGTTCACTCTTCTAAAATAGCAATCATTATTATAATTTGCACGCAACCAATTATGTAGAACACAACATGCAATGACAATTTGTACTTGTCGTTTGAATGAGTATCGAGGCATGGGTCCTTTAAGTATTGGAAACCTTCCTTTCAACACACCAAATGCACGTTCAATGGCGTTACGAAGCCTGGAATGTCGTTTGTTAAAAAAGTTCTTCGGGCCTTTTGGTTCAAACATGGCACCGCGCCAATCTGTTAATGTGATATCGGTGTTGTCGATATGGGGCTAGGAAGCCGGGAAATTACGAGAATCCGGAGTCAACAAGGTAGTACTTACCTTGTGTAGTAAGAATACAAATTAGAAAGATATTACTCAAAGAAAATTCTAGTGAAACTACTAGAATTGAGAAAGTTAATGGGTACCTTGTGGCGGCCATGGAAAGTTTCCATCTCGCCTCAAAGCATCCATTAACACACGGGAATCGTTTGCACTACCCTCCCATCCGGTGAGAACATATGTGAACATCAAATTGAAGTCGCATATTGCGAGAACATTTTGATTAATCTCAGATTTTCGCGAACAGTCCTACATTTCAAGGTTCACATTTTTCGAACTTAATTTGTAGGGGAAAAAGAATCGCAGTTATCTTATCTTGCCCGAAAGCTTAATTAGAACCATACATAGTTACAATACTTTTAAATAGGTAATTTAGAGTGGTTGGCAGGCCATGAATACCTTAAAGTATGGGTACAACAGTGGATCATTCATTATCCTTTGAGGACATGCTTGCAAATTTGTAGGCTTGATCAAATCTGGAGCCAATTTACATAATGCCTTTGCCACTCGCTTCACATGTCGCGAAATGGTTTCTAAGGAATGTTGGAAACGCTCACAAGTAGTTCGTTGACGCGAGGAGAAGCCAACGGTGGTCAAGAAAATTGCAACAGACTCGCGTACGCCAACCCTCGAACATCGGTTGGTATTAAGCAAGTTACGTTCGATTAAAAGATTACATAAGGCATTGAAAGAGTTTTTTTGCATTCGCAGGCTGTTAGAAATTCGATTTGGATGGCCACGTAACAATTCTCCCAACCAATCCTTTCCAGTCAATAATGAGTTATACATTGGACGTTTTGGTTGTAAATAGAATGGGAATAATATCACATTACAAATACATAGGCCATAAGATCATGTTTTGGTATTTCATCCTCACTTTGGAATCGGAGTTGGTATTAAGGTCCGATGAGTCCTTTGTTAGTGTTTCCATTATTCCCCACATTTGAGTGAGAAGGAAATTATTTGTTTGATGTGTTTTCGTTCTCCATTTGCAAGGTACCTACTAATTATTATTTATAGTAAAACTAATACAATCAACTTAAATAATTACACAACAATGAGCTAGCACATTTAATATTCATAATTAAAAATTACATAACCAATTCATACGAATGACTGAAAAATGCTTCTTGGTTATGACAATTCATACAAATAGCTTCAAAATGCATCTTGATTAAGGAAATTCATACAAACGACCTAAAAATTAAATAACCAATTCATACAAACAGCCTAAAAATTACATAACTAATTCATACAAATAGCTTGAAACAAGTTAAAGTCTTCATAACATACTAGAAATGAAAATGCATATTAGAAGTATCAATATAATATAACAAATGCAGAATGATGACTACAAGTCATGGCAACGGTAATTTGGGGAGTCCAAACTCACGGCTCACGCAATGACTCTACCCATTTTCTCCTCTTTTCGTCATTCATCATTAAGAACATTTTACGTCTATTTTTGTTAAGAAATGCATCCTGGGCAAGAAAAATTTTGTCTCACACAACCCTTCCATGCCTAGCAAAGCAAACCCATACAATCTTCCACGGCATCATTTGATTGTTTGGATAGTTTTTTGTGATCATGGTGTTCACCTCAGCCCCAGGCATCTATCGCAACGTCTAACCGTGAAGACCGAGTGCTTTTGGCACTTTTTTTGTCGATGGCCTATATGAAGAGGTTTGTTGTGGATCGATCGGATTTATGGTGAGGGGTGTGTCTATACCTACGGGAATCCCTTTACTTTGGCTAGTCCCCTTGTGGGTTCTCCTAAACCCACCATCCAGATCCTCACCTTCATCATCGAATCTAAAGGGTCGGCCGCACTTGAACGTGCAAATGCACCATTGCTACTGATTTTGAAAACATTTCAAATGCAAAGGTCGTAATGCGGAGTCCTTTCTTCCGAAGACTAGCTTCTTCAGGGTTTTCCTACAATATTAAATTAGGGTGTGCATTAATATGGAACTAACAATAATTTTTCTATGGTGAATGAATTTGGTAGAAAAGAAAATTATGGAATTGGTGAAATCTTATGGAAATTACCGCAATCCATGAGGCCCAACATTCATCGATGCGGTGACGGTCCCGTAAAGCGGATCCCACCCAAAACCAGTTTTCTTAGTAACCAAATCATGGAATTTACGCCAAAGTATCCTTAGTCTACATGCTTTCCTTTGATTGCGCGATAGAATATTGCACATTGTAACGTGCAAAAATCTCGCTAGCTATTCCTTTCCAAACATGGTCGAGAAAATGTGGATGTCAACAATTGGTTCTCTTGGGCGTAAATACATGAGTTCCAATAGAGTTCCAACTATTGACGGATCCCACCAAGAATCGTTTGTTCGATTGCGTCATCGATCTCTCTTCCCTACCCTCAAATGTATCGTCGACTCGTTTTTTTTCCCCCTTTTATCATCTATATAATGCAAAAGAGACAGTTAATTGAATGAATTTTTTATTAAGCGAGTTTCGAGTAACCACAAACAAATCTACCATTTCAAAGAAAATAAAACACACTTTCATGCATGTTTGGGCGAGTTGTACATAAAGTGAAAGAAGAACACTAACTAGAAGAAGAGACAAAGTTAACACATTGGGTTTGTTTTGGGAAAAAACCAAATAAATTTACCTTTTGTCGCTTGGATGCCGGGAGAGAGGGGACGTCGTTCTCGCCGGAACTTTCGTCACCAAGCTTCGCCGTCGTGAAGTTTTCTTGAAGCCCAACCTCCGGATCCGATTTCACTCGATAGTTTTGTGGGTTGAGGATTCTTTTAAAAGAGGGTTTTCTTCTTGTTTTTTCTTCATTAATTTGGTAGGTGAACGGCATGTTGGAGGTGATGGATGGGAAATGAGGTAGCCTACTCCATAGGTTATGGCTATTTTCCAAAAAAATACTCCGACTACAAAGGTGCAATTTTCGAGAGAATTGAAAATTCAAAATCTTTGCATTTTTAATGGAAACGGTTGGGCCAAACATGATTTCAATTTTTTGAACAGTTGGGAAAATGAAAATAAGCTTTGAAAACACATCCATACAAGCCCTTTTCTCTTAATGAGAAAAAGAGGTTGTTAAGTCTATTCCATTTAAAAGACACTTGGTAACAATCGGGGTGAAATAGAATATGGATCATAATATTGGAATAGATGACCCGATCCATATGCGACATTGAATTTAAGTAAACCCGAACTTATGGTGCGTCTTCAGAGTTGGTTTGGCAGCCAAAATGCCTCATTTTCTTTGTCTGTGCAAGACATAGAGTAACCCACTTTATATCTTGCTTAGATTGCACTGTGAAATACTAAATATCTTCAATTTTCCCAATACTTTCCGCATTTAGGAAAATTATTCTCACACAATAAATATCCTAAAACCCCCAATCAAACATAATCCTTTCTTTCTCTCCCTTTACAAAAGAAAAAAATTATGCATTACACTTATTCATCAAATTTATTTAACATATTAACGTAAAAAAAAAAATTAAAAAAGGGGTGAAAACAACGTTAGAAATGCCGTTTTCACTGTTTACTACCAGAAACAGTGTTTCTAACGTTGTTTACACATATTGTTTTTTTTTAAATTAGTTACAAAATAGAGCTCGAATCAACCATTTTTTTTTAATTTTAATTTTCTCTTGTAATTTTTTTAATTTTCAGATATTGTTTTGTAAAAATTAGAAAATACATACACCATTTTTCGAAATATAAAACATGAACTTCATTACAACCCGAGTAAATATTGAATCCTAGAAGCCGATTACACAATTTAAAAATATAAGTAAATGACATAATGTTCCACATCTTCATCATGAACATTATGATTTCCCAAATTAGGTTAAACAAAACTATTCCCAACCTTATGTTCAACATCAGCTCTAAGATTATACTGCCTAGAGGCTAGAATTAGCCCCAACATCCGAAACATAATCATCTCCCAAGTTATACTGCTCAGAACTACCCCCAACATCTGAAACATTATCATCTCTTAATAAAGACACATATTGAGAATATTGATCAGGATTCTTTTCTGAAATCGGATCAAAGAAAAACCACAAATTCTCGTCACTAGTTATTGATATTAACCGTGAATGATTTTCGGAGCTATACTTAACAAACGCCTTCAACTTAAACTGATTACTATCAATATTTAACAATCGGTATAGTTTTCTGATCAATTCATTAAATTTTGTCATGTGAGACAGTCTATGATTTATAATTGGACCATGGTCATAAGATATTGTGAAATCATCTTGTACAATTTATCCTCCAAAATATACAATAATATCTATATTTTGTGATGATATATGTCTGCTGAATACAATAAAATAATGGTATTAATTAATATGTATACTAACTTTTCAAATATTAAAACTAACCAAAACAATTAATATAAAAAAGACATAATATAAAAACTTACCGGAAAAATATAGCCCGTCTGCAAATATAGTCCCTCTACAATTATAAAATATGTAAAAAAAATTACAATTAGGATATGATAGTTAATTTCGTAAAGAGAAATATATATAATTTGCCAGAAAAATTTTCCGGCCGCCCAATCCTGGCATTCGAAATATTTTCCGGTAGTTAAATTCGGCCGGAAAAATTTCCGGCACCCTCCACCGTCAATTTTTTTTGCGGCAGTCCCTCCCGGCCCCTCCCACCCCCCAAAAAACAAAAAACAATTGGGCAGCCTCCCTCATACTCAAAGTTATTTTTTCCACCTAAAATAGGCTAACGTTTATAAAAACTTTAAAAATAATTTCAGAAAACCAAAAAAAAAAGGAAGAAGAATGCCTGTTGCATTTGCCCGTTGCAATCATTTTTTTTTTTTTTTAATTTTAATTTTACGTTAAATGGTTAAATTGATCAAAAAATTAACTTATTTTGTTAAATTAGCCCTATTTTTCTTGTTTGTAGACACGGATTTTTCGTTCACATATATGTTGGTGTGTTATCAATAGTTGTCTTGTTCTATGATTTGAAGGAGTTATGCATGAGGGAGCAAATTCATTGAAACAAAATACAAACCAATTTGCATTTTTCCACCAAAAGCTACTTTGAATATAGCCCCCAAGATTGACCATGTTTGGTGGGGGTGGCTACTACCTAATAATCTCCACCTCCACCACCAAACACTATTACCCGCAAACCAAAATATCAAATACCATTGGCCTTTAATACACTGTACATGCCGAATCAGTAAGGTCCTAACTCCACCTGATTCAATCGACCAATACACACATGCGGCCCAGTCAACACCACTAGTTGACTGCCGAGATGGACGGCCCCAATCTATATATATCCTCTCGCCCAGCAGGATTTCCCTCACACCCGTCTGTTCCCTGGAAGCCTCCCGGCGCGCTCCACTTCCAATAATCCTTGAGGTCACCAGACGATACAAATTCCGATACTTCTCTTTCACCCTTAGGACTCTTCCGCCACGTGTGACTTTCAGGACTCCACCTCCAGCTGAATATCACAGCTGTTGGAATCCACTTGGCACCAGGAAATTAGATCCATCCGCATCTCTGGGACGTAGGCCACACCACCCAAAGTACGGTCCACTCCATCACCCATTTTGATTTTCACCACTCCAATCTCATGATTCTAGAAGTAGAACCATCACCCGAGGACAAAGGTCATGCCCTCCACAATTGAAGTAAATCAAAATAATTCCTTATGGAGTACACATGCATAATGCATCCCGGATCTAAAATCCATCAATCTCGAGAAGAAGTATCTATCCTTGTGGATACTGTGAGATATCTCCATCTTCCGTAGCTATCACCGTATCACCACCGCCACCATCACCATCATCGTCCTTCTTTCTCTGAGGACAATTTCCTTTAATGCGACCATCCTCGTGACAACAATAACATACAATACCCTTTCCCTGGTCCTTGAATCTGAACTGCTGGTCACAGATCCACCACCAGATTTTATCTCGTTTCTGATTTATTTCCCGAGCAACCAAAGCAGATTCATGTCCCTCCTCCTGGTTTGCATTTTTTTTATGGGACAACAACAATGCTTTTATATATGCTCCAAGCCCAGCGTGTCTTTCCCGTATAACAACGTCGTCACCAGACTATCATATAAATCCGGGATAGAGGTAAGAAGTAAAAGTGCTTTATCTTCTTCCTCAACCTTTTCATCAACTTCCCCCAATTGATCCAGATTTGCCTATTGTGCACCTTTCATATGTGTCAAGTTTTCCTCCTTTTCCCTTCAACGTAATGATCAGGCCATGTTGAACTAGGAGATCCTTCACCTTTTATTGCCAATGAGTGAAATTCCCTTTGCCGTCAAATTGTTGCACTTGAATGGATTTGTCACTTCCACAGTGTCCGTCCGGAAAAATCAAATCTCAATTTTCTACCTTGCCCGAGTTACCAAGTAGCTCTGATACCACTTGTTGGGCGCAGCGGAGACGTGTCGCGGTCCGAGATTTGATTTTTCCGGAATACCCGACAAATCACACCAACAAGATGATGGCAAAAATAAAATGACAATGACAGAAAATAAAATACACACAGTGATTTTACGTGGTTCGGCAAAACCCGCCTACGTCTACGAGAGCTTCCGTTCTTTACTAATAAAGAATTTCCCAGTACAAGAAAAATGCACCCCTTGAGTTTTATGGACCAAACCAAAAAATAAAAGACTCTCGTACAACCATTTTACTAGCTATCAAAGAACACTCTCCCCAACCTCTTTGTGTTACCCGAGAGAAAAATACCCCGAGTGTTCTCCGCACCTATCACAATTTGACTCACCCAAATTGATCTTCACAGGTGTGTACACTCATTTTTCCTCTCCACCAGGTTGGATGGCCAAGCAAATGCCTGCTTGCCATATCTTCCTTCAACTCCCGTTAGCCCTTTTATAGGCAAATGAGGGAGCAAATTCATTGAAACAAAATGCAAACCAATTTGCATTTTTCCACCAAAAGCTACTTTGAATATAGCTCCCAAGATTGACCATGTTTGGTGGGGGTGGCTGCTACCTAACATTTTGTACGCTCTTTAACTCTCTCGAAACACCCTGGTGTAGATCAAACTATTGAATTTTGAAACCAAGTATTCAACAATACATTGATTATTCGAAATCATCAAGTCTAACGGAAACACTACAATCATAATTCATACTAGCTAAGTTTGGATTATCAGAATTTCCAATATTCCGAATATTTTATTTTGCATTACACGCCCCGACCTTAATTTATAGTACCAATGAGTTTGAACTCGTTTTCGAATGCTTCAACTTTGTCGGGAAGGAAGTTGATCCATGCTTCAATTCCATCACCAGATCTTGTACTCATCAAAATAGCGATATTGTTCAATAGCAATGCAGTAGTGCACACCCAAACAGGGCTTCCCCACCCAAAATCAACATCATAAGAGGGAAACCTACACCAACTGCTGAAAACAAAAGCCTCCACTTCTCCTTGTGTAGCTAAATCACTCAATTCACCAAGATCACTCAAATATCGATCTTCATCTTGAGCTTCTTGCACGTATTCGTAGTCGACTCTTCTTATAGCTCTCCTCAGCTCGCTTACTAGCTCATGAAGTTGGGGAACGCGCGAACCCTCATCACAATCCGGGCTATATGCTGCTGCCAAGAAGTATCCGTTGCCAAAGGCGTGCTCCATCTCAAGTGATGCATTTGCTCTTGACCTTATATTCACTACATGTGCTGCTAAGCTTTTCTTTGCATTGAATAGTTTTTTTTCTATGAAGTGTTTCAATATGAAAGCCGACACGACTTCTACTCTAGTCGGATCCTTAACATAGTCTGATCCTGTACTGGAGGACCAGCCAGTAGCCTCCTGTTTTAGTGCCGACAATTTTTCCTTGTCAAATACAAACCTTTTCGTCACAAGCTTGTCGTTGCCCATGAGGATGGATGGAGAGATGTTCGAATCAGATAAGTCTCGAGCTGGAAAATAATTTGCCATCACACCAAACTTTTTAGTAGGTTTAGGGTTTTGCCCCCGACAGGTTGATGCCCATGCATTCATGAAATCAACGAGAGATGACCCGTCGGCTACTATGTGTGATATGCATGCTCCAATGGCAATCCCTCCACATTCAAAGAAGTTGATTTGTAACATGAAAAGGGTGCCCTCTCCTCTATATATTCCCCCAAGAGGATCCACTGGGAGATACTGCTGAAACTGGTCCAGTTTGGGATCGTGTAAAATATCTTTGAGTCGAGCTTGAGCCCGAGCTTCAATGAATTCGACACCATTGTCATTGCATTCAATTGTGAAATTGTCTGGATCGATCTTTCCAGCCAATGGGTAAAAGAGGGTTAAAGTGTTTGACAAGGATTGCTTTAACTGTTGACATATTTGGGCATGGTCAGCAGTCAAGCTTTTTAACTCATCGGCTTCATAGAAGAAGATGAGAGAAATGTAAACTGGTGGTGATAATTGGTCAAGCAATGATAATTTTAGGTTTTTAAGGTGGTTGGGAGTTGGAGATGAAGGCTTGATCAACTCTTTTGAGATTATCTTCACACCGCCATTGCAAGTGTAGTCCATCTTTAGTATTTGAGATGGTGGTAAATTTGTATGTGTTTCTGTAATGACAAAGGGTAGTAGGTATTTATAAGAAAAGTTGAACAAGCTAATTCCTATAACATATAAGATCTTCTATTTTGATTCAACACGTAAATGCCACGTGTATAAATTGATCATGATGTATAAAAGTTTGAGATGAAACACAATAAGAAATAGGAGATTCTTTCCAGAACTAAAATTGAGATAATGGTGTTTTAATTTTTAATATTATGTACCTAACCATGTGATCAATATTGCAACTTTAGCATTAATCAGCTAATCATCTAATACCAGAATCAAGTAATTAAAGCCTAAATACATCATTTACTTCATTTTCTTGGGTAAAGCGTACTGTACGTGTTAATGCTATCAATGCTCTACCTATTGATAAAAAGAAAAAAGTTATCAATGCTTTAGGTTGTGTATGGTTCTACTTGGGCTTCAATTCCAGCTTTTAGTATTTTCAAAAACGTAATCACATATTCAAACATTTTTATCTATTTTTCAACATTTTTTAAGAGAATCATAATAATTATCATACAGACATAAATATACATATATTTATGTATGCCATTATAAATATTCAATTCTTTTTAATTCGTTCAGTACAAGATATGATATGTAATATATAATTGCCTTCTTGAATAACTAAATACACTCTACTATCACATATCAACTTTGTGCTTCAGTAATAGAAGCTTGTGCAATTTTGGTGATTAACCCGCGGGGTTCAATCAGATGTGAGTCCGTGTTTCCCTCCCCTACTATCTCCATTGTATTAAAAAAAAAAAAAAATACACCTCGCTATCTCCATATATTTTTTCACATGGTAAATCATATCTCGTGGAAATTCTAAAATTGAAACCGTCTAAAGCAAAACATAAATCCTTTGAAAATATTATGTTTTACTGTTGCACAATTATTGGAATCGGCAACATATATAATTATTGGAATCGTTATTTTTTTGTGAAAATATGAAAAGATAAACCAGATAATTTCATTAAAAGTTGATCAAATAAATATAATTTTGGATTTTAGAATAATAGAAAAATATAAAATAAGCTTTTAAAATAAAACCATGTAAGACCGTAGGTACTAGAGCTGAGTGTGGATGTGAAGATACTACCTTGACATTTTCAACAAATACGAAAAATTATGTGCCACGTGTTGGAAAAACTGGATGGTGTATATAGAATGGCTGAAACAAACGAGCAGAGTAACAGTATGAAAGTCGTGGCAAGAGTTGGACTTTTTGTCATTCAGACGAAATTGCCCCGCTCACGGTGTTAACGACAACTGTCAATCGTCTCCCAAGATACAACGACTTACGTTTTATGATAGCAACACTACAAATCACAAGACACTTCGAACCTTTTAGTGTTTTTGAACTCTCAAGACTTTATGCAAAATGCTAGAAGAATTTCAAAATTTTCTGATGCAAAAATCGAATTCTGGGGACTACTTTATATAGAGCTTCTGGTGCATCTTCAGATTGGGTGCAACCCTAGGTCCGGATCAATCATGACCATCAGATCGGGCCCTGTAGTCAACAGCTGCGATCTGATGGTTCTGATCACATTTGATTGAAGGAACACACCCCTTCACATACACCTCAGCACAGTGGACAGTTGTGTCCAGTCATGGCGTCCCGTCAGCGGACATACATGTCCAATCAGCGCCAGCCTGCCATGTGTCACCACCTGGACGACTATGCCAAGTCACTGCCACCCTGCCACGTCACCGAGCCACTGGACCGAACACTGGTTCGATTTGTCAAAACTTTAAGGCTCCTCAAAAGCTCCTCTCGATGAAACGTACGTGCGAAGTGCAAAGTGTGCCTCTAAAGCGCCCAAGTGACTATGTGCGTTGTGCGCGGGCCCAGGTCCAGGCCCGACTTCGGCTTCGGATCAGACGGTGCTCCGCACCGTCCTTGGTGCTTTTTGAGCTAGCCAAAGGCTAGTTAAAATTGACTTGGTCCACTTGGGTGTACCATAAGGAGTTCCACATGATTACTAATTATTAATGGTGAAGCTCTTTATTAACTAGTCAAACATTTAATATGTTTCCTATGTGGGATATGATTTTCCATATTCCCACCCTTTTATATTCCATGTATAAAAGCATTTTAAGTGGCCAATTTCATGCATTTATTTCTCATTCACCCGACATGGGTTTTGAGAAATTCAAAATGTTAAATTCATCTACCCGCGGTGTAGATGACGTTTATCTCATTTATTTCATACATCGAATAAATGAACCCAATTAAATAATTGGTCAAAATCGGGTTAAAACCCAATTTCTTAAAACCAATTCCAACAAACCCCCACATTAATGAAAATAAATGCATATGAGTATGCAAACACTAAAGAGAGTTCAAGCGGAAATCTATTGAATCAAGAGAGGTAGTTATGTAAACCAAGACAACAGTATCCACACAATATCTTTCCTAACACCATTTGGTTCTCACAGTTGTGTCCATTTTGGCCCTGTACAACATCTTGGATTCATAAGTGTTTCGTTGAAGCGGCCTGTCTTCACACTTATATAGGTGATCTCCTATTAAGATTATCCTGTCATACTCCACTTCTTTAAAGTATAGGAATCATTAAAAGTTTATAACTTAACCTCACCACATTCAGCAGGTTTCTCCATTTTGATAGGAATGAGCTGTAATATGTTCAAAGTGTTTATCTGAATATTCATAACTTAGTTGTCCCATTGAACCAAGGTCTTGGGATCTCCAATTCACAAGGTTGAGTTACCACTATGAACACTCCTATTTTGTGGATTTTAAGTCCATTCCTTTCGATAAGAAGTATACTTGATCTTTATCCAAACCTTTAGTTAACAGATCCATTAGGTTTTCTTTTGATTTCACGTAATTGATTGTAATAACCATATTTGAGATCAACTGCCTGACAGTGTTATGTCTTCGATGTATATGTTGAGACTTACCATTGTACATACACTTTTGAGCCCTTCCTATAGCCGACTGACTATCACAATGTATCATGATTGCAACCACTGGCTTAGGCTATCAAGGAATATCCTCTAAAAAATTGCGAAGTCATTCTGCTTCTTCACCAGCTTTATCCAGAGCTATAAACTTTGATTCCATTGTGGATTGAGCTATACATGTTTATTTAGAGGATTTCTATGACACCGCTCCACCACCAATGGTAAAAAGATAACCACTAGTGGACTTGGAATCTTTTGTGTCAGATATCCAATTTGCATCACTATATCCTTCTAATACAACTGGATATCTTGAGTAATGTAATCCATAATTTAAGGCGAGTCTTAAATATTTAAGAACCCTTATCAATGCCTTCTAATGGTCATTGCCAGGATTACTCATAAATCTACTCAGTTTATTAACTGCGTGGGTAATATCCGGACGAGTGCAGTTTGTTACATACATTAGACTGCCAATAATCCGAGAATATTCTAGTTGAGATACATGCTCACCCTGATTTTTAGCTAAGTGTAAGCTTAAATCAACAGGTGTTTTAACTGGAGGACTGTCATAAGCATTGAACTTTCGAAGTACTGTCTTAATATAATGAGACTGTGACAACACAAGTCCATCAGATGTTTTAGAGATCTTAATTCCTAAAATAACATCTGCTATACCCACACCTTTCATATCAAAATGTTTGGTCAATATTTTCTTAGTATTCATGATTATATCGCGATTACTACCCATAATTAACATGTCGTCAACGTAAAGACAGATAATCACATAAGCATTATGTGTGTCTTTAATGTAAACGCATTTATCACACTCGTTAATTTTAAAACCATTCGACAACATAGTTCTGTCAAATTTTTCGTGCCATTGTTTCGGATCTTGCTTAAGGCCATACAATGACTTAACGAGTTTGCACACCTTCTTCTCCTGCCTAGGAGCTACAAACCCTTCAGGTTGTTCCATGTAGATTTCTTCTTCTAATTCACAATTTAGAAAAGTCGTTTTCGCATCCATTTGGTGTATCTCAAGGTTATGCAATGCAACAATAACAATGAGAACTCTAATAGATGTGATTCTTGTCACAGGTGAATACTTATCAAAGAAATCAAGGCCTTCTCTTTGTTTAAATCCTTTAGTTACTAACCTGGCCTTGTACTTATCAATAGTTCCATCAGCTTTATATTTCCTTTTAAGGGTCCACTTGCATCCTAAAGATTTATTTCCCGATGGGATATCTACCAACTCCCAAGTATGATTTTGCATAATGGAATCTATCTCACTATTAATAGCTTCTTTCTAGAATGGAGCTTCTGGACTGGACAATGCTTCACCAATTGTCCTTGGTTCATTTTCTAACACATAAGTTAGAAAATCTGGATCAAAAGACTTAGTTATTTTGGCCCTTTTACTGCGTCTCGATTCTTCATCACTTTGATGATCACCATCAGCAGTATCATATGTTCTTTTGCCCGAATTAGCTTCTTTTCTTTCTTGACAAGGAAACACGTCTTCAAAAAATACAGCATTCCTTGACTCTATATATGAACCTTCTTGTACATCTGGAATTGCTGATTTGTGCACTAAAAATCGATATGCACTACTGTTATTAGCATATCCAATGAAAATGCAATCGATTGTTTTAGGCCCTATCTTGACTTGTTTTGGCTTAGGTATTTCTACTTTGACCAAACACCTTCACACTTTCAGGTATTTGTAGGATGTAGGTCCCAAGGGGTGTGAGTAAGGTTTAGAAGGGGAGGGTTGAATAAATCTTACCAATTTTTTGATTTTAGTCCTTTTAAAATATTACATAGTTAACATACACAGCTAATTCCTTGAGGGACAACTAAGTTGGTTATTCAGCAGAGTTAGCCACTCAACAGACTCGATAGAGCCGTTGATAGAATAACTCAGTTGTTTAACCTGAAACTTAACTTGATTGTGTTGGTTTTATCAGCGGAAGACTTAACACCCTTTGATTTGTTTTAAACTTGTTTTAACACTCGATTTTAGCACTTGGTTATTAATAAGTTTGGATAGCAAATCAGTTTATCAACAAATATAAAATAGATATGCAGAAATGTAAATGTGCTGAAAAATAAATGACACAGTTAAATTTTATAGAGGTTCGAAGATGGTGTAATTCTTCTAATCCTCTCTTCTCCAACCTCTGGAGGAATCCACTAAGTAATGATCAGTTCACAAAGTGGTTCTGAGTCTAGAGGCAAGTCTTGATCACACTACTGACTTGCTCATTCGACTCAGTCTAGAGATTCCTTGGTCACACATCTGGCTTCTCTTCCGACTCAGCTTCTTCACAGGGCAACTGCCTTGCTACTTCAGCTCACTTTCTCAAGCTTCTTGGATTTGATCACGAAGCCCTCCAATAACTTGATACTGGTTCGACCTTGAACCTTGCTACAATCCTCCTTGGAAAGTAGACCCCTTTTGATTCTTCAAAAGTTTCCTCTTCAACAGTTTGAAGTTGTCTTTCCTTCACAGCTTTGTATTGGATTGATTTCCTTCGAGTTTTAGGCTTGAGGATTTACTTGAATATCTTTGAGAATATTTTGCAGGTTAATAGCTTTAAATAATGCTTGATTTCTCAGATGTGCAAGGTTCTCGAGGTAACCTTTTCTCAATGGATTTCCTCAGCCTTTTATAATGAACTTTCAAAAATCTGCCCGTTGAAGAGATAGGCTGATTTTCAAAAGACACTAGTGTTCATTGGCTTGTCTTTTCTTGGTCTTCAATCTTGAGATGTAGACCTTTCCTCGTATTAAATGAATGTTCAGCTTTTCAGGTTCTGACACGAGGTGCGGTGCTTCCCATTGGTTTATTCCTTTTGCACGCTTCTGGGACGAGCACTTTAAGACCTGGCACCATGGAAGTATTACTTATTTAAGTAATGTTCTTGACTTATGTGCAATGGATTCCTTTCAGTTGACTTCTCTTGGCTACTGCCTATTTCCCTAGGTGACTTGAGTCTGCTCCAATCATTTGAAGACTCAACTGTCACTTTCAACTTGTGACTTGGCTTCTTGAGATGACTTTGACTGACACTTCAAACAGTTGTTCCTCAGCTGATAAATCTTCAATCAAGTTCTTGATCTTCCTTCTTGGCCGTACTCAGCTGTTCCACAGCGGAGTCTTCACTTCTGTCTTTAGTTGACTTCTTGTATTTCTAGGCTTCGCTGACTTGACTCAGCTTTTCCAGCCCTATCTATTACAATGAAAATTACAAGGAAAATGGGGTGCCAACTTTCTAGTTTATGTTTTACATGGCATTCATCAAAATCTACAAAATAAATTTCCCAACATAGGAAGGTTTTCGATCTTCTCATAACTCATACAAAGTTTTATATTTATTTTTGTGTGGTATTTTATTAAGAATGTGGTTAGCCGAGAGAGTTGCTTCCCCCCACAAATTCTGAGGTAAACCTGAATTTATCAACAAAACAATCATCATCTCTTTCAGAGTTCAGTTTTTGCGTTTAGCAATACCGTTTGATTGTGGTGAATAAGGAGCTGTCGTTTGATGAATAATACCAGAATCTGAGCAAAATTCATCAAAAGGAGCTCCATATTCTCCACTTCTATCACTTCGAATTATCTTAATTCGCTTGCTAAGTTGGTTTTCAACCTCATTCTTATAGTTTTAAAAGCTTCTAAGGCCACATCTTTACTTCTGAAAAGATATACATAACAGTTTCTCATGCAATCATCGATAAAAGTAATAAAATAATTTTTTCCACCTCTAGTTTGGACAAACTTTAAATCACATATATCACTGTAAATTAACTCTAGAGGTTCTGTATCTTTTTCCACCGAGTGGAATGGTGTTTTGGCCATTTTTGCCTCAACACAGATTTCACACTTGTGATGTGAATCTATTTCAAAGTTAGGTAGTAATTCCAAGTTTACTAACCTTTTCAAAGTGTTAAAATTCACATGTCCTAATCTAACATGCCATAAATTTGAACACTCAAGCAAATAAGAAGAAGCATTAATTTTATTGCTTTCAAAGTTTCGGAGTACATTCATTACATTCATCATAAACAATCCATTATCTAAGTACCCCTTCCCTATGAACTGTCCATTTCTCATTAGTACAAACTTGGAGCCTGAAATACTAATCTAAACCCTACCTTGACCAACAATGATCCTGACACTAAATTCTTTCGAATGTCTGGAACATGAAGGACATCAACAAGGGTCACCTCCTTACCCGAGGTAATCTTCAGCACCACCTTGCCAAGACCGATAATTTCAGAAGTTGCATGATTCTCCACGTATAACTTCCTTCCGTTGATAGGAGTATACGTTGAGAACATGTCTTTGTCGGAGCATAGGTGGCGTGTAGCACCTGTGTCCACCCACCATTCTCTCGGGTTATCCACCATATAGCATCTGTTGGTTTCAAACTCAATAGCACAGAGATTAAGCTCGGACATATCAATTGACACTGATTTGTCCTCGATCACATGCACCTGGTTCCAATTGGCTTTCTTAGGAAGACAATAGTCTTTAGCTTTGTGATTCGGCTTTCCACAATTGAAGCAGTTCCCTTTGAACTTTTTAGCCTTCCCCTGTTTCTGACCATTCCCTGGGTGCTTTCTCATTTTGCTAGCATTGGGCTCCACCAGGTTTGCCTTTACCTCCATTAGAAGCTTGCCAGACTTAATCTCAGACTTGCGATTGTCTTCTTCAATTCACAATCTGACAATTAAGTCTTCAAGCCCCATCTCCTTCCGTTTGTGCTTCAGGTAGTTTTTAAAATCCTTCCACAGATGTGGCAGCTTCTCTATAATAGCAGCTACTTGAAAGGATTCACTCAGCACCACTCATTCTGCAATTATATCATGCAGAATGAGCTGAATCTCTTGAATCTGGCTGATCACCGACTTGGTGTCAACCATCTTAAACTCGAGGAATTTGCCGACAATAAATTTCTTTGTGCCGACATCTTCCGTTTTATACTTCTTTTCTAAGGAGCTCCATAACTCCTTAGCAGTTTTTACCGAACAATACACATTATACAATGTGTTGTCCAGTCCATTGAGATTGTAGTTCCTGCATAGGAAGTCGCTTTGACTCCAAGCATCAAACGCCATTCTCTTCTCTTTATTAATCTCTTCTTTCCCCACAGTTAGAGAATCATCTGTCCACAAACGAGCAAGGTTCAGAGTAGTAAGATAGAACATCATTTTCTGTTGCCATCTTTTAAAATCCGAACCACCAAACTTCTCTGGTTTCTCTCCCGGTGCTGGTGTTGGAACGGATGGTGCTGGAACTGATGTTGATGAAGCCATTTGATATACACAAAATTTTCGTCTTAAACTGTTGAAAAAACTGGATGGTGTATATAGAATGACTGAAACAAAACAAGCAGAGTAACATTATGAAAGTCGAGGCAATAGTTGGACTATTTGTCTTTAAGACGAAATTGCCCAACTCACGGAGTTAACGGAAACTGGCAATTGCTGTTAGATAAATGTTTTTATCTTGATTTTGATGATTTTGTTCAAATGAGTTTTTAAACCAAAACAATGTCCCTAAATGTTGTCTAAATACTTCCGATCGATTTAAAATGTTTTTACTATTTTTCGGAGTATTTTTTGGAGTTTATTTTCGATAAAAAATTGGACAACACATTTGTTTCAGGCTCAACCGGTCGCCCTATAGGGCAACCCGTACCTGAGTTGAGTTTTGAAACAGAAAAAGGGACGTAGAAAAAATGATAGAGGGCGACCGGTACCTGGGAGTGCCCTCTTAAAGTTTGTCTTCTCTGTTTCGCAATTTAAACACC
Source organism: Rehmannia glutinosa (assembly GCA_016081115.2). Lineage (NCBI taxonomy): Eukaryota > Viridiplantae > Streptophyta > Magnoliopsida > Lamiales > Orobanchaceae > Rehmannia > Rehmannia glutinosa. The sequence goes on from JABTTQ020000340.1 coordinate 155,019, forward strand.
CCCAACCGGTCATGGTCTAGGGCGATCGGTCGCACCCCCCTCCGACCGGTCCCCCTGTGTAAAAATCGCAGAAGTTCAATTTCAAACTTATCTCTGCGCGACCGGTCACACCCCTTTTTTATCAGCAAACTATCCGTTGCATTTTCAGACAGCTTTTCCCTATTTTGAGGGATTGATTCTAACAGCTATATTGATGATTTTAAATGGTTTCTTTTGCAGCAAATCACTCCTCAAGGAGGAGCCTATGTCTGGAAATCAAAGCCAAGACCTCTCCTATATCTTGTTGTATTAGCCTAAGAACTTTCACTTGCACAAATTTGAGGTCTAGGCTTTCAATTCTTGATTACACTTGTACTCATATTGTATCATTCATCATTGAGTTGTAATCTTGATTTTTGGTTATCATTCAACACAAGAGATCCTTGTGAGTATTCTTGTGGTAAGAATACACTTGGGTGATCTAGGTGATAGGTGTTTGAAGGTTGTGGTAATCTTCAAAGGTGTTGTAAGAGGGTTGTGGTAATCCTCAAGGTGTTGCAAGAGGGTTGTGGTAATCCTCAAGGTGTTGTATTATTAATTTTGGTAATTAATAAAATCTTTTTTTGTTTTTTGAAATCCATCCCGGATATACTGGGGTGGTAGAGGATTAGGCCCTAGGTGGGTTGAACCTCTTTAAATCGAAGTGTGCTATTTATTTTCCGCACTTAGCATTTCGTCTTTGCTTGATTTTTTGAAAAAGAGGGCAACATCTGAAAAACCGAGATAATCTATTCACCCTCCCTCAAGATTATCGTAGCCACTTAGACTAACAAGTGGTATCAAAGCCAAACTCTTTGGCTAGCTCGTTCCGAGTAAAGAGGAAAGATCTATGGCTACAAATGATGCTTATCTCACCACCGACGCCTCCACCAACAAGCCACCACTATTCGACGCCAACAACTACGCATTTTGGAAAGACCGTATGGAGTGCTTCCTACAAGGGTGCGGGTTCGACATTTGGAATGTGGTCATTGAAGGAGTTGATCAAGTGTTAGGAATTTTATTGTTTAGATTTTGATGAATGCCATGTAAAACTTAGAATAGAAAGTTGGCACCCCAATTTCTTGTTGTAAAATGCATTGTAACAATAAGAGCAGGTCAAGCTGAGTTAAGTCAGCTACGCCCTAACATGCAAGAAGACAACTGAAGACTTGAAGGAAGACGCATTGCGAGACAGGTTGAGTATGGCAAAGAAGAGTAGAGGGGAACTCTTGGAGAAGCGGTGAGATGCTGTTGAGTGGAGCATCGGTCAAGTCAACTCAATAGAAGCCAAGTCTCAAGTTGAAGTGATGAGAAGAGTCATCCAATGATTGAAGTCGACTCTAAGTCACCTGGGGAAAGCAAGGAAATGCGATCAAGTCGAGATAATCAAAAGAACCGTTGCACGAGAAATCAAGAGATTTACTTAAACAAGTAATATCTCCATACCACCTTTCTCGGAGTGCTCATCCCCGAAGCGTGCAAAAGGAATGAACAATGTGAAGCACTACACCGTGTCGAACTCAAAAGGTGAAAGAAAATTCATACGAGGAAATGGCAATTCCAAGAAGCGCAACAAGACAAGCCAACGATCGCAAAGTGACTTTCAAAAATAAGCCTATCTCTTCAACGGGCAAATTTTTGAAAGTTCACTATAAAAGGCCGAGGAGTTTGTTTGAGAAGAAGTATGACACACATGTGAGATATACAAGCATATTAGAAAACTGAAATATTCTCAATCCTCAAGCCTACATTACGAAGAACATCAATCCAACACTCACTTTTTGTGAAGGAAAGATAACTTCAATCGAGTTGAAGAGGAAAATCTGAAAACAAGGGGTCTACATTCGGGAAGGATTGTAGGAAGGTTCAAGGTTGAACCAAGTCTTAAGCTTTTGGAGGGCTTCGTGATCAAATCCAAAGAGTTTGAGCAAGTGAGTCAGTAGTAGCAAAGCAGCGCCACTGTGAAGAAGGTCGAGTCGTCACGAGAAGCTTGGTGAGTGATCAAGGCGTCTCTGCATCGAGTCCCAAAGGATCAAGTCAGTTTGTGTGATCAAGACTTGTATCCGGATCATTACCACTTTGTAAACCGATCATTACTTAGTGGATTCCTCCGGGAGTTGGAGAAGAGAGGAGTAGAAGAATTACCCCATCTTCGAACCTCTATAAAAATTTTATTGTGTCATTTACTTTTCAAAGACACTTTAATTCTTGCATTCTTAATCGCTTATATCTGGCGATAAACCGCTATCCACTTGATAATTTATAAGTACTAAATCAAGCTCTAAAATCTTGCTTAATCAAACTTAAGGGTGTTAAGTCTTCCGTGAAAACAAAACCACAATTGAGTCAAATTATAGCCAAAAAGTGAGTTACTCCATCAATGACTCAATTTGAGTGCATTGAGAGATTAACTCTTGAGTGACTAATTCGACCTCCATCAAGGACACTGTTTGTGTAGAATCAACTCGTAGATTTAAAAAGACTAAATCGAAAATTTGGTAAGGTTTATTCAACCCCCTTCTAAACCTTACACTTACACCCCTTGAGACCTACAAGTGGTATCGGAGGGTTGGTTCATTGAACCCTCCGTGAATTCTTGAACTAGATCTCCAAACTTTTCAAAGTCGCTTTAGTACTTAAACCCTCAAAACTCTTTTTATCATTAAAAGTTATTATCATGGAAGCAAATTTGACACGCATCCCTATGTTCACTATTGAAGAATTTGATGATTGGAAAATTCGCATGCGTGCTCATCTATCGGCATTACATGATGAGATGTGGATAGTGATAGAAGATGGGCCTCTGCAAATATTAAAGGTGAACACATTTTGTCACGAAGAGTTGCGGTGAAGGAGAAGAAGATCTTTGCTCCCGGACGGTCATGGTTGAAAAACCAAGAATCGAGTGGACAAATGATGACGAGAAAAAGATACAACCTGGACAATGTAGCCAAGGACATCCTTTACAAAACCTTAGACAAAGCCATGTTCAATAAAGTCAAATCATGCAAAACGGCTAAGGAAATGCAGGACAAGTGACATTGATTTGTGAAGGCTCGAGCAAATCAAAGAAAACAAATTGTCGTGGCGGTACGAAATTTGAGAACTTCAAAATGATCTCGGAGAAAACCTGGATCAAGCTGGATGCTCGGTTCACGTAAATCACAAATGAGTTTATGCACTTGGAAAGGAATATACGAGAAGGAAATGTGTATGAAGATCCTAAAAAAGTCTTCGGTGAATGGGAAATGAAGTCATTGACCCGGAAGAAATAGCCACGATGGTTAAAAGATTCAACAAGTTCTTTAATAAGAACTACAAGAGAGAAAGGGTGAATCTTCCGAGAAGACACTCGGCTCCTCCAAATCAAGGGAAGATAGGCCAACCAAGAGAGCAGATCATCAAAAAGTTGAGTATCAAAGGGTCGACAATCCAAGAATGGAAAGAGCGATCAAAAGGTGAATATCTATGTTGGGCGTAGACAACCAGGTCACTATGCCATTGATGCTCATATCCTGTAGTCAACAAATGTGAGGATGAAGAAAGAAAGGAAGGTCTTGAGAGAAAGAAGACAAAAAGAAAAGAAAAAGGCAATGATGGTCGCAGAGATATTTGAAACTTGACCAAGTCAAGAGAGGCGGTGATTGAGAAGAGCGATGAAGCCGACTACTCAAGTGACTACGAAGAAGAAGCCCATCGATCGCTTGATGGCCAAAGAACAAGATCAACTCGACCAAGAAGATGAGGTACAATCTAACTCATCAAACTCGGACACACGATGATAGTGACTGTGACACACACACTTCATCACCCACTGATCTTTATGATTCATTAGGCAAAATGATGAAAGATTTTGAACACATTAAATCCTCACACACACTATTGAATGAGGAAAACAGCCTACTCAAAAGTCAAAACTCAAAGCTGACTAAGGAGCTGAGTACTCTAAGTCAAATAGCTGATGAGAATAAAAGTTTAAAAGTGAAAATGCTAAATTAATAAGCGAGAAATTCTTTGCTATAGAAAAGAGGAGAATGACCTCAAGAATGTTATTGCCTCATTCACTAAGGCATCTAAATCATTGGATGATCTTATTATGAGTCAAAGAGAATGTGGAGACAAGACAGGCTTAGGATTTAATTCCTCTGTGCTATGTCAGACCTCAAGAGTAATTTTGGAAAAAGAATCTTCAAGTCATGAAGAATCTGAAAAATCCAAAACTCTAAATGTTGCACACACTTTCACTCCAAAGCACAATAATAAGCAAACTGGCCTTGGTTATAAAGGAAAAGGAAAACAGCCAGTTGAGTGCGGCTGAAAGGACAAAGTGAGAAAAGATTGGCCGAGTCCTCAAAGCCAAACTCCAAACAGAAAATACTCTGTAAAGAAGAAGCAGAGCTACCAAAAACCCCAGAAAATCCATAAAAGAAATACAAATGATGGGAATGGTAGAAAATATCCAAGCCAAGCTGATTGGAATAATGTGAACTATCAGCATAGACTTATGGAATATAAGCCCAAATGGCAAAGGCCTAGAACTCAAAGAAAGGCCATTCCAAAAGTATAAGAGCTTTCATCAAAGACACATATGCACCTAGGCACTACACTCAAAAACACCACAATTACCCAAGGAAGGCAATTGCTAAAACACATATGCAGGCATACAGACAAAAGAGACAGTTGTATGAACCTAGAATCCCCAAGCAATTTGCCAGGATTAATTATGATTATGGCACTGATAGATGGCAACCTCTTAGAGTCAAATCATTTGGCTATAGGTTGGTTGGATCATCTTACAATTCTAACCCCTCAGGACCCAGACAAGTATGGGTACCTAAAACTTAATTTCCTTGATTCCTGGTACATGGATAGTGGCTGTTCCAGACATATGACAGGAAATAAGAAAAATCTGTCAAAATTCAAGGAAGTTAAAGGAGCAAAAGTCATATTTGGAGGAAATGAAGCTCCTGGTGAAATAAGAGGCATTGGATCCATCAAGAGGAATGGATTAGAAATCACAGATGTTGCATATGTTGAAGGACTAAACTTCAATTTACTAAGCATCAGTCAACTCTGTGACAAGGGCTACAATGTTGGATTCAACATGGGCATATGCCAAATCAAAGATATTGAATCAAATGAAGTTGTGCTGCAAGGATGTAGACAGAAAAATATGTATGTAGTGGATTGGTCAACTGCAACACCCAGCACCTGTCTACTAGCAAAGAGCACAGCTGAATCAAGTTGGCTGTGGCACAAAAAGCTGAGTCACCTGAATTTCAAAACGATCAACAAACTTGCAAGAAGTCATCTTGTGGAAGGACTTCCAGACTCAGTATACAAGAAGGAGAGTATATGTGACGCATGTCAGAAGGGAAAACAAATCAAGTCGTCATTCAAAGAAAAGACATGCCCATCCTCAACAAGAATATTGCATCTGCTTCATATGGATCTATTTGGCCCAGTGGAACCAGCCAGCATAAGTGGAAAGAAATACACCTTGGTGGTAGTAGATGACTACTCAAGATATACATGGACAATATTCATGTGTAAGAAGAAAGAAACTCTACAAAAACTACCACAGCTGATGAAGAGGATTCAAAATGAGAAGAGTCAAACCATTATCAAAATAAGACAGACAGAGGAACTGAATTTGTCAATGGAATAATAACTCAGTATTGTATTGAGAATGGTATTGGTCATGAACTATCAGCAAGGACTCCACAAAGCAGAATGGAGTTGCAGAAAGAAGAAATAGAACCCTCAAAGAAGCAAAGCAAGGACCATGTTAGTGAAACAGAGTTACCAAAAGATTTTGGTCAAGCAATCAACACAGACTTGCTACACTCAAAACAGATGTATGATAAATAGACGGTGACAAAGACCCCTATGAGATCCGGATGGAAGAAAACCAAATGTTGCATATTTCAGAATATTTGGATGCAAATGCTTCATCCACAACAATGGCAAAGACAATCTAAAGGCTTTTGATGCTAAAGTCGATGAAGGTATCTTCTTAGGATACTCATTTGAAAGCAAAGCCTCTGAGAATACTCAACAAAAGGACCATGGTTGCGAAGAATCCATTCATGTGGTATTTGATGAGCCAAATGTAAATGGAGAAGACATTGAAGAGTCGGTGATAAGTTGAATCATCCAACTATACGAGAAGAGTCCTATCTGTGAAGTCAAGTGGAATTATCAATTCGAGAAAGAAGATGAGATAGCTGAATCTCAAAAACATTTGGAAAATTTCTGACTAAGTGATTACGAGAGAGTGACCACAAAGAACACAGCTGCAAGTCGATCGAACCGGCTAACTTACTTCAACCTGATGTAAGATGGATGAGAGACCATCCAATTTAACTTGTAATTGGAGATATAAGAGAAGGTGTCAAAACAAGATCGAACTCAACAAGAAGCCATGTTCACATGCTTCATCTATAAATAGAGCCCAAAGATGTGTCACAAGCATTGGACGACACACATTGGATTCAAGCTATGCAAGAAGAGTGAATCAGTTTGAGAGAAATAAAGTTTGGGAATTAGTGCAAAGACCCATACATCAAAATGTTATTGGAACCAAATGGGTGTTCGAAATAAGATGAACGAGGAAGGTTACGTGGTAAGAAACAAAGCAAGACTAGTAGCCAAAGGATATTGCCAAGAAGAAGGGATAGATTTTGATGAAACATTTGCCCTCGTGTAGCAAGATTGGAAGCTATAAGGATGTTTCTTGCCTATGCACTCACAAGAATTACATTGTATATCGATGATGGATGTAAAAAGTGCATTCCTAAATGGTTTATTGGAAGAAGAAGTGTATGTTGAACAACCTCCGGATTTGAGCAGAAGACTCTTGGAGATAAGGTATACAAACTTAAGAAAGCCTTGTATGGTTTGAAGCAGGCACCCAGCATGGTATGACACCTTGTCACAATTCCTAAGCGGAAGAGGATTCACAAAAGGAAAAGTAGATAGAACACTTTAGTAATTCAAGACAAGAAGAGTATTCTACTTGTTCAAATATATGTTGATGACATCATCTTTGGATCCACAAACAAAGAGTCGTGTGAAAAGTTTTCAAACCTCATGCAAAGTAAATTTGAAATGAGCATGATGGGAGAGTCGACATTCTTCCTTGGACTCCAAGTGAAACGGTGAAGGATGGAACCTTCATAAGTCAAACAAAATACACGAGAGATTTAATGAAGAAGTTTGGTATGGAGGAGAAGTCTTCGTAAAAATACCAATGAACACATCAGTCAAAATGTACATGGATGCGGATGGTAAGCCTATAGATCAAACAAAATACAGAGCACTTATTGGATCATTGCTATATCTCACATCAAGCGGGCCGACATCACCTTTCTTTGTAGGTGTATGTGCAAGATTTCAATCTGCTCCAAAAGAGAGCCATATGACAACAACCAAGAGAATATTGAGATACTTGAAAGGAAGCCAAGAAGTAGGCCTATGGTATCCAAAGGAAGGAGGATTCAAGCTAATTGGTTATTGATTCGACTATCTTGGATGCGAGTGGACGGGAAAAGCACTTCGAGGCACATGTCAAATGCTAGGAAACAGGCTGATTTCCTAGTTTAGCAAGAAGCAAAACTCAATAGCCACCTCTACAAAAGCGGAATACATAGTCTGCGGGCAATTTGTTGTGCCCAAGTCCTATGGATGAGACAAAGTGAGAGACTATGAAGTTGAAGAAAAAGAAATTTCAATCATGTGTGATAACATAAGTGCAATTGCCATCACTCAAAATCTGTGTTGCACTCAAGAACAAAACATATTGATGTCGATATCACTTCATAAGAGATCATGTTGAAAAGAAGGACATCATCCTGGAATATATCTCAACCGATAAACAACTAGCCGACATCTTCACAAAACCACTATGTGAGAGTCAAGATTTGAAGAACTCAAGCATGAGTTGGGGCTAATTGAGTGGTGACACTCGAGACAAATCAAAGAAGAGAAATGGAACAGAAAAGGGGTGAAAAAGAGTGAAAAGTAAAATCACTCGGAAAATCATTTATCGGAAAGATAGCTACACCGAGTCGGTGATGGTGAGTCACTAAGAGAATGTGAGAAGTAGAGTTAAATCGACTAAGGGATGTTTGAATAACTTATGAGCAAAGTGACAAAAACGCAAATCGTTTGACTAAGCGGGAATGTTTTAAGGAATACGTCAAAGCATAATGACGATGTGTACAGAACATACATAAAGCCGCACACCAAGCTTATGATTGGATATAAATCTTTGCCGCATTAAATACGAGACATGAAATGCTCAATAGGCGTGCGATATCCAAGCCGTTGATTTCGATCACATTTCAAAAACCACCCGCACGTCCTTTCATAAACCATATTTAAACCATTTTCGTCCGTTTCTCTCTCACACTTCTAAAACTATTCATCTCTTTCTCTCAAAAGCAAAGGCAAAATACTCTCGAAACCCTATCAACTTTCAAATCAATTTCTGAGTTTTTCCTTGATATAATCCTGAGAAATGGCACCAACTTATGACTTTACCAAGTTAGGAAAGCAAATCCACACCGGCTCTACGGTGGATTTCGACGGAATGATGAAACAGGGGTCCGACGACACCCTAGTGAAGAAAATCGCTGAGAAGTTGGAAACGACCGGACTAAAACCATTTCTAACGTTAGAATATCCGATGACCTACGTGGAGGAGGTCGCACAATTCTACGTGAATGCTGAAATTCACGATGAAGGAATCAAGTCATCTGTTCACTTTAAAAGCGGTGACTATCTCTCGCCAAGGATTTGGTGAACATTGCCCACTACCAACAGAGGGAGCATCGAGAGATTAACGGCGATGTCAACCTGGTCGATGCTTGGAAAGAAATAGCCAAGCCCGACTTTTTTGATAAAATAGTGTATACAACAAACAAGAGATCTTTGAAGGAGGATTATCACAAGGTGTTGGATATAGTTGCCAAATGTATCGACATCAAATTTGGCGGCTTTGACCAATCATCAAAAGCAAAGCTGATTGTAATGGCTGCAATCATCGAAGAAAAAAAGAAGATAAAGGGTGAGTTTGTCTCACAGCAGACTCTGCGCGAACGTGGGGAACAAGTCCTTCAAAGACGATGGCTCATTTGGAGGATCCCTAGGATATGACCTAGTGATTGGCGGCTATTGGAGGTGAAAGGAGTCCCTCTTAGACATGGGAAGGCATTCCATGTTAACAAGAGGATGTTTGAGCAAACCTCTCGGCGCTCGAAGCGAGCTTACGCCAAGAGAGCGACACCGGTGAGGGGAATCAGTGACCTCAAGATACAAACATTGTTTCCTCTCCGGCCAAGAAGAAAGTCGCCCTGCGTTTGCTAAGAAGATCACGCCCCCGCAAAGAAAGAAAACAAACATGCTCCCGCCCAAGCACATGTCTCCCGCTGCAGCAGCGGTCGAGAAGGACTCACAAATACCTTCTCCGATCGTCAAAAAGAGGAGAATTGAGAAGCCACGACGGCCCGCTCCTCGAAAAAGACACCAAAGACGGCCCCCACCGCTCAAGACTCGAGAGAAGACACCGTCTCGAACCGAAATCCCTCGGTACAAACTAGGAGACGAAGACGAATTATCAAGCGCTCCAGTGGAGAAACCAATTGAGACAACCACTCGGCTAGAGCAAATACAGGAGAGGCTTGGAGAAGTAGAGTCTCGGATGTAATTGATGAAACGACCAAGTCTCACAAGGCGATCGTGAGAGGCAACTCAAGACACATTTGTAGTTCACGCAATTAAACACAAGAAGAAACGCAAGAGCAGATAGTGATGTAATGATCCTATCTCCACCTTACCCGGACATCCAAAATCGTCTGCGTGAGTGGAGAAATGGAAGTTGAGCAAGTCAAGGAACAGTTCCAACGCCCGAGTTTATAGAAGAAGAAGAATCGCTAACTTTCCTTGGACTAAAGATCGTGGTTCCAAAGACTTGATGAAGACAATCGCTAGACATCCTGCGCAGATTTTCAAGGACAAGGAGAGAGAAAAGCAAGCCGAGGAAGGCGAGGCACGCGAGAAGGCAAGCATCCGCCCCTATCTCCGCACTGCAACACACACATCCTCTCCTTGATGTCTTCTCCGTGGTGCGGTGATGAGGAATCGGAGAATCTGCCGCTACGCGAGAGAAGAGTTACAAATGCAGCAAGCATTGCAGACGAGTCAGAATCCTTCACGAGCAAAGATTGATGGAGGGACCAGGAGAGTCCTCGAACAACACCGAAATTGATCCAATGGGAGTGGTCCAAGCAAATCGCCATCCAGTTGTTCTTCTGCCACCACTTTCCCGGCTCACTCGGAAGAAGCAATAAGGGACATGGCGATGAAACCGGGATAATGGGGACCCCGGTCGAGCCAACCCCTATTGAAGGTGTTTTACCACCGCCCCAACGGCTGAACATTCAAAAGACACAGGGAGTTTGGAGACGAGTGACCCCATCCCAAGTCACTCGGTGGTGCGCCCCGAGGGAAACTCCCTCCACCGGCTGCGGCAAGGTCGGAGGATCTGCAGATGACTCCACAAAGAATCAAGGAGGCGAAGGAGAGAAATTACAAACGCGAAGAAGAAACGACAAGTTGCCATCAACGACGCTTTCGACAGCTTGAGACTATCTCGGTGAGGTGCCAAATCGCTCTACGAAGGCTAATGACATGACACTTCTTGATGCGCAATCGAGGCACTGGAGAAGGAATGTACTGGGAGTTAACACTGGCGATGAAAGTGCAATCCATGGGGTTGAGACTCCAATGGATGCCACCGTAGAAGACCTCTCGCATACGGTGACATCGCCGAAAGGGAGGACCAAGGCCTCGCCGCAATAGAGACTGGCTTGGAGGTACTAAAGGCCACGGGAGGTTGAGACTTCCAGGGGTAAAGAGGCCAAGTAGAGAACATCCCTCCTGCTATCATCGACCCATCCGAGAAGGAGATAAGCGCACTTCATGATTCCCGGGACAATCCCGATGTCACTTTTCCTCGGGATCAAGGCGAAGAAGTTTCGAGTCATCCCCATGACAAATCCAAAAGACTCATTGCGGATGTTCCAAGCACGAGAAAGTCGATCCCAAGACTACTCATCAAACTTTTAACTTTGATGATGAACCACCAATGGAAATCTCATCATCGTCCGATGACGCACGATAAGGCCGAGGACCGTCTCATGAAATGGAAAAATCATTTGAGACCAACGGTTTGTTAAGACAGTGAGGCTCGGCAAGCGGGTCTACTTCACAACAAAACCCACTAAACCCGAGACCACCGCGCGGGCCCCTCAAGCCGCAGCAAGGTCGATTCCTCAAAGAACTCCACACGAACCGCTCATCATCGAACAAATCCCGGTGGGCGGTGATGAATCTTTCATAGAATCCTTTCCTTTTTCTCCGGAGGTACCCGACCTCCATGAAGAGTCGAGAATGAGCGCGACGCTATCACGGACCAGCTCCGTTTTCTCTTGAGCACCATTGTTCCAGTGCTTATGACTTTGATCTTTGTATGGCCATCACCGCAATGAAGAATCAAGCGAAGTTCGAGAAGTGTTCAAGGCACTCTTTGCCGAGGTTGAACGGATGGAGAGGCATCAGGCCTCTTTGGACATGCGACCGGGACAACAGAGATGCCAACCCTACGGCCAACTTGAGAGGCATCACAAAGTCGAGGATAAGGGAATGGTGGCAACAAAAGAAGAAACAATGCGTGTGGAACAAGTCGATTCTTCAGGACATTGTTTCAAATTCTTTGGTATGGAGAGTCGAAAATGCCGATGCAAAACGAAGCCGAGAGAACACATTGAGCATATGCATGAAGCTCACACTTTGCCGAGATCAAGTCAGCTGCGTGAGCAAAATACAAATGATCTACTTGGAAGAACACATGACAAGAAAATTCAGCCTTCTCATGGCCGAGATGAAGTCGATTTTGAGAATCCAACGCTACTCGACCGAATTCCATGCGCATACAACGCAGGACTCGAAGCAGTAACTCAACCATCAAGACTCGACTTCATGCTTGCCAAGATGTTCCCTGGGGTTCATCTATCCTTTGATGATGCCAAAAGGGGGAAGAGGAATACCTCAAAGCGCTAAAATCAAGTCGAGAAGAAAGGAGCAAGCGGTGAGAAGGGAAAATCGGTGAGGAAGTCTTGAAACGAGAAGAAAGGAAAGCTTGTTGAGGGGGAAAGGGTCGGCGGATGTGACATTGATGATTGCACAAACCCCCAACAAGGTCTCACGGTGACATTATAAGCGGCAAACTCCTCAGTGACTCGCCACTCCAACACTCTGCTATATCCATGGCCGATAAGAGAAAAACTATTGAAGCAGGGGATGAAGGAAGTGGAAGGAAGAATGGATGCAGGGGTTATGAACATCTTGAAAGAACATGGAGGCATTCCAAAGAGCGAGAGACACTTATGCCATTTCGGATGTCGGGAGCCACGATCAGTTGATGAATTTAAAACGCTCGAATCGGGGATACTTTGCAAATATGTCTATGGCTCAAGCTTGGGACTTATCTTGGGAAAAGGGTCTCACGTTATGTGAAGAAGGCGACAGAGCGTGCAGACTACACGGCGATCGCTCTGGCCTGGTCACTCCGTGGTCACTCACCGGAAAGAAGAAGACCCCAAAGATACACTATACGCCCGCAGGTAGAGGAAGAAGAGTGGAGGAAGAAGCTTGGACCTAGGCCTCCGCCCAAAAACATTGAATACGTGGATCCGGGGAAAGAAAGGAGGGATCTCTTTGGTGGGCTTGACCAAGTAGCGAATTTGCGAGTGGCGAAAACTAACGCCGAGTATGTGAAAAGACTAGAAGAAGAAAACAAAAGACAAACTCAGCTATGGGAGGAAAGACAGGAAAGAATAAGAAGAGATGAAGCTGCCATGAAGGCATATGAAAAGAAAAAGAAGGCGGTGACGACGAGAAAAAAGAGAAGAAGAGAAGAAGATCTCGATCAAGATGAAAGAAGGAGACGAAGGAGATGAAGTGTTCTTTGTCAACCCTTCGTGTATTTTATTATGTAAATACATACAATGTAAGTCTTACGTAATAAAGCTATAAATTCTTTATTTTTGTGAAGACATATATGTGCTCGATACACCTTGTAAATGTGATTGTGTAAAAGAACAAGAATGATATGATCAATAAACGGATCTATTCGCGCAAGATACATTCTATGTCAATACACTATCTCAGTATGTATCTTTGCTATTTGCATTTTTGAATGGTTTAAGTTTTGGCATCATCAAAAAGGGGGAAATTGTTAGGAATTTTATTGTTTAGATTTTGATGAATGCCATGTAAAACTTAGAATAGAAAGTTGGCACCCCAATTTCTTGTTGTAAAATGCATTGTAACAATAAGAGCATGTCAAGTCGAGTTAAGTCACCACGCCCTAACATGCAAGAAGACAATCAAGACTTGAAGGAAGACTCCACCGCTTGAGACAATTGAGTATGGCACGAGAAGAGTAGACAGAACTCTATCGAGAAGGTGAGATCTGAGTGGAGCATCGGTCAAGTCAACTCAATAAGCCAAGTCTCAAGTTGAAGTGAGAAGAGTCATCCAATGATTGGAAGTCGACTCTAAGTCACCAGGGGAAAGCAAGGAAATGCGTCAAGTCGAGATAAGCGTAAAAGAACCGTTGTATTTAAATCAAGAGATTTACTTAAACAAGTAATATCTCCATACCACCTTTTCTGAGTGCTCACCCGAAGCGTGCAAAAGGAATGAACAATGGGAAGCACTACACCGTGTCGAACTCGAAAAGGTGAAAGAAAATTCATACGAGGAAATGGCAATTCCAAGAAGCGCAACAAGACAAGCCAACGATCGCAAAGTGACTTTCAAAAATAAGCCTATCTCTTCAACGGGCAAATTTTTGAAAGTTCACTATAAAAAGGTGAAGAGTTTGTTTGAGAAGAAGTATGACACACATGTGATATACAAGCATATTAGAAAATCTGAAATATTCTCAATCCTCAAGCCTACATTACGAAGAACATCAATCCAACACTCACTGTGAAGGAAAGATAACTTCAATCGGTTGAAGAGGAAAAACGAAAACAAGGGGTCTACATTCCGGAAGGATTGTAGGAAGGTTCAAGGTTGAACCAAGTCTTAAGCTTTTGGAGGGCTTCGTGATCAAATCCAAAGAGTTTGAGCAAGTGAGCTGTAGTAGCAAGGAAGCGCCTGTGAAGAAGAAGGCGAGTCGCACGAGAAGCCGGTGAGTGATCAAGGCGTCTCGCATCGAGTCCCAAAGGATCAAGTCGTTTGTGTGATCAAGACTTGTATCCGGGACTGTTACCACTTTGTAAACCGATCATTACTTAGTGGATTCCTCCGGGGAGTTGGAGAAGAGAGGAGTAGAAGAATTACCCCATCTTGAACCTCTATAAAAATTTTATTGTGTCATTTACTTTTCAAAGACTTTAATTCTTGCATTCTTAATCGCTTATATCTGCCGATAAATGCTTATCCACTTGATAATTTATAAGTACTAAATCAAGCTCTAAAATCTTGCTTAATCAAACTTAAGGGTGTTAAGTCTTCCATTTGAAAACAAAACCACGTTGAGTCAAATTATAGCCAACAAATTTGAGTTACTCCATCAATAAACTCAATCGAAGTGTTGAGAGATTAACTCTCTTGAGTGACTAATTCGATTGTCCATCAAGGACACAATGTAGAATCAACTCGTAGATTTAAAAAGACTAAATCGAAAATTTGGTAAGGTTTATTCAACCCCCTTCTAAACCTTACACTTACACCCCTCGGGACCTACATCAAGCAACCAAGAAATCGGAGGATGGCACCCCGGCTCCTAAACCTTTCAAGGAGTTCGATGAAAATGACAAAAATGTTTTCTCTCTAAACGGTAAGGCCTTAAATATTTTGCATTGTTCTCTTACCGCCACCGAGTACAATCGCATAAGAGGCATAAGGTCGGCACATGAGGTTTGGGAAAAATTGGAGACAATTTATGAAGGGACTAAGAAGGTCAAGCAAGCAAGAAAGACCATGCTTGTTAAAGACTTTGAAAACTTTAACATGCATGATTGTGAAAGCATCTCCAAGATGGTGGAAAGGCTTGACAATATTGTCAATCCTCTTGTGGCCCTCGGTAAAGTCATCTCCGAAGAAGACAAGGTGACTAAGGTATTGAATGCTCTTCCCGGCTCATGATCCGAAAAGGTGACGGCAATCACGGAGGCACAAAATCTTGAGACACTCAAGTTTGACGAGCTTATTGGAAACCTCCTCATCTATGAAGTCTAATCTCAAGGAGAGGAAAAATTCCAAACCATCCATAAATCAATCGGGTATGCAAATTATTCCTAACGGTCTTGCTTCTTCTTCTAATAATGCATACTATGATAATGATGATGATGATGAGGAGACAGCCGCACTTGTTCGAAAATTTGCAAAAATTGTGAAAAAAAGTAAAGCAAGAAAACTGAGAGATAATGCTTGCTTTAAATGCGGAAAACCCGGGCACTTCATTGCCGATTGCCCAAAACTCGATGAAGAGGAACAAAAGAAAAAGAAGCCTTTCACGAAAAAGAAGGCTCTAAATGTGGAGGTCAAAACGTGGGATGAACTACTCGAAACAACCGACGAGGAAGGAGAGACCGAACATGGTCTCATGGCCATAGACGATGAAAATAATGAGGTACGCTCTAATTCTTCTACTTCGTCCATAGTTTATGATTTGCAATGTGATTTTGATGAATTGCAAATTGAGTTTCAAAATTTAATTGTTAAATATAAAAATTTGAAAAAGGAGCATAAAGAGCTTAAGGTTGAAAAAGAAAAATTATTTATCTCTTATGAATCACTAGACAAAGCTCATACTCTTACTCTTACTAGAGTTCACTCTCTTGAAACCGAAAAGGAATTGCTCACAAAAGATATTGAATGTTTGAAAAATGACGTGCATCATTTCAACATAAGCACGTATAAAGTCACAAAAATTTTAGATGCACAAAGAGGTGAGCATTCCAAATTGGGACTTGGTTATAAGCCATTTCAAAGTGTTTTTAAGAAAAATAACCAAGGTTCGACTTTTGTACGTGCTAGTAGTTCTAATACTCCTACTTGTTTTTATTGTGGCAAAGTTGGACATTATGCTAATAATTGCAAATTGAGAAATAGCTCTAGTCATGTTTGGAGACCCAAAGGTCTCAAGACTAACCCCCATGGACCCCAAAATTATAGAGTACCTAAAAGAAATTCTTTTGTAGGTAATAGGGGCTATAAGAACAATGGAAGATTCAAATGGCTCGTGGACAGCGGATGTTCACGCCATATGACCGGGAGGAGAGAACGTTTTACCAACATCAAGCTCCAAGAATAGGGTATGGTCATGTTCGGCAATGGCAAAGGAAGAATTCTTAGAAATGGAGAAAATGGTAACTCTTCTTTCTCTCTTAGTAATGTTCTTTTAGTAGAAGGGCTTAAGTTTAATTTGATAAGTGTTAGCCAACTTTGTGACTCAAATTATGATGTTTCTTTCAATAAAGATAAATGCTTTATACTTAAAAATAGTAAAATTATTTGTGAAGCAAATAGAAAAGGCAATCTTTACAAAATTTGTACAAGTGATTTGGTTAGTCAAAATATTTCTTGTTTAGTCGCTAATAATGATTTAACTAGTTTATGGCATAGGCGACTTGGACATGTTGGATATAAGAATTTAAAAAATATTTACAAAAACCAACATGTGAAAGGACTACCCAAATTGAATTTTGAAAATCTTGGCTTATGTGACACTTGTCAAAAGAACAAATTTAGTTAAAATATTTTTAAGCCCAAAAATGAAATTTCCACAACCAAACCCCTACAATTGCTTCACCTTGATTTGTATGGGGATATTGGTACGGCTAGTCTAAGTGGAAAACATTACACTTTCGTTATTGTCGATGATTTTTCTAGATATACTTGGGCTCCTTTTCTTACCAATAAAAGCGATGCCGTTAATGAGTTTGTTAAGTTGTGTAGATTTATTGATAATGAAAAAGAAGATATTATTAAGTCTATTCGAAGTGATCTAGGTGGAGAATTTGATGGTGAGTTTAGAGTCTTTTGTGAAACCAAATGATATGCTCATAATTTTTCGGCTCCAAGGACACCTCAACAAAATGGAGTGGCCGAAAGGAAAAATCGGACATTACAAGAGATGAGTCGGTCCATGCTCAATGAATTTTCACTTCCAAAATATTTTTGGGCCGAAGCCGTTAGTACCGCTTGCTATGTTATTAATCGAGTTTATATTCATCCTAAAATGAATAAAACTCCATATGAGCTTTGGAAAGGTAGAACTCCAAATATTAGTTATTTCAAGATATTTGGTTGTAAATGCTTTATTTTGAATACCAAGGATCAATTGGACAAACTTGATCCTAAGGCCGATGAAAGAATATTTATGGGATATTCAACAAAGAGCAAAGCATATCGGGTTTACAATAAGACTAGTGGGGTTGTTGAAGAATCCATCCATGTCAAATTCAATGAAGCTTCGGGTGTTGAAAGAATACCCAATGATGAAAGTGATGAAGAGGACATTATTGAACCAATTGCTCAAATTGATGATAAACCGTCTACATCAAATGATCAACCGTCCACTTCAAATGTTCCTCAAGAAGATAGAGGTGATACTTCGGATCTTCCCATTGCATTGAAATTTAAGGGAGATCACCCAAAAGATCTTATTATTGGTGATCCCCTTGACCAAGTGATGACCCGGAGAAAATTTGCCGAGAAAGCTCTTATTTCTCAAAAGGAGCCTAAAAATGCTAAGGAGGCTATTGAGGATGAGGATTGGTTCTTAGAGATGCAAGAGGAGTTGAAGCAATTTGAAAGAAATGATGTATGGGAATTGGTACCTTGTCCTCCATCTCAAACTATTATTGGTACAAAATGGGTATTCCGGAACAAACTTGATGATCAAGGCAACATTGTTCGAAATAAGGCAAGGTTAGTAGCTCAAGGGTATTGTCAAGAAGAAGGTATTGACTATGATGAAACTTTTGCACCCGTAGCACGTTTAGAAGCTATTCGTATTTTACTTGCCTATTCATGTTATAAAAATTTCAAACTTTACCAAATGGATGTTAAATCCGCTTTCTTGAATGGTATTATTCAAGAAGAAGTTTATGTAAAACAACCTCCGGGGTTTGAAATTTTTTCTAGGCCTAATGATGTTTATAAACTTAAAAAGGCCTTGTATGGTTTAAAGCAAGCACCCCGTGCATGGTATGATAGACTTAGCTCTTTTCTTTTGCAAAATGGTTTTATAAGGGGTAAACTTGATACAACTCTCTTTGTTTTTGAAAAAGGGCAAGATTGTTTACTTGTGCAAATTTATGTTGATGATATTATCTTTGGTGCTACTAATGAATCTTTGTGCAAGAAATTTTCTAAGTTAATGCAAGGAGAATTCGAGATGAGTATGATGGGGGAGCTCAACTTCTTTCTTGGACTCCAAATTAAGCAATGCCAAGAAGGTATTTACATTTCGCAATCTAAGTATACAAAAGAACTTTTGAAAAAGTTCGGTATTGAAGAAGGAAGAACCGTGTCTACCCCTATGGCAACTAATGTCAAAATTGACAAAGATGAAAAAGGCAAGTTCGTGGATGAATCAAAGTATCGAGGTATGATTGGTAGTTTACTTTATTTAACCGCTAGTAGACCGGACATTCTTCATGTCATATGCCTATGTGCTCATTTTCAAAGCAATCCCAAAGAATCTCATATGAGTGCCGTTAAAAGGATTTTTCGATATTTGAAAGACACTATTCAATATGGTTTATTCTATCCAAAGAATGAAAATGTTTCTCTTAAAGGATATAGTGATTCGAATTATGCGGGAAATATCGATGATCGGAAAAGTACTTCCGGATCATGTCAATTTTTAGGTGATTGCCTAGTTTCTTGGTTTTCAAAGAAGCAAAACTATGTTTCTCTTTCAACGGCCGAAGCCGAATATATTTCCGCCGTTTTTTGTTGTACTCAACTTCTTTGGATGAAACAAACCTTAGCGGATTACAAATGCTCTTTTGAAAACGTACCTATCTTTTGTGATAATACTATAAATATTGCTCAAAACCCGGTTCATCATAACCGTACTAAACATATTGAGATTCGGCATCATTTTCTAAGGGATTGTGTTTCTAAACGAAAAATTGAGATATCATTTGTACCATCTCAAGATCAATTAGCGGATATTTTGCCAAAACCGTTATCTTCCGAGACTTTTGCGTCGATACGAGCTCGGTTAGGCATAATGCATATTGAATGAGGTTTACATTTGCATTTTGCACGTTTTTAAAACTTAGGGGCGAAAAATCGGATTTTTGATTGAAAATTCGGATTTTTGAAAAATTGGCAAGACAAAGGCTGAAGGGTTGAGGGCAACGGTCGCCCTCAACGTCGACCGTCGCCCTTAGCGATTTTGGATTAAAACCGTTCATCTTCAAAGATTCGTCATTTTAACTTCTTTTTGCCATTTCTCGTCCCCTTTGCCAAATTCACACAAATTTCGCTCAAAATTTATTTTCATGCATTCAATTCATGTCTTGGACCTTATATAGCTTGATTATCATCATCGTTGCTCATATTTACCGATCGAATGGTAAGTATTTTCTCTCATTTGCTCAATTGGGTTGAACCCTTGCATTTGTACCCTTCTTGTATATTTCTTGATGAAATTATCTTATGATCATGATGAGCTTAGTTGTTATGTTGTATTGTATGATGTTTGATGTGAATTGGTGATGAAAATTTTTGGCTTGATTCATTTACAAGGGCTCTATACAACTTCATTTAATTTTTACGCCCACAAAGTATTCGATGAAATGTCACAATGAAAATTTCAACTTCTACATGATTCTCTTGCTTTCAAAAGTCGTAAATACTTATTGAGATCATGTCTTGGCAAATAAAACGAGCTTATGAACTCTTCATGATACATTTCTCCCATTTTCTTTGGATTATTAGCCTAAATTGTTCAATGGTTGATAAACCGTTTCTTTGGCGCACTTTGATATAATTGTATGATGTTATTATCATCCTAACATTCTTTTTGCTGATTCCAAAGGGGGAGAAACAGGAAATTGGCTCGTTAGCTAAAAGAAGCTAATAAAAGCTCGCAATAAAAGCTATAAGCTATGGCTTCCTAAAGCCAAGTATACCTAGTTCATGGCTTGTATTATGGACTTAATTGCAAAACATTATAAGTATTTTGACAGGGGGAGCTTCTTAGCTTATGATGTTTATGTGCATCTTATAAAAGCTTGTAATAGCTTGTGCTTCTAGCTTATGCGATATCTCTTGTTGATATGGTTATAGATAGGGGGAGCTTTGTGTTGATGTGCTCATAGATACGGGGAGCTTTGTATAAAATGTTTTTTAACAGATAGTTCACTCGTAAAATCGGAAAATTAATTTGTTTTCAAAATCGTCCTCGAGAAAATTGTTTTGGTTTGTAATCATCAAAAAGGGGGAGTTTGTTAGATAAATGTTTTTATCATGATTTTGATGATTTTGTTCAAATGAGTTTTTAAACCAAAACAATGTCCCTAAATGTTGTCTAAATACTTCCGATCGATTTAAAATGTTTTTACTATTTTTCGGAGTATTTTTTGGAGTTTATTTTCGATAAAAAATTGGACAACACATTTGTTTCAGGCTCGACCGGTCGCCCTATAGGGCAACCCGTACCTGAGTTAAGTTTTGAAACAGAAAAAGGGACGTAGAAAAAATGAGGGAGGGCACCGGTCGACCCCTGGGCGACCGGTACCTGGGAGTGCCCTCTTGAAGTCTGTCTTCTCTGTTTCGCAATTTAACACCCCCAACCGGTCATGGTCTAGGGCGACCGGTCGCACCCCCTCCGACCAGTCCCCCTGTGTAAAAATCACAGAAATTCAATTTCAAACTTATCTCTGCGCGACCAGTCGCACCCCTATTTTATCAGCAAACTATCCATTGCATTTTCAGACAGTTTTTCCCTATTTTTAGGGATTGATTTCTAACAGCTATATTGATGATTTTAAATGGTTTCTTTTGCAGCAAATCACTCCCCAAGGAGGAGCCTATGTTTGGAAATCAAAGCCAAGACCTCTCCTATAAATAGAGGCTTCATTCAAGCAACAAGATACAACACTCTACACAAGCAAAGAGCAAACAAGCAAACACTTTCATATATCTTGTTGTATTAGCCTAAGCACTTTCACTTGCACAAATTTGAGGTCTAGGCTTTCAATTCTTGATTACACTTGTACTCATATTGTATTATTTATCATTGAGTTGTAATCTTGATTTTTGGTCATCATTCAACACAAGACATCCTTGTGAGTATTCTTGTGGTAAGAATACACTTGGGTGATCTAGGTGATAGGTGTTTGAAGCTTGTGGTAATCTTCAAAGGTGTTGTAAGAGGGTTGTGGTAATCCTCAAGGTGTTGCAAGAGGGTTGTGGTAATCTTTAAGGTGTTGTATTATTAATTTTGGTAATTAATAAAATCTTTTTTTCTTTTTTGAAATTCATCCCGGATATACTGAGGTGGTAGATGATTAGGCCCTAGGTGGGTTGAACCTCTTTAAATCGAAGTGTGCTATTTATTTTCCGCACTTAGCATTTCGTCTTTGCTTGATTTTTCGAAAAAGAGGGCAAAATCTGAAAAACCGAGATAATCTGTTCACCCCCCTCTAGATTATCGTAGCCACTTGGACTAACAATTGCCTCCCAAGATACAACGACTTATGTCTTGTGATAGTATAAGTCTTGTGATAGCAACACTTCAAATCACAAGACACTTCGAACTTTTTAGTGTTTTTGAACTCTCAAGACTTTATGCAGAATGCTAGAAGAATTTTGAAATTTTATGATGCATAAATCGAATTCTGGGGACTGCTTTATATAGAGCTTCTGGTGCCTCTTTAGACTGAGTGCAACCCCAGGTCCGAACCCTGGTTC
The DNA here is from genome assembly GCA_016081115.2 of Rehmannia glutinosa. NCBI lineage: Eukaryota > Viridiplantae > Streptophyta > Magnoliopsida > Lamiales > Orobanchaceae > Rehmannia > Rehmannia glutinosa. The sequence continues at coordinate 177,054 of JABTTQ020000340.1, forward strand.
AATTTGTCAAAACTTTAAGGCTCCTCAAAGCTCCTCGCGACGATGCGTACGTGCAAAGTGCGCCTCTAAAGCGCCCAATGCGACTATGTGCGACGTGCGCGGGCCCGGGCCCTGCTCGGACGGTGCTCTGCACCGTCCTTGGTGCTTTTTGAGCTTGCCAAATGCTAGTCAAAATTGACTTGGTCCACTAGGGTGTACCATAAGGAGTTTTACATGATTACTCTTTATTAGTGGTGAAACTCTTTATTTATTAGTCAAACATTTAATATGTTTTCTACGTGAGATATGACTTTCCATATTCCCACCCTTTTATATTCCATATATAAAAGCATTTTAAGTGGCCAACTTCATACATTTATTACTCATGCACCTGGCATTGGTTTTGAGAAATTCAAAATGCTAAACTCATCTACCATCGGTGTAGATGACATTTGTCTCATTTATTTCATACATCGAACAAATGAACCTACTTAAATAATTGGTCAAAATTGGGTCAAAACCCAATTTCTTAAAACCAATTCCAACACCATGCACATTTTATCATTACAATATATTCTTCAATTGATTGTCATGCGTAGCGTAGTTTGAACTTTGAAGGATTAATTCTAGTCACCGACGACGACGATGATAATAATAATAATTAATAATAATAATAATAATCTAGCTAGATTAAGAAATGTGTGAATAATGAGACTTCACTAAACAAATCACGATCAAGTCGATCTGGTTTTAAATTCATTTTGAATAGTTAATAGAGTCAGAAAGGTATTTGTATTTATTTTGGTGGAACTCTAAACAAATCACGATCAAGTCGATCTCGTTTAAAATTCATCATTAGCTCAAGTGCACAATATCTGTGTGTCCACTCATATATATACGTGACTGGTGCCAGCTTTTTTCTACAATCAGACCTATTTTAATTTATTCTCCGTTTCATCTAATATTTTAATATAGTAAATAATTATTATGTGTATAATAATAGCATCACATTGCACATAAGGTATTCATGCAATGTATTAAAATTTTAAAATATATCACATTGAATTTATTAATATTAAGTAAATTAATTAGGAGAACTGATCTCCTAGCTTGTTGCTAAAATGTCAACTTAACGGGACATATGTCATAAAAAAACAGACAAAGGTCCCAAATCACGAAAGGACCAAACATCTCGTGGCTAAATCCGAGAAGATCAAAACCATGTGATTATTATTTAAGGAATTAAAGCTGGTATAACCTTGATTATCAGTCCCGATAATACTTCCTAGTATTATTATTTATCATTGAGAGGTAAAAAGATATATTCCAAACTAAATTAAAAATTACGTAAGCTCTTGCGTAACTCTTTCACCTACCCTTTTAGGTGACTAGATCTATTGATAAAACTAGCATCTACAGAGTTTGCTTAGGGGGACTAGAATGAAGTACGAAAAAGTTGGAGAAATTAGGCAAGTAAAAAGCTTATAAGTATAGCATTGGTATTAGAACTTATTGCCAACGTTAAAATTATGCTACAATGTAGAGATCTAACCTACCTTAAAAGAAGGAATTAAGGAACCATAAATTTCATACAACCAACTATTTGGTGCTATTGAAATATGACGAATAGCTAAAATACACGTAATCATCTAAGTTTGTATTAAGCCAATAAGCGAGAGTTTAGGATCAATAACAATCATTATCGAAATCACTCCTTAGATTTGACCTATTTACAAATTAAAGTTATTTTTCAAAGTTTATAAATTACATATACTCTAATGATCAAACCCACCAGAACTTACATACCATTCTATTAAACTTTTATATTAAATTAAATATGCAAAATTATCTTTACCACAATCAACTCTGTGAAGAAAATGACCACGAGTTTGTAGCTGAAGTGGTATTGCTCACCCTTTGTAAGGGTGTTGACCAGGGTTTGAACCCTGTATCTTTCAGTTTCTTTGAAGTTTATTCCCTCTCCTCCAACCACTACTCCCAACTTATTAAAAAATGAGGAGGTCTCATGGATTTAAGTTCAAAAGACGAATCCTAAAACACAAAAAATATGGATTCTTTTCATGAGTATGGATTTAGGTCGAAATTCTATTTACATATAAGATCCGTCTTACACAAATTTTTGTGTTAAAAAATAACTTCCTGAAGAAAATGATGTATTTGAAAAATAATATAACCAAACAACTGCTTCATTTTATCTGTTGGAAAATTAAGTATCCAGACTAATGTATTCAATTAAGAATATTCTTAATTACTTTAGTTTACACATTATTAGTTTTTAATCAAATTTTATAATTAAATATTTTTTACTTTCCACATAAATCAATGGCACATACGAGTTGGTAAGTGGCAAGGTGACAAGAGTGTAGTGCTGTGACGTCGTGGGTTCGAATTTGTGTAGTCACAGTTCTTTGCTGAAATATTGCAAGGGTTGTTTCTGGGTTCGTATCCCAGTGGTCATCTCCTTTGCAGGGCTGCTACTCGTGCATATCACTCTATTTACATCATGCCTGGCTAAGAGGCCTCTGGTTCAGGTGGGGTGTTTCGCCTTCGGGAAAAACCTTTAAAAATAAAAGTTAAAAACTCATCTTAATAAATTTTTTCGGGAAAAACCTTCAAAAGTAAAAGTTAAAAACTCATCTTAATAAATTTGAAATAAAATTTCGCAATGGAAAAGTAAAAGAAAAAAAGGTCTATAGGTTTTGTCAAATTTGGGGTATGGGGTGGTTCCCGAATGCACTATAGGGATGAGATCTCATGTGGCAACCTCTTACCATGTGGCAGTGTTCAAGGGCGGAGCTAGGGCGAATTAGTAGGGTTGGCTGATACACGAAAATGGGGTGGGCTGGATAGAAAATCCAAGAAAAAACAATACAAATTATAACTAAATTTTTTTTTTCAAAAAAATTCTAACTAAAAAATTTTTTTTTTAAAGAAAAAGGGCTGGGCCAGGGCCCAGGTTGGCCCAGCCCTATCTACGCCCTTGGCTGTGTTGATATATCCCATCCCTACATCCTAAACAATCAATGGTTTAGATTAACCCTAAAAAACACCATTTTATAATTATTTTTAATGCCAAAAGGTCAGTTTCGTAATCTACAAAAAAAGGGTAATTAAATACCATAATTAATCACATAGAATCAAGGGATATTATTGAATGCAATCTTGCCATAACAGAACACACGTTAATTTAGGAACAAACACACGTAATATGGCATCTTCTTCATTCTGCATTCATCCGAAATCTGCAGCAAAGAACGAGTTTCTCCCCCAAAAAACACAGAAAACACCCCCTATTGTCAAAAAAAAAAAAAAAACAGCACAAAAACCGTGCGAAATGGGCGATGAGTGCAATGAATCGCAACATGATGAAACGTTGGTGGACAAGCCTGATGAAAGCTAGGTTTCAGGGGCATTTTTTCCTAGTATGTGTGATTATGTTTCGAAAGCTTGGGTCCACAACCTCCAGGTCAAAAGCTTCCGAAAACAAAGCCAACCTCATTTCATCCGACAAATCTTGTGCAGGGGACACAACAGAGTATAATTGTATGTCGTAAAAAAACAATTATAGCAATTAGACGCTAAGACACGTACAAACATCACTGCTTAAAATATTACCACATTCCCTAATTATCTGTATACCAAAATGTAAGAAATTTACATCACATCTATGAAAATTCAATGCCACTGACTTATCACCACTGAATCACTGTCAAATATACAAATACACATATAATATTACTGCAAAATTATAAGTAAATGAACACCATGATACAAGTAAAATTGCACCAATTATACAGTATCCTACAACTAGGGCAACAAAACTAAAATTAACAAAAATAATCATCTTCAATTGCATATAAAACCAACTTCGGAATTGGGTAACAACCCTTCGCACAGGGAACTACAAACCAAAAGAATTGAAAATTTTGAAACAGGAGCTTACCTTAAAACAGAGTTCCAGATGCTTTCTTGGAGATTTGATGTCCATAAAGTTCCGCCCCATACAAAGAAGTGTCTCATTTGCTCGATTTTTTGCAGAGAAAGATGGAGCTCCGGTAGTGTGTGTGTGTGGGGGGATTTTTAGGGAGAAAGAAATATTTGCAGTCGTGTGAGAGTGGGGGGGTTGTGGGAGGACGAAATATTTTTGATTTTTGGGTGAAAATACACGGTCAAAAGAAGCAGGAGAAAGGGAATGATTGAATCCCAAAAAAAGTGGAATTGAGGGGAGTTACCAAAACAGACGTTACCTATTGACTATAATTTGTCTATTTTACCCTTAAATGGGCTGATTTCAATTTTTTTAAAAAACAAAATCGAAAAAAATTAGTCCTTTGGATTAAACATGTCAACGATTTATATCTGTCCACACTGCCACATGGTAAGGGTCTTGCCACATATGATCCTATACATGTATATATATATATATATATATATATATATATATATATATATAGGAATTGGATCAAATGAGACCATATAATTAGAGTGAGACAGTGTGGACTAATCCTGTCCATAAATCTGTAATTTTAGATGGTTGAGATTTACCCAATTCAATAAATATTTTTAATTTATTTTAAATCTGAAAAGGGCAGCATTGTAATTTTGGTCCCGTGCAATGTGTCGATTCCCATTCTCATAAAAAATGGAACACCCAATTTTGGTCTCGTGCAAAATTGATGGCGGAGCTGCCGCCCAGAACGCGGCCACGGTGGTTGAAGACGCCATCGGTGGAGTTGAAGAGCTGCGCGGCGGAGGTTGGGGACGTGTCCGATAACGTCACCAGGAAACCGGTTATGTGGGTCACGTTGGGGTTTCTATACGGAAGGCCGCCCCTCTCTAGGAGGACTTTTTAGCGGCGGAGCGTCGCCAGCAGTGGGCAGCCGGCAGTTCCGCCTCCGATGATTATGTAGTCGTAGTACAATGCCGGCGGGGCTGACACAAATTATATTAAATATAAAAAGAACAAATAATATTAGCAAAGAAATAAAATAAAATAAAATAAAATGGCGAGTTTGCGACCGGTATCAGGTGGATTCTTCTCGCCGATGGGAGACCTGTGTATGGTGGGGTACAACAATGTTTATTCCGAGCCCATCGACCTTGGTGAAGGTGACGATGCTGACATATAGAAAACGAGGGCCTACGAGGAGGCAGTTAGGATTACTGTACACTTATATGTTTATGTGTTTTGCTGTATAAGTAGTTAATTTTTTATGTATGTATATATGTTGATGTATACTTATGTTTATTGTTGTATACTTATATGTGTTTTGTTGTACACTTATATTTTTGCTTGACAATTGTAATACGCAGTACAAATATGTTAAATATACAAACATAATAGTGTTAAATATACATTAAATATATGTTAAATATACAGTACAATAATGAGCGTGATTCTCTCTCTCTCTCTCTCTCTCTCTCTCTCTCTCTCTCTCTCTCTCTCTCTCTCTCTCTCTCTCTAACTGATTTTACTTAATCCACGGTCCCCGCATGTTAATGAGCGTGATTCTATCCCTGTCTCTATAACTGATTCCTTGATTCACGGTCCCCACATGTTTTTGTTTGATTATTTTAATATGCAGTAAAATTATGTTAAACATATAGTAAAATAGTGTTAAGTATACATCAAATATATGATAAATGTACAACATTGCGATGGCGAGCACATGCGTGATTTTTCTCTCCGGTAGCGATTTTCTCTCTCACGCGTGATTTTTTCTCCTAATAATGATTCCATATTTGGATGGTCCCCAGCATGTTTGTTTTGACAATTATGCCCTTATTTTGCCTTAATTAAAAATAAGGGCATAATTGTCAAAACAAACATGTGGACCATCCAAATATGAAATCAGACAGGAGAGAGAAAATCACGCGGGAGAGAGAAAATCGCTACCGAGAGAGAAAATTGCGCATGTGCTTTCGCCATACAAAGATATCTTGTACACTTATCATATATTTGCCGTATATTTAACACTATTTTCTTGTATGTTTAACATAATTTTCTTGCATATTAAAATGGTCAAACAAAAACATGTGGGGACCGTGAATCAAGGAATCGATTATATATAATGAGAGAGAATCAAGTTCATTAACATGTGAGGGGATAGTGGATTAAGTAAATCAATTATAGAGAGAGAGAAAATCACGCACATTATTGTATTGTATATTTAACATATATTTAATGTATATTTAACACTATTATTCTCAGTATATTTAACATATTTGTATCTTGCATATTACAATTGTCAAACAAAAAATAAGTATACAACAAAACACATATAAGTGTACAGCAAAACATATATAAGTATACAACAAATAAAATAAGTATACAGCAACATAAATACATACATAAAAAATTAACTACTTATACATCAAAACACATCTAAGTATACATCGAAAAATATATAAGTGTACAATACTCCATCCACGTCAGCATCGTCTTCTTCACCAATCCTCCATCTACAACAACAGCTACACCACTCTATCAACCAGAAACAGTGGTCAACCTCAATTCTCCACCAATTGCTCAACAAAAAGTCCCACACAACCCAAAAAAATCCATAATAACAGAGATGGCAAAAAACATTGAAATTGAATCGAAACTCTTCCAAAAAATCTCCAGCGGAAACTTAGATCAGAGAATCGTCTTCGATCTCGTTGACCACCCCTAGCCAGTACAAGTCCAGAAGCCTTAGATTGGAGATAGTTTGGAGATTAAGAGACGACAATGAGAGGGCGGCGGACAAGAAGGCGGAGGGGAGGAGGCGTCGGTGATGACTAGAAGAATTCAATGAAAATAATAAGCGATTTGGGGGACCACATAATTAGGGGTGAAAACTAAAATGACTAATACGCCTTTTCAAACTTAAAAATAAAATAAAAATAAATATTAAATTGGAAAGATCACAACCATCTAAAATTTGAGATGTGTGGCCAGGATTAGTCCACACTGTCTCATTTTAATTATGTGGTCTCATTTGATCATATTCCTATATATATATATATATATATATATATATATATATATGGGGAGGATCAAGTGAGACCATGTCTCTAGGTGAGACACAATGGACTAATCTCAACCATCCCCCACTATTAATCAATGGGTATGATTTAATGGATAAAAAATATATTAAAATATTAATTTAATCAATATAAGGGTAGTAGGGTAAAATAACATAACAAGTTAGTTACAAAAATGGAATTAAATCGATCTCTTTCTCTCTCATACATCTCCCAATTTCCCCAATCTCACGTCTCTCTCTCTCATTCCTCCATTAAAGCAAACAAAGAAAACTGTGAAGAACTCGAAAATTACAGTTCATGAAAATTACAGAGAAACAAAAAGAAAAATCGGTGCAATATTACAGAGAAATAACGAACAGTGAGTTCGAAAACTAAATATGCAACAAAACTAAACTAAATATGCATTATCTGAAAACTATCTATGCAGCGAAAAAAAAACTAATATGTAGTACAGTATATCCAACTATGCAAGACGTCATAAACTATGCAACAAAATCAACTAATTATGTATTATCTAGAAATATCTATGCATTGTGGAATAACAAAATATGCAGTACATTATGTAACATCCCATTTTTATAATTTCCAAAAGCAACATCCCATTTTCATAACTAAATATACATTATATCGAACCTATTTATGCAGTGTAGTATATCTACATATGCAGTACGTTATATTCAATTATGTCTTGTTTTCGTAAAACAGTGCCAACAAAATAACTAAATATGCATTATTTGATGTCTAATTATGCAGTAGAAGAACTCTAACTATGCTGTAAAATAAAAATATTTGGAAAGAAAACAGGTTCCTTAAATTCCGCCACAAAATTCGGCAGTGTCAATTTCAGCCCATAAAATCCGCTGGGACCACTAATTTGAATTATAAAATTACAATCTTACTCTTAAAATCAGCGAAAATTAGGAAATACTTAAAAAGACTGAATTAATCACTTCCCTTCATTTTTTCAGATCAATGGGTAAGATGAGTCCACACTCTCTCACCGAGGGAGAGTGGTCTCATTTGAACCAAATTCTATATATATATATATATATATATATATATATATATAGGAGAAAAATATAAATAAATTGAATATTTGAGTTATAACGAGAAGTTTGAAATCTCTTAAAAATATTTTAAAGATGAAGACCAATTGTTCAAATTCTTCTCTTCAAAGTATAATTTAGGCACTTGAAACATTTTCTAATTAGACTTACATAATTTTTTTTTAAAAAATGTAATCACGCGAATAATCGTGAATTCAGAAATGTGAGCATATGATTTATTTTAAGATCCATCTTCATTTTTGAGGATGTTTCTATCAACAGAAACCAATATAAATTTTAACTTTGATGTATGAAGAACATCATATTTCTTTAAGATCTATTGGGATTTGTTTCAACAACTATATATTGTAAGCATAAATTTTCAGACATAACGAAAAATATAAATTTAATCCCGGATCTTAAACTTCATGATTTTTACAGTTAATTCATGATTAGGGTACTAACCTTGAGCAGCCATGTCTTTCTTTGTTGAAGATGGAAGAAACCACTTTCTCTCTCCTGGCTTTCGTTAATCCCACAGAACGTAATTTCTTTTGTGATAGATTTTCCAATTCTGATTAAGTTCTATTATAGGCAGAGAGAGGACTGGTTTCTTGAGTAGTTATCTGCCAATAACTGTTCTGGCAAAACCGTTCTCAAACACGTTCTATCAACGTGTGTAGAGGTGGAACAGAAACCACCTCTTAATCTGTCCCAATTTAAAACTTATCGACTTATTTATTTAAACCATTAATTAAATATTTAAAACTCATTATTTAAATAATTAATTCCTTAATTATTTGTACGTGGGCCACATAATAATTTTACATTCTCCCACTTGGCCCATGTGACAAATAAATCTTCATGGTTTAAATATTAAGACGTAATGCGCATAACATAAGTATAAGTCTTACATTCATTGGTCAGATCATAATGTTATAATAAGTATATTCTAATATGGGTCATGGCGGTTCTAAGTCATTAGCCCGACATAGTTCCTTCCATGTACCACAATATTAGTTTTCTACTTAAAATAACCCATAATTAAAATATCAATAATGGTCCACATTAGTGTCTAAGTCAGACAATATCCCGTTAAAGTTATGTCAACATTCATGTATACATCAATGACAAACAGGATAACAATTAATTTCAGAAACATTACATAAAAGAGCTCAAAGTGTCGATTACATAAAGCATAAAATTCTTACGATACATTAACAATGCCCATTCGTTCGACATGTCGAATAAATGCCTTTGGAAGCAATCCTTTAGTCAATGGATCCGCAATCATGACATCGGTGCTGATATGCTCAATTGACACTTTTTGTTTCTGAACTTCTTCTTTAACTAAGAAGGTACTTTAGTTCCATATGTTTAGCACCTCTGGTATACTTGTCGTTTTTAGAGAAGAAGACTGATGCTGAATTATCACAGTAAATTTTCAGCGGCTTGGCAATACTGCCGACTATTCCAAGTCCTAAAATAAAGTTCCACAGCCAATTTCCTTGAATTGTGGCCTCAAAGCATGCCACGAATTCAGCTTCCACACTGATGGAATGACAAGATTGTTTCGCACTTTTCCAAGATATTGCTCCCTAAGCTAATATGAACAAATAACCAAATGTGGATTTTCTAGTATCAACACATCCGGCATAATTCGAATCTGTATAACCAATCACCTCCAGATGATCAGACCTTCGATAAGTAAGCGTATGGTCTTTTGTTCCTTGCAAGTACCTCAAGACTTTCTTTGCAGCTTTCCAGTGATCCATTCCTGGATTACTCTGATATCGACCAAGCATTCCAACAGCAAAACTGATGTCTGGCCTCGTACAAGTCTGTGCATACATCAAGCTCCCAACAATTGATGCATAAGGAATATCATTCATTTGTTTGCGTTCCAATTCATTCTTTGGACATTGCATAAGACTGAACTTATCTCCCTTCTGAATTGGAATGACACTTGATGAGCATTTTTCCATTCTAAATCTCTCTAGAACTTTATTAATGTATGCTTTCTGAGACAATCCTAACAATCCTTGTGATCTATCCCGAAATATTTCTATTCCGATCACATAAGTTGCCTCTCCCATATCCTTCATTTCAAAGTTCTTAGAGAGAAATTTCTTGGTTTCATACAATGAACCAAGATCATTCGTTGCAAGTAAGATATCATCAACATACAGAATCAGAAAGATAAACTTGCTCCCACTGACTTCTAGATATATACACCGATCAACAATGTTTTCCTTAAATCCAAAAGATGTGATGATATCATTGAACTTAAGATACCATTGACGGGAAGCTTGTTTAAGTCCGTATATTGATTTCTTAAGTTTACACACCATATGTTCTTTTCCTTCTATGGAAAAACCTTCAGGTTGATCCATATAAACATCTTCTTCCAAATTTCCATTCGAAAGCGGTTTTCACATCCATTTGGTGTAACTCTAAGTCATAATGAGCCACCAAAGCCATAATAATTCTAAACGAATCTTTCTTAGAGACAGGTGAAAATGTCTCCTTATAGTCAATACCATTTTTCTGAGTAAAACCTTTGGCAACAAGTCTGGCTTTGTATCGTTCGATATTGCCGTTTGAGTCACGTTTGGTCTTAAAGACCCATTTACACCCGACTCTTTTACAACCTTCAGTCAATTCAACAAGGTCCCAAACTTCATTATGTTCCATAGATTTCAGCTCATCTTTCATGGCATCAAACCATTTACTAGAATTAACACTTTCAATGGCATGTGAAAATGAAACTGGGTCATCATCAATTCCTAAGTCAAATTCTAACTCTTGTAAATAAACCACATAATCATCAGAAATAGCAGATCGCCTTTGTCTATCAGACATTCTTAATGCTATCTGTTGTGGTTCAGTTACTATAGTAGGTTCATCAATGTTATCTTCATCGTGGGTGACTTGATCATTAATTTGTTGTTCTTGCCAACATTAGGCTGTTCAATAATTGGAGGAACAACAACTTTAGAAGAAGTTGTAGGCAAAGGAATTTGCACTCTAACTTCTTGAATGTCCACTTTTCGTGGTTCTTTACTCCCACTAACTTTACCATTCTCAATGAACCTAGAAGTTTCAACAATTCTTGTACTATGGTTAGGACAATAAAACTTATACCCTTTGGACTTTTCAGGATAACCAATGAAGTAACCACTGATTGTCCTATAATCCAATTTCTATTCTTGTGGATTATATGCTCTTATTTCTGCCGGGCAACCCCAAACATGCATGTGCCTCAAACTAAGTTTCCTACCAGTCCAAAGCTCGAAAGGAGTTTTAGGAACTGACTTACTAGAAACCCTGTTTAAGAGATACATGGCAGTTTTAAGTGCATGCATCCACAATGAAGTGGGTAATGAAGAATTACTTAACATAGTCCTAACCGTGTCCAATAGAGTACGATTACGCCTTTCTGCTACACCATTTTGTTGTGGTCTACCTGGCATAGTGTATTGAGCACATATGCCACGTTTTTCAAGGAATTTGGCAAATGGGCCTGGGCATTGCCCGGATTCATTATATTTTCCATAATATTCACCACCTCTATCAGATCTGATAATTTTCACTTTTCTATCTAATTGTCTTTCAACCTCATTAACAAATACCTCAAGGGCATTTACTGAATGAGATTTTTTTTGTAATAGATAGACATATCCATAACGTGAAAAGTCATCAATAAAAGTGATAAAATATATTTCTTTTCCAAATCAAAAGGCCCACAAATATCAGTGTGTATTATTTCAAGAAGCTGTGTACTTCGAGTGGCTCCTTTCTTTGTGTGTTTTGTTTGTTTTCCTTTAATACAATCCACACAAATACCAAGATCAGTAAAATCTAAACCCGGGAGGATTCCATTCTTTACCAATTTTCTAATCTTTCTTGGGAAACATGCCCCAAATGTTTATGCCACAAGTAAGCAGAATTTTCATTCACTAAACCACGTTTAGTTCCAATATTATGATGCAGGGTTAAAAGAGTCTCAGCAAAAAGATTATCAATCCTAAATTTATATAGGCCATCATTAAGAACACCAGAACCAATAAGAAGACTTTGTTTGAACAAACTGAAACATCCATTACTGAAATTAAAAGAATATCCAACAGAGTCAAGTTTGGAAAGAGAAACCAAATTGCGAGAAACAGAAGGTACATAAAGAGTTTGAAACAAATCTAAATGGTGTCCGAGATCTAAAATCAAAGCGACAAGTTCCAATGGCTTCAACTGGAGCTTTGACTCAATTTCCCATAAAGACGTACTTTTCATTTGGATTTATGGTTTGGGTCGTAAGGAATCCCTGCATCATATTTGAAACGTGAGTGGTGCAACCGGAATCAAGCCACCAAGTGTTATGAGGAACTTCAACTAAATTTTATTCGAAACATACGAAAGCGTTAATCATACCTTCCTTTTCGAACCATGCCTTACGTTTCAGGCAATCTTTCTGGAAGTGTCCTGGCTTTCCACAGAAACGACACTTAAGGTTGATGTGTTCCTTTTTTCGGACTTGGACATTTGACTCATTCACTTTAAATGGTCCTTTCTTGCCTTTCCTTTTCTTTGTTCACTTTCTTACCAGCTCCTTGATTGGTTACGAGATGAACAGAATGAGTCCCCTGATTCTTAATCCGTGTTTCCTCCTGAACTAGCATACCATGAAGTTCATTCACATTCCACTTGTCCTTCATGGTGTTATAGTTCATTTGGAACGGACCATACTAAGAGGGCAGTGAATTTAAGATAAACTGCACGAGAAAGTTATCATCCACGTTCATCCCTAAGGACTTTAGTCTTGCTGCAATGTTTGTCATTTCAATGACGTGCTCATGCATGCTACGAGAACCATCAAACTTCATGGTGGTCAAAGTAGCCATTAATGTCCCAAAGAAGAGACTTATCGGCGGTTTGGGAACGCTCCTACTAATTTCATGAATTCCTTTGCATTTTCGGTGTGAGGAAGGGTAGACTTGATGTTGTTTGCTATACTCATCCGCATAAACATCGAGGCTCATCATTTGATCTTTCCGGGCAAGATGGACAGATCTCTCAACATCACTGCTAATGTCAGTAATAGCAGCGAGTTTCTCAACTTGAAGTGCTAAGTCAAGATCCAAGACACCAAGGTGAAATTGGATTTGCTCGCACCATTCAGAGAAGTTAAGCCCATTATACACCGGAATGACGAAGCATGCGAATGAAGAGAAACGGGAATAGTCTGCAATTAAAAGAGTTGATTGATCATTAATGCTTTGAGATTGCATACTATAGATTCAGATGAAACAATAAATGTACATTGAAGTTCTCCTTTGGGTGATCCAACAATGTACTACATTAAACATAATTGATGCTAAAAGTTGAGTTTACATTATTGATAATTAAATATACTCTAACTAGACATGTCTGTTATCTTTGGATATACTAAACACATCTAATCAAGTATATTAATTATCCACGGTTATGTTCTTGATTATAAAAAAATTGATCAACCTTTGGGCGACCCGTAAATATTCTATAATCAATGAACTTCAATATACCCACTACAATATATCATCATGTCATTTCGATTAATAGCATCACATTATCATGGGTAATTGAAAGTTTATTTAATTTAACATCTATAAGTAATTTCTAATTTGGTCACTTTGGTGACTAACAAATTATTCATTATATAGACGCTAATTTAAATAATAAAAATTATGCAATTAGACAGACTTTACGGTTAGACCACTTTGATGACTAACTAACCATCTATCATATAAATTCAAGCACACACCTTAGTATTTGAATCACATTTGAAATAATAATCATACTACAAAAACAAAATCATAAAGTGTAACCATCACATTCTATAAATGTGTGCATCATCAGATGAATTTATTCATATAATAAGCTTGAGTCATCATCAGACTTCTTGCTCGGCGCAAATACACAGATGAAACATAAGTGAATTAGAATGGAAAACAAGTCATTATTCATTGAGACATCATCATCATGCTACCAATATATATATATATATATATATATATATATATATATACAATATTCAATGTAAGTGGGAACCATGCCCATGATACAAAAGTGGGTTAATAAATATGATTTGTCAATTTATAGCAGCACTTTATAATTCATTAACAGAACATCATGAACATGGATTTTATTATACCCACGTGAACTATGTCTTGAGCCAGTTTAAGTTCATCAGTCAAGGGAATATAATGGAGGGGAAAAATTCACAGTTTCGCCAAACATACATACGCATGAATCATCGCAAAGTCATCTTAAGAAAACAATCCAGATTTAATGATGCTTCATGTAAAACAAATTAAAACAGTTCGTGGAAAGCAAAATATACCAGAAAACTATATTGACAAGTATAATCATAATTTGTTCACAACTATTCCAAATTGAGATGAAATTGATGCGGAAAACATAATCCTCAATTAGTAAATATAAATCTTAATTGGAAATTAAAATCATGAGTTCTTAAACCGGAAGCTCTGATACCACATGTAAGCATAAATTTTCAGACATAACGAAAAACATAAATTTAATCCCGGATCTTGAACTTCATGATTTTCACAGTTAATTCATGATTAGGGTACTAACCTTGAGCAGCCATGTCTTTCTTTGTTGAAGATGGAAGAAACCACTTTCTCTCTCCTGGCTTTCGTTAATCCCACAGACCGTAATTTCTTTTGTGATAGATTTTCCAATTCTGATTAAGTTCTATTATAGGCAGAGAGAGGATCGGTTTCTTGAGTAGTTATCTGCCAATAACTGTTCTGGCAGAACCGTTCTCAAACACGTTCTATCAACGTGTGTAGAGGTGGAACAGAAACCACCTCTTAACTGTCCAATTTAAACTTATCTGACTTATTTATTTAAACCATTAATTCAATATTTAAAACTCATTATTTAAATAATTAATTCCTTAATTATTTGTACGTGGGCCACATAATAATTTTACATATATACCTTAAGAGTATCCCAAGAGACTCTCTAAATGAAAAATGCTCTTTATTTTGAAGAGTCATTTGCCAAAAATCATCTCCAACAAATTCTTTATTTTAACATTTAAATTTACAGAATATTTTTTCACTCTCCAAATTTGGAGAGCCAAAACAATTCTCTATAATTAATTTCAATTATATTTTTTATAATTTGAATGTCATTTTTGAATGATAGTTTCTAAAAACAACACAAATTTTGAAAAATATCTTAAATTACAACCAATATCACATGTGTTATAAAATAATATTGGGAAAAGATAAAATAAAGAGTGAAATACAAATAGAGTGTTGGAAGATGTCAAAAATATCACTTTGTAAAATTTAAAGATACTGTATAGTTTTCAAGAAATGCTCTTTAAATTTTAAGAGTCTTTTAGAATGCTCTAAAACTGCTAATAATTAGCTAACTCGTAAAATATGTTTAGTTCTTATAAGCAAAAATTAGAATCCCGCCCTTGGAAAAACTATATATATACTCCCTTTTATGCATATTTAAGTGTCTTTTTAGGAACAAAACACACATATTAAGCAATGTATTAAAATATCTAATTTATCCTTAGTTAATCATGATGTTGTTTTGAAAGAAATAAAATTTAGACATTATTGTTATAAATATAAGGATAATTTAGGAAATTTTTTTTCTCATGAGTCTTAAAAACATCAATGGACATTTTTTTTTTGAAAATTTTTTTATGTGTCAAAAGACATTTATTTAGAATAGGATCGAGTAAGACATTTTATAGGGTATACAATCTAACAAAGTCATTATTTTGCTCCTTTTAACGAAGAACCAACATCAAAGCCAATCTTCTCAAAAAAAAAAAAAAAAAAACATCAAAGCCAATAATTATCAGCCGCCCTTGGCCCCCTCACCCTTATTCCTTCTCTACGCAAGATAATCAATAAACAATATTCTGACTTAATAATTATGCCAAATTTAAATCCGAGTTAAAAAAAGTCACTTAGACCATCTCGTAGTCTGCACTACTTTGATGCAGAATTTGCACTATTTTAGTGCAAAATCTCCATTTCATCTCCAGCAGATTGCACAACTTTATGCACTAAAAAAGAATATTCTATAAGATTCCTTCTTTTATTTATTTAATATTAATTTTTTATTACATTATAACTAATAAAAATATTAAATAAATAATTTTATTTCATATAATGTTTATTAAATATTTTATTTTTGAAATTAAACAAACTAAAAATTTTAAAATTAATGAAGTTAATGCAAAATTAAACTAACAATTCATAATATTACATATTATATAATTTAAAAAATTATCATATATAACTGAATTTATTTTAGTATTAAATTTTATTAGATTAACTGAAAAATAATATTAATAGTAATATTTAAAGTTAAATAAGTCCAAAAAAAATTAAACAAAAAAAAGCAAAAAAAAAAATTATAGCGCTGCTACAGTGCAACTGTAGCAAATCACCAAAATAGCGCCCCATTTGGAGCACTGCTGGGAGGATAAATGGCGTTGGGCGCCATTATAAAGCCACTGCTGGGGATGGCCTTAATAGTGGCCCTCAAGACATTCTTTACCCCAATGTCGTTTAATTAAGACTTTTTTAATTCCATACCATATATATGTCTAAATTGGATTTTCGGACGGAACATTTAGACATTAGCAATTTCAAATCAACACTTCATTCAATAGGAGGAGTAGTATTTGGTAAATTTTGTGGGGCCTATACATGTTAGGCTTGTTCATTAATATAACTTAGATTAAACTAGAGATGGCAATGGGCTGGGCCGGGCCAGCTCGACCCTAGGCCATCAGGTTTTTGCAAAATTTTGGGTTGGGCCTCAAAATTGTCTAGCCCAGCCCATACATATATTTATGTAGAAAAAATTCGGGCCAGTCCGAAAAAATCGGGCTAGCCAGGCCCATCGGGCCGGACCAAATAGGCCGACTTTTTTTGGACCTAAAAAATACAGCCCATCCCGATCCAAACCTCGGGATGGATGGGCCGGCCCGTGGGCCGGGCTTGATTTTGTCAGCTATAGATTAAACTATTGAAACGTCCCAAGGGGTGATAAATAAAGTCTAGAAGGGTGAGGGGTGTTGAATAGACTTTACCAAATTTTTGATTTTAGTTCTTTTCAAATTTAGAGTAGACTCAAGTCAGCTGGGTCCTTGGTGGACAACTTAGTTTACGTGCACAACAGAGTTAGCCAATCAACAGACTTGACTGAGCTGTTGATAGTATAACTCAGCTGATTAAGTTAACTTTTTAAATATTTAGTAGACTTGGTTTTTACAGTGGAAAACTTTCACCCTTGTTTGAATATATTTTTCAACACTTGTTTTAAGCTTAGTTATTATCAATTGACTTAGTAAATTAACAAACAACAATAATAATGTGCAATAATTAAAATGTGTTGAATATAAATGACACAAACAAATTTTATAGTGGTTCGAAGATGGGGTAATTCTTCTAATCCACTCTTCTCCAATCCCTGGAGGAATCCACTAATGTAACGGTTACTCTATTACAAAATCATGACAGTCCAAGCTTCGCCTTGATCACACAGCTGGCTCAGCTTTAGGGACTCAGTTTCTTCACAAAACAACTATCTTGTTACTTCAACTCCTTCAAACTATTGGATTTGTTCACACAACCCTCTAACGAGTCCAAAGCCTTTGGTTCGAACTGAAACCTTACTACACCTCCTTCAACCTTGGAGTGCAGACCCCTTGTTCTTTGAAACAAGATTTTCCTCTTCACAAATTGAAGTTGTCTTTCCTTCACTGAATGCGTTGGATAGATTTCCTTCGATTTTAGGCTTGAGGATATGATTTGAATGCTTAAGAGATATTTGCTTTTGCTTTGCAGGTTAGTGGTTATTGCTTGCTTGCATTCTTAACCTTCTCTCTGACGCATCCTCAGCCTTTTATAGTGCACGTTTGAAAAATATATCCATTGAAGAGATAGATGTATTTTTCAAACTACACTTTGAGGTCGTTGGCTTGTCTTGTATTGCAGCTTTTATGTAGACTGTACCTTGAATTTAATGTTATGTAGCCTTTCTTTAAACTCTGCAGGTTTTCAGGTAAATCCCATTGGTTCCTTACTTTTTGCCCTCTTTCAGCAAAACAACTTTATGGATGACAGTTTGACACATGCCTATTTTCAGCAAACAAATGACTTTGCTTGACAACAGATCTCTTTAGCTTTCTTTGATCCTTTTCACGCATAACCCCTTTGTGATTAACTCCACTTTTCTTGAATGACTCACCGATACCGACCGAGACAACTTTTCTGCCACTTGACTAGGACTTTACTGCACTTCACTCAACTGTCACACAGCTGGGTCTTCTCTTTAATCTTCAGTCAGCTCTTGCATTCTTCAACTTTGCTGCTTTGACATAGCTAATAAAACTCTATCTATTACAAGTTGATTTACAACAGAATTGGGGTACCAACTTCCTAATCTAAGTTTTACATGGTATCATCAAAATCTATTACATAAATTTCCCAACAATTTTCCCCTTTTCGATGATGCCAAAGCTTAAGTAAAAAATAGCAAAGTAAATAGTGCATAAACAAAGAATGATTGTATTGAATATGTTATTTTATTGAACATATCATTCTTGCAATTTACAAAGCTTTACAAAGTACAATGACAAGAGCATACAAAGTACTTACAATTGTCTGTGTATTTACATTGAAGTAACAATACAACATGAAGGGGTTTCAGCAGTCTTGAACGCCTATGTTGCTTCCTTCGTCTCTCATCTTCTTCAACTCTTCTTTGAACTTCATCTCTCTTCCTCTTCTTCTCTTCTTCCTCTCTCATTTTCTTCTCATAGGCTCATTTCGCAGCTGCGTCTTCCCTTCTATGTCTTTATTCCCACTCGCGATCTAGCCTTTTGTTTTTTCTTCTTGCCTCTTTCTCATCTCCTCATTTCTCCTGGTCACTTCTCTATTTTCAAGTTCATTCAGTCCAGCCCAATACAACAAGTCTTTCTTTTGGCTATTAATGTATGTGATATCTCTTGGCCTTGCTGGTTGAGTACATCTGCCTCTTCCACCACTTCTTCCCTTTCCTCGTCCAGAGTCAGCTCCTCCTATGGGAGTATACTATATAGGTTGTGCCCTAGAAATCTGCTGACTACTTCCCGGAGTATGCTGCTTCTCGGCATAATTCCAAACCTTTTTCCCAGTAAAAATCACACACCTCCTTCAGAGTTTATCCCTTGAAAAATCCTTCAAATATAAGCGTCTAGAATTTCTATAGAGATCTTGGCTCAGATCCTCCATCAGGAGAATGAGCTAGCTC
This sequence comes from Rehmannia glutinosa, assembly GCA_016081115.2. Taxonomy (NCBI): domain Eukaryota; kingdom Viridiplantae; phylum Streptophyta; class Magnoliopsida; order Lamiales; family Orobanchaceae; genus Rehmannia; species Rehmannia glutinosa. The sequence continues at coordinate 196,463 of JABTTQ020000340.1, forward strand.
TTGCGGGAGCTTCACTGCTGGAGAGTCTTTGAGTAACCCTGCTGGAGGACCGTCAAACTTGGCTTTTAATCCTTCTATGTAGCCATGCTGCCTTTCTTTAACCTTGGCAAAGTCAGCTTCAATATCTTCTCTGATTTTCTTGAGAGCTAACTCAACTTTCTCTTCAGCTGATAAGCCCTGCGGCAGCTGACTAAGGAGTGAGCTGGTGGAGCTAAGTTGTGGTTTTGCAAGAATGATCTTCAAGGGGGTCTTCTTCACTTCACTTCCTTCACCATTTTTCCCTTACTACCTTCCCTCTTTTTGACATCATCACCAGAGAGAGTTTGCTTAAAGGATTTACCCATGATAAGATCCAATTTTTCATGAGTTTGGGCGTGTGATGTTCTGTGTTATGATCTCAGAGCCTTTATTCTGCAGCCATGATCTTCATCTCTACGTTCATAACCATCATTTCCGTCCGCAAAGTGGCTTTAGTCTTTAGAAGGTCTTGCTTATGTTGAGCTTTTATCAACTCTATGTCGGTTTTATATGACTGGTCCATCTTGAAAATACGATCCCTTTTCCTCTACTGAAACTTTGCGTTTTCAGCATTCCAAATCACTAATTTTGCGAACAGTGATTTGACGTAGCTGACTTGTTCCCTTCTGAGTGCCTTTGTTTGAGCTGTCCATTCACTGATTCTTAGCATTATGCCTCTAATATCTCCAGAAATTGTTGCATCATGATTATCCAACCATTAGTTAAGAGTAGCAAATCCATTCTCCATGTTTTCTATTTCAGCGCAGATAGCCTTGAAGGCTTTTCGAAAGTCTGCTGAATCAGCGGACTGCTCTTCTAGCCATACAACATCGAATTCAAATCCAAAGAGCACAACTCTGAGATCGTCTGGAGCTTCAAATTCTTCAGGGTGGATTTCCATGGTATACTTGGCACTTTCAGCAGCGGGTTCTGTCTCAATGGATACTTCAGCCACAAATGGGAAGTAATCAGAAAATAAGTCATTCTTTGGGATCCTTTCCTTTGTTTCGTAGACTGGCTTCAGCTCTAGCTTACGGAGCTGACTGATCCTCAACTGTCTCAACAACTTTATTGGTCTCAGTTTGTGCTTCCTTTTGAGTTTCCGTTGCCTCAACTGACTTATCAACATCATGTGCTGGTGATGGCACCATAGGGGGTGTGGGCCATCAACAAACAAAACTTAGTGCGAGCAGTTTTCTCGCTTGCCTCTCGCATTTTTGCCACAGCCTCCTCGATCTTTGGGTCATCTACTGGTTTTTATTTGTGAGCGGACTCAACTTTGTCTTCTGTATCAGTGAACTCTACAGAGACATTTTCTTCCTCAAAGTCATGTAAGACACTGATTCTTCCATCTTAGTTGACTCTGGGTGAGGAGCTGGCATTTTTCCTTTTTTGACCACTTTACCTAAGGAAGTCTCAACCTCCGTCGGCCCTTCATTACCCTCAACAACAGTCTTAAACTATAGGGCCTTCTACATTCCCTTGAACAGTCTCAACTGCAGCAGGGTCTTGGACATTCCCTTCAGCAGACAAAGCTGCTCTGGGGTCTTTAATGGCATCCTTCGAGGTCTCAACCTCTTGGATTGCACTTTTAGGGCCAACAATCTTAACTTCCATGGCCTCATGTCCATCATTTGCCTCAGCTGTATTAGCAACTTCATTGGCCTGCAGTGCAGTTGGAATTTTAGCTAAAATAGTCTGAACCGTCTGAGCCTCATCAATGTGTTCTGTGATAGTCTCCTATTCGCCTCCAAACTTCCAAATTGTGAGGTCCCCCACAGCCTCCTCCGACTTGGTTGTGGTGTGTGCAGTTTCCCCCTCAGCTGACGCACCAACTGATTCAAGAGTAGCGGGGTCACTGGACACTAGAGACTCGATTGTTATTCCTTTTGAGTGATCAGCCGACATGGCAGGTGTTTCAACACCTTTCGTAGGGGTAGGCTCAACTAAGGTGCCCTATTCATCTACTTCCTTAGCTTCATCGCCAATTTCCCTGGTTTGTCCTTCGGAGTGAGCTGGTGAGGTTGAAGCATTGATGGTCCTCACCATCTCCAAAATGTCAGGGGTAGGAGAGATTTGCATGGATGATGACACTATAGGGCCCTTTTCTGCAAGGTTTGATCATGCAGCTCCTTGGACTCTTTTAGGGCTTGTTTCAGCTCAACCTTCTACAATGGATCAGCAGCGTCTAAAACTTCAACATAACTATCACTGCTGGTGGCTGGCTGTAAGGCACTTTCAGGGGCTTCCGTGAAAGCACAAGTGTGAGGATTTTTAGACTCCTCAACCGCCTTGGATTTCTCTATTGCTTTGGCATTTTCATTCTCCTTTCTTTAAAAAAGGATATTGGTGCAGCAAACTTAGTAAAGGTCAGTGCGGACACCAATGTTTACTAAAAACTCCAGGAGGTATTTGTTAGCAAATTTATTATTAGATTTTGATGATACCATGTAAAACTTATAATAGGAAGTTGGCACCCCATTTTCCTTGTATTTCTATTTGTAATAAATAGGACTACATGAGCTGAGTGAAATCAGCTATGTTGAAGAATACAAGAGTCAACTAAAGACTGAAGTGAAGACCAGCTGTGTGTCAGCTGAGTGTGTCCAGATGGAAGGCACATACTCGACTAAAGAAGAGATCCAGCTGTGGGACAACTGAGTAAAAGATGAAGAAGTGACAGTCAAGTCAGTTAAGAGCCAAGTTGCCAATTAAACTGACAGTTGAGTCTTCCTAAAAAGTTGGAGTTGACTCAAGTCAAAGGGGTAAAGGTAGGTATCAAATCAAGTCGACTGAGATTAATCCGTTGCACAGAAGTCAAGGATATTACTTAAATTAGTAATACGTCCATGCTGCTATGTCTAAAAGTGCTCATCCAAGAAACCAATGGGAAGCACTGAGCTTGTGTCATGACATGAAAAGTTGCAGACATCATTTAATACGAGGAAATGTCACCGTAACAAGCTGCAGGTCAAGAAAAGACAAGCCAACGACCAAGAAGTGTTGTTTGAAAATTGCTTATCTCTTCAACGGGCAAATTTTCAAATAAGCACTATAAAAGGCTGAGGAAGCAAGTGAGAGAAGGTTACGAATTCTACGAGATTTTACAAGCAAGCAAGTAAGAAAACCTGCAAATATTCTCTCAAGCTTTCTAAGACATTTCTCAAGCCTAAAATCGAAGGAACTCGATCCAACACATTCGGTGAAGGAAAGAATACTTCACCAAGTTGAAGAGGAAATAATTTAAAGAACAAAAGGGGTCTACTCTCCAAGTTTGAAGGAGCTGTAGTAAGGTTCAAGGTCGAACCAGAAGATTTGAGCTCGTTGGAAGGTTGTGTGATCAATTCCAAGGGTTCAAAGGAGTCGAAAGTAGCAAATTGTCTTGTGAAGAAGTCGAGTCCTTGTACCAAATTTTGTGTGATAAAGGCTGACTCAGATTGAGAACTACTTTGTAACCAGATCTGTTACTTAGTGGATTCCTCCAATAGTTGGAGAAGAGTGGATTAGAGGAATTACCCCATCCTCGAACCACTATAAAATTTGCTTGTGTCATTTTACTTACATCACTTTATTTCCCTGCATATTTTTAATATCTGTTGTTAAGTTAATATTGCTAAACCTAACTAATAGTAACATTGCTAAAAACAATTGTTACAAACAAATATAAAACGTCAAAGGTGATAAGTCTTCCGCGGAACAAAACAAAATCAACTATAAAGTTAAGTGTTAGCTGATCCAGGTAAGTTACACTATCAACAGCTCAGTCGAGTCCATTGAGTGGGTAACTTTGTTGAAGTAAGCCTGGGCCCCAAGAACTTAGCTGACTTGAGTTAACTCTGTTAAAATATTTTAAAAGGACTAAATTCAAAAAATTTGGTAAGATTAATTCAACCCCCTCCCTCTGTCTAAACCTTACAACTCACCCTTTGGGACCTACAAGTGGTATCAGAGCGGTTTGTTCATTGATCCTTCCACACTGGTTACTGAACTAGATCTCAATTTTTTTCAAAGATATAACACTTGAGTTTTTAAAGCTTTTATTTCAAAAGCAAAGTTATTATCATCGAAGCAAATCTAACTGGTATTCCCATGTTCACTGTGGAAGAGTTTGATGATTGAAAAAATCGGATGCAGGCTCACCTATCAACCTTACACGATGAAATGTGGCTAGTGATAGAAGATGGGCCACCACAAATATTAATGGTCAATACTGCTGTAAGACGATGTTCGCCTTATTTTTCGCTTCACCGCAAGTGAACGGCGTAGTTAATAGATAGGGTTAGCAAGGTCGATCCCACAGAGACTTATAAATTCATGCACTAAGTATTGAGATTGTAATATAATTATTTTTATTTAGACGATCAAAATTTGATGGTTGTTTTGTAAAAGTAAGCCAAGATTTTATCATAAAAAGATAAGGTAAAAAATTCAATTGAAAGATCAAGTGGATGAATGGATTCCAGGGTTGTGGTTTCAGTTAATCTCCCTCTTGTTATCCAATTAATCAACACCAAAGTTATTATTAGTCTTCACTATAAGACGATCACAAAAGTATTTTACCCTATCTCTCGAGACATTATAAAAACGTTGATTGAATTATCTATGCTAGCATCTCTACTCAACATAAGATAACCAACTCCCAAAAGCATAAAAGATCATTTATCCTAACAAATATTCACAGACTTCTCAATCTTGCAAAGTATTCATGTCAAGTACTCAAGATCTAGTATTAAAACTCATCTCTCGAATTATGAATCAATACATCAAACAAGTTAAACCAATGGCCATTTGATAAAGCAGGAAATAAAACAGAGTACTCGAATAGGGTTCGAAATAATAACTTCAATTCAATTAAACATCAAACAAGAGTATCAATTAACCTAATCTCCAAACCCCGAAATCACAAGGTGTTTAGTCGGACATTGGGAAATAAATAATTCTTAGACAAATCGTTCATGTTCATATCTAACTAAATGAAAATAAAAGATACAATGGAATAAGCAAACTCAGGGATATTGATGATCTCTCCATCAATCTTCAATCCTCAAGCGTGCAGATGGGACCTCGATCAATCTCTCGTATCCTCTGGTAGAAGGTCGCTCTTTTCTGTGCTTTCTAGGGTAAAAATCAGTGTGTCCTCGTTTGGGGCCGCCTCATCTCTATATATACTCCCGTTGGGACAAACCTAAGTAATTAATCGCGCAAATCTGACTTTCCCGCATAGACGCATGGGCTGTGCACTTACGTACGACCAACCCGTGTATCAGGCCGCAATTCTTCTCTTGAAGCGGATGCACAAAGTGCGACGACAGCACGACCAGCCTTGCATCCTGCGGCCGAGTCCCGTCTGTCCGCACACGCACGGGCTATGCCCATGCGCACATGTTGCCCGTGCGTGGCCATTTCTTGCCTGGTTCGTCTGATATTTTCTCAGTCTAGCTCCAAACTTTATGTATTCACTCGATTCTTGACAGTTCTTTACCACAATGATCCAATTTGCCACAAAAGTACTCAAAATATTGTTTAATTCCTGCAAAACGAGCAAAGCATAATATATTTTCCACTTTATAAGAACATGACCCATTTTACTAAGTTAATGCATGCTTAACAACCTATTATATCTAATATTATGCCCAAATTACATGTAAAACCCACACTAATCAGAAGAGCATCTCCAGGTAAAGGAGAAGATGCTACAGCAGAGCCCAGACCTGCCATGGTTGAAAAACCACACTGTAAATAGACAAATGATGATAGAAAAAGATAAAACCTTGAAAATGTTGCCAAGGACATCCTCCACAAAACCTTGGACAAGGCTATGTTCAACAAAGTCAAATCATGCAAATCAGCCAAAGAAATAAGGGATAAGGTAACCCTGATTTGTGAAGGATTAGAATATATTAAAGAGAATAAATTATCTATTGCTATTCAAAAATTTGAAAATTTTAAAATGATTGCAGGTGAGAGTCTAGATCAGTTGGATGCCAGATTCGTAGAAATTATAAATGAGCTTTCAACTCTTGGGAAGGAGTACACTCAAAAGGAGATGTGCATGAAGATTTTAAGAGCCCTCCCAGTTGAGTGGGAAATGAAGGTCATGGCCCTGGGACATTCTATTGACCTCTCGAAAATATCAAATAATGAGTTGTTCTCAGACCTCAAAGCTTATGAGTTTGAGATGAGAAGAAAATAGCAAGAGGAAATTGTTGTGCCCAAGACAGTTGCATTGTTGGCCAGTGAAGGGAAGAAAGCTGAGCCAAAACAAACAATTGACCAAGAGGAAATTGCTCTCATGGTAAAAAGGTTCAACAAGTTCTTCAACAAGAACTATAAAAGAAACAAGGGTGAAACCTCCAGAAGACATCTAGAACCTTCCAAAGCAAGGGAGGACAAGCCACCCAAGAGAGTTGAACATCAAAGAGTTGAGAGAGCTGATATGCAGAGAGCTGAAAACCTGTGTTGGAACTGCAGACAACCAGGACACTTTTTTGCCATTGGATCTGTTCTTATCCACCAGCCAACAAATACAGAAATGAAGAGGAAAGAAGAGTCTTCAGAGAAAGAAGACATGAAAATAAGAAAGCCATATTGGCTGCTGAGACTACTGAACCAGCCAAGTGCCAACAACCAGCAGACTCGGACAATAGTGAAGCAGACTACTCAAGTGATACTGAGGAAGAGGCATTGATCTGCCTCATGACCAAAGAACAAGATCAAGAAGATGAGGTACACTCAAGCTCATCTTATGCTGATTCAAGTGATAGTGATAGTGACACAAACACTTTCTCACCCACTGATCTTTATGATTTATTAGGCAAAATGATGAAAGACTTTGAGCACATTAAAACCTCACACACACTTTTAAATGAGGAAAATAGCCAGCTAAAATGCCAAAACTCACAGCTGACTAAGGAGTTGAGTACTCTAAGTCAAATAGCTGATGAGAATACAAAGCTGAAGGCTGAAAATGCCAAGATCCTAGCAGAGTTAGCTGCTACTGAAAAGAGAGAGAAAAATCTCAAAAATGTGATTGCCTCATTTACAAAGGCATCCAAATAATTGGATGAACTAATAATGAGTAAAAAAGAGTGTGGAGACAAGACAAACATAGAATTCAATTCCCTTGTGCATACTCAAGCTCCTAGAATGATTATGGAGAAAGTATCCTCAAGTAATGAGGGAGTGCAAAACCCAAAACACCATATGTTGCACCAACAGCCACACTAAAACACAATCATAACCACACTGGCCTTGGATATAAGGGTAAAGGAAAGAAGCCAGTAGAGTATGCAGAAAGGACAGCTGAAAAGAAATTTAGAAAAGTCCATCAGCAAACTCCAAAAAGAATATACTCTGTGAAAGCTAAGCAGAGCTACCAAAAACACCAGAGATTTCAGCAAAGAAATACATATGATGGGGATGGTAGAAACTATCCAGACCAAGCTGATTGGAATAACCAAGTGAGATATCAACAAAGACCTATGGGATACAAGCCAAAATGGCAAAGACCTCAACGTCAGCAAAGGCCATTCCCAATGAAAAAGAGCTATTATCAGCACACTTATGCACCCAGGCACAAAACCCACCAAGCACTAAAATTCCACTATTACCCTAAGAAAGCAAATGCTCAAACAAATTCATAGGCATACAGACAAAAGAGACAGCTGTATGATCCTAAAATCCCCAAGTAATTTGCTAATGTGCACTATGATTATCTGGCTATAGGTTGGTTGGAGCATCTTACAACACTAACCCCCAGGACCAATGAAAGTATGGGTACCTAAAAACTAATTTCCTTGATTGCAGTTTCAAGGAACATCTGAGTGCCAAGGAACCTGCTACATGGATAGTGGTTGTTCCAGACATATGACAGGGAATAAGAAAAATCTGTCAAAGTTCAAGGAAATCAAAGGTGCAAAAGTCATATTTGGAAGAAATGAAGCTCAAGGAGAGATCAAAGGCACATGTTGCGTAAAGAAGAATGGATTGGACATCACAGATGTTGCATATGTTGAAGGTCTCAATTTCAATCTACTAAGCATCAGCAAACTCTGTGACAAAGGTTATAATGTGGGATTCAATATGGGAGTTCGCCAAACCAAAGATGCTGAATCAAATGAGATTGTGCTACAAGGAACAAGGCAGAAAAACATGTATGTAGTGGATTGGTCAAGTGCTACACCAAACACATGTCTGCTAGCAAAGAGTACAGCCGAATCAAGTTGGCTGTGGCACAAGAAGCTGAGTCACCTGAACTTTAAGACAATCAACAAACTTGCAAGGAGTCATCTTGTGGAAGGATTGCTTGACTCAGTGTACAAGAAATAAAGTATTTGTGATGCATGCCAGATGGGAAAGCAAATCAAATCATCATTCAAGGACAAGCCAAGTCCTTCTTCAACAAGGATACTACATCTGTTGCATATGGTTTTATTTGGACCTGTTGAGCCAGCTAGAATCAGTGGAAAGAAATACACCTGTGGTGGTGGATGATTACTCAAGATATATATGGACTATTTTCATGTGTAAAAAAAAGGAAACACTACAAAAATTGCCTCAGCTGATGAGAAGAGTCAAACCATTATAAAGATAAGATCTGACAGGGGAACTGAATTTGTCAATGGGATTATAACTCAGTATTGTGTTGAAAATGGTATTGCGCATGAGTTGTCAGCTGCTAGAACTCCACAGCAGAATGGAGTAGCTGAAAGAAGGAATAGACCTCTCAAGGAAGCTGCTAGGACAATGTTAGCTGAAGCTGGATTGCTTAAGAGATTTTGGGCTAAAGCCATAAATATTGCATGCTATACTCAGAATAGATGCATGATCAATAGGAAGAAAGCCAAATGTTGGATATTTCATGATAATTAGATGTAAGTGCTTCATCCACAACAATGGCAAGGATAACTTGAAAGCTTTTGATGCTAAGGCTGATGAATGTATCTTTTTGGGATACTCAGCTGAAAGTAAAGATTATAGAGTAATAAACAAGAGTACTATGGTCACAGAAAAGTCTATCCATGTGGTATTTGATGAGTCCACACCTATTGATACATCCAACAAGGACACAACTGATGAGGATGCTCAAGCATCTTGGAGCCAAGCTAGTGGCAAAACTGCTCTGATGAGATTCATACTGGTTGATGGGCCATCCCGAATGGCACCATCACACTTCGATGAAGCTGATAAGTCAGCTGAAGAACAGACAACTCAAAAGGAAGCCACAACTAATACTTAGGAAGTTGTTAAGACAGTTGAAGATCATTCAGCTCAGCAGGCTAACGCAGCTGCTCAAGATGCCAATGAAGCTGAAAGAGCTGGCACGTAGAGTGAAAACATTTTGAAGAAAAAAGAAAGGCCCCACAAGCTCAGGACGTGGGCATCCTTATTTTTCCTGATGAACTTTTTACGGAATACTTTTTGTTCGATGCCCAAATTCCTTTCGAAGCCGAATCAGCTACGGACCAAGCCAGATATAATGTCCAAGTACCCCCAGAAGAACTCCGAGCTCCAGTGAAACTGCAATAGTGCCTATTGGTTTTGACTTTAATGCAAAGATATGGCGGTAAGATCAGTCCCACGAGATCACGACTTCAGAAAACCTTTAAAGCCATATGTGCTGAGATAGAAAAGATGGAGCATGGCTTTGCATCATTGGACCAGAGGCTTGATAACAGAGATGCCACCATCACTAGAGATATCAGAGGGACCATACTGTGCATTCGTGAAAAAAGGTTGGACAAGTGAAGGCTTTGAGGCGTGAGCAAGTCACCTACTTCAAGTCTTTATTCACAATGATGGTGATTTGGAGCTCCGACAACCTCAAGTTCCAACAGAGAAAATGAGACCGCATATTTAGAATGGATGAGTCACACAAGTCTGATATGGAGTTACTCAAGCTGCAACATAAGAATGAAATGGCAAGAATGGAGGCCAACGTCGAACAGCAGATTAAGGTCCTCAAGATAGAAATGAAGCTGATGGCAGCTGAGTCCAAAGCTTTGAGGTCTGAATTCAGAGCAGCCTACTCCAAGACCCACGACAAACATGACTCCATGAACAACAAGTTAGATGTTCTCCTGAGTGGTATGTTCCTTGGCTTAGCCCTACCCCTTGGCGGTGATGCCAAAAAGGGGGAAGATGAAGCCATGAAGGAATTAAAGGAAGGGCAAGGGAGTGATAAGGAGCGAAGTAAAGGGGAAGCAAGAAAGGGGAAATGAAGTTCTGTGAAGAAACCCCCATTGAAAATTATGTTTGCTAAGACCCCGCAACAAGGAGATGTAACAACCTTAATCCTCAGCAGACTACCAAAAGAGCTGACAATTGAAGACAAAACTGAAATGGTTGTTAAGGAGTCGAGAAAGGCCGTGGAAGATAAATTTGAAAAGGTAGCTGAGAAGCACTCTGAGCGCCTAAATGATATCAAAGCAAGATTCGATGGCCCCCAAGCTAGATTACTGAAGGATTCCCCAGCAATAAAACCCCCTAGAGAAATTACGATACCTGATGCTGGATCCGAACCAAGATCCCTAGAAGGACTTGTACTGGGAAAAATAGGTCTTGAATTGTGCAAATTAGCTGAGAAGCAGCAGAGTTCCAGTAGTCACTTAGTTGGAAAGGCACCAGTATAGTACACTCCCAGAAGAGGAGCTGAGTCAATTATAAGGATGGGAAGGTTCGGGGGTGTTGGAAGAGGTAGAGGCACAACACCACAACCAAGACCTAAAGATATAAGTTGTATTGATCCACATAAGAAAGGGATCAATTACTGGGATGGGTACGACCATCTTGCTAACCTTGAAGTGAAGCGCAAGAACGAGGAGGTAATAATAAGGCAAGAGGCTTAGAATGAAAGAGTCACGAGAGAATTAGAAGAAAGGCAGCGAAGGGAAGACCCTGCTGCTAAGCGTGCATATGAAAGAAAGAAGAAAGATGAAGAAGAAATGAAGACAAGAAGAGCTGAGGAAGACAAAAGAAGAGCTGAAGATGAAGAGAGAAGAAGGAAGTAGCTGAGGCATTGAAGACAGCTGTAACCCCTTCAATGTATTTTACTTAACTGTAAATACAAGTTTTGTAAGTTTCCTATTTTGCTTTGATACCTGATGTACTTTAGTGCAATAAGAAGCTCTAATACGATGTAATAGATAGTATATCTCAGATACAGTGTGTAGAGTATACTATGAAAATAGCTTTCTAAAGTGCAATTTGTAAAGTACAAGAATGATATGATCAGTAAACTTAACATATTCAAAACATACATTCTTTGTTACTGCACTGCTTATGTTTGATGTAATTTTATATAAGTTTTGGCATCATCAAAAAGGGGAAAATTGTTAGGAACTTTATTATTAGATCTTAATGATACCATGTAAAACTTAAATAGAAAGTTGGCACCCCATTTTCCTTGTATTTCTATTTGTAATAAATAGGACCGCATGAGCTGAGTGAAGTCAGCTATGTTGAAGAATACAAGAGTCAACTGAAGACTGAAGTGAAGACCTAGTTGTGTGTCAGCCGAGTGTAGTCAAGATGGAAGGTACGACTCAATCAAGAAGAAATCACTGTGGGACAATTTGAGTAAAGGATGAAGAAGTGAGGAAGCCGAGCCAAGCCAAACGTCGGTTGAACGACGGTGAGTCATTCCTAAAATATTGGAGCTGACTCAAGTCAAAGGGATAAAGGCAGCTGTCAAGTCAAGTCGACTGATATTAATCTGTTGCACATAAGTCAAAGATATTACTTAAATTAGTAATACGTCCATGCTGCTATGTCTAAAAGTGCTCATCCCAGAAGCGTGCAAATGGAATAAACCAATGGAAAGCACTGAGCTTGTGGCAGGACCTGAAAAGCTGCAAACATCATTTAATACGAGGAAATGTCACCATCACAAGTTGCAGGTCAAGAAAAGACAAGCCAACCACCAAGAAGTGTTGTTTGAAAATTGCTTATCTCTTCAACGGGCAAATTTTCAAATAAGCACTATAAAAGGCTGGTGAAGCAAGTGAAAGGGTGACGAATTCTAAGAGATTTTACAAGTAAGCAAGCAAGAAAACCTGCAAATATTCTCTCAAGCTTTCTAAAACATTCCTCAAGCCTAAAATCGAAGGAACTCGATCCAACACATTCAATGAAGGAAAGAATACTTCATCAAGTTGAAGAGGAAACCATTTAAAGAACAAAAGGGGTCTACTCTCCAAGGTTGAAGAAGCTGTAGTAAGGTTCAAGGTCGAACCAGAAGATTTGAGCTCGTTGGAAGGCTGTGTGATCAATTCCAAGGGTTCGAAGGGAGCTGAAGTAGCAAGGCAGCTGTCTTGTGAAGAAGCTGAGTCCCAGGAGTAGCCATTTGTGTGATCAAGGCCAACTCAGACTAAGAACTACTTTGTAACCAGATCTGTTACTTAGTGGATTCCTCCAGGAGTTGGAGAAGAGTGGATTAGAGGAATTACTCCATCCTCGAACCACTATAAAATTTGCTTGTATCATTTTACTTACAACACTTTATTTTCCTGCATATTTTTAACATCTACTGTTAAATTAATATTGCTAAACCTAATTGATAATAACATTGCTAAAAACAAGTGTTAAAAACAAGTTTAAAACATCAAGGGTGATAAGTCTTCCGCTGAACAAAACCAAATCAACTATAAAGTTAAGTGTTAGCTGACCTAGCTAAGTTATACTATCAACAGCTCAGTCGAGTCTGTTGAGTGGGTAACTTTGCTGAAGTAAGCCAACCTAGCTGTCCCCCAAGGACTTATCTGACTTGAGTTAACTCTGTTAGAATATTTTAAAAAGACTAAATTCGAAAAATTTGGTAAGGTTTATTCAACCCCCCTTCAAAACCTTACAACTCACCCATTGGGACCTTCATTATTCTTCCTTCTCGATGAACTCTGGGCTTTGGAATTGATCTCTGGCAAAACTCAGCTTCTAGGATCTCCAAATCCGTAGCCTCTCTTGAATGTCTGGGTATGCAGGAGATAGGATTATAAGATCATCATCATCCTCCTGCTGCAAAAGACTCTTCAGCAGCATTGCTTTCCTCAACTGTAATGGCATCAGTCTGAGGGGATTTTGCCTTTGTCAGCTGTATTTGGTTCAGAATCTTCAGTTGTTTCCCTAACAGCTAACTCTTGGTGTGGCTGATCAACATCGACCACATCACCAATCTTAGGACTCTGTTGTTCACCAACAATGGCTTCTTCCTTAACTACTGCAGTTGTTCCAGACTCAGTGGCTCAGCAACTAATTCAAACTATTTCACCAGTCTTTTTTTTGACTTCTTTTTCAATGGAACTTTAGGTTCCACATTCTCTGGTTCTTCAGCTGAGAAGGTTGTCTCTCCCAGTTTCAACTTCTTGGCAGCAGTTGCCTTCCGGGGTGCAGCTGCTCGCTTCTTTCTGATAACTAGGGAGAGAGCTGGAGCAAGATCTTTCTTGGCTGCCGGGGCATGTGCTTTCTTTTTTGGAACAGGCTTAGGGGAGGGGGCTTTGTTAGACGCATCTGTGTCCATGGGAATGGTCTCAGCTGGTTCACCCTTGCTGGTAACTGTCTTCTTCGCATGAGCTTGTCTCTGGGCAGCAAACAGGTTTGCAAAAAACATCTTCTTGTTTACATGGAAGGGTTTCCCATTTTGGAGAGGAACCCCCTTCACCTCCATCAAGTGGCCTAGAATCAGGCCATAGCCAAGCGAATTTTCAAACATCCCATCTTCTCTTGTAGTCTTGTTCATCATGTTCTGGCACAGCTTGCCAAAGATGAACTCAGCCCAATTAACCTTTTTCTCCTCCATGATAGCCACCATGACAATCAACTCAGTCCGAGAGAGCTGATTGAATGGTCCAAACTTCATGTCAACACACTTAGCCACCACATCCATCAGTTTGTGGTAGTCTTCATTGATCAACTTCTTCAAGGCAGTGTAGTTAGGCTTCGCAGCAGCCTCTAATTTGGCTATTTCCTTCTAACAACAGCCAAATCGACATCTTTCTCGGTTATCTCCTTCAGACCAGAGGTTGGGAGATCACAATGATAAGCTAAGTTCGCAGCAGTAATCTTGAAGTCCTTGTTGTGGACCGATGAGCGAATCTCATCATCGTGAACCTGAGCGTTCACATAGTACATCGCGACCTCCTCGAGGTATGTGTGAGAGAACTCCATGGACAGAAATTGCTAGAGACCAGCTTTCTCAAGCTTTTTAGCGATCTTCTTGGCTAGAGCCTTGTCCACACCTTGCTTGACAAGGCCTTTGAAGTCCACTATAGTGCCTGTATGGATCCTCAACGAGCTTAACATAGTCATATGTGGGTGCCATTTTGTAGTCTGGAACACTGAGATTCAAACGAAAATGATAACTGAAGTGTTTTTGTCTATTTTCTTTGTCATTTTGATCTTCCCTTTGCATTCGTCAATCTTAGTTGGGGATTCCAATTGATATTTCTCCCCAAAATGCACATATATTTTACACCCATCAAAATTCCCCAAACTTAAAGCATTGCTCGTCCTCGAGCAAATTAAGAAAAATAATATAAGGGGAAAAACGAACACCCAAGAACACTATGAACATTAAATAACATTTGACTCCATACTCAAGGAAACCATATAATTCATTATCAAGAAGTCAACATTCATAAACTCGACATAATTAATACTCTTTCGAGTACTTGTCATCGCGACTCTCAAGTAGATAGTGTATCACTCGACTCTTAAAGTGTATGGGCAATTTATACGCTCAAATTCAATTCAGTGAAAGTAGAACTACCATAGGCTTGCAAATCGTCTAATATCTCTACCACTTTTGTATGCACAACTTAAGAATCAAAAAGTACTTTTATTAGGTTGTAATGTAGGCTCTTTGGTAAGGGTAGAAAAATTTGTATTAAGTGACTTGACTTGAAAAAATAGATTTTAAGCATACAGACTTGCAATTCACCAACCCAATTTCATATAATACTCATTATCTATTTCAATTCCACCCTTATTTCTCCTTTTTCATACTTAGGCGTTTTTTCCTTCTGTTCTTTTTTTCTAGCCTTTAAGCTTTCAGAAATTTTCTTTTGCTTTGCTCGATTTTCTCTATGTCATTTTTAAGAGATTTTTTTTCTTTTTTTTCGAGCTTCGTGCATTTTTTTTCATTTACCCTGATACTACTCATCCCTCTTTCTTTTGCCAACTTCCTCTCTTGTTTTCATAAATTTTCGCCACTTCTCCCCCAAACTTGTTCATTTTCTATAAGCTCAAAAATATTTAGGGATAAAAACATGTTTAAATTTTTAAAGATCAATGTGGCTCAGAATAAAAGTTTTGGCTCAAAATTGGTTAACTAGAGAATCATGAGTTCATAGGTAGGCTAAGCAGGCTAAAACAAAGATGACCTTAAATCATTTTAAAAAAGTGCACACACACATGGCTTCAATGAAGATACCAGAGCAAGTTCTAGAGTTCTATCAAACATGAATGACACACTCAAGAAAACAAATAAGTCTGCATAATATTTAAAGCACAAAAGCTCACAGGCTTATTTTTCGCAACATGCTCAAATACCCAATTTTTTCAATTAATGCTAAGCAAATAAATGGCATCTTCCCAATAATGTATCACATTATTCCCATAAGTATGTTATCTCATTCCATAAAATGCTCATAGTAAAATCATATGGGAGCTGGAAATTTAAAAACTTAACTAAAATCACATACAAAAGCAATTAAATGTGCTAAAGTGGTAAACGTGCTAATATAATAAAATAAAAATAAACAAAAAATCGAAATCGTTTTTTTTTTCAAATATTTTAATGCAAAGTGCTCTACATGCAATCCTAAATGCAATACAAAATACAAGAAAGTACTAAATTACACATTCTTGATAGCCCCCCAAACTTAAAATATGCTTCGTCCCAAACATATGAGAAAATTATCAAAAGAAACAGGAATACGTAATAAGTACTTACATGGATCACTGTGGTAGAGGAGGTGGAGGGTAGTTGCCCTGTGAGATATGCCACTAGTCCATACGAGACATCATCTCGTACATATGTTGCTGCTGTTGGGTGATGGCATCGAATCGCTGTGAGTACTCCTGGTGATACTCATCAGCTGTGGTTGTCAACTGATACGTGTCATCTATCAGTTTGCCCACGTCAGCTTCTACCCTTTCAAGCCTCTCACTCATAGTAAATGGCCGATTTCTCCCTTGTCTAGAGGATTCTGACATCTCCCTCATTGGCTCATCATGCTCTTCTTGAGCAGCATCCCCCTGTACCTCTCTAAGCAATCAGTTACCCATATTTCTAATAGATGTGGCTTCGGGGTTAGGAAGCTTAACCGTTGTTCTATCTGCTTGATTGAGCCAGTAATTACGCCCATTGGATTTTATCATTTTCATAGCAGTTAGAACAGTTCGATCTATAGGCCCTACGACCTCCGCATACCCCTCCAAATTAATATTAAAATATTCCTCAATAGGGGTAATCATCCCCCCGATGCAAATTCCACCCCTCTCAGATTTTCTTATCCTATCAAATTGCTCGGCTATCATAGCCCCGACATTTGGCACAACTTCAGTCCCCGATGCCATACACCATATGATGAATAATTCGTCTACCCTCAATGCCCCTCTACTATCCTCCCTCGCAAAAATTGTTTTAGCTAAGCCTCGCCAAACATATCAAAATACCGGGTTTCGAATACTAGACACCTTTGAGGTACCTGGCGTGTAGATTCGTTTCCCAGTTATTTTTCTCCAAAACCTACCTTTATCAAACTCCTTGTGCTCCTCAACTCCATAAGCCGGAGTTTTGTAAATTTCATTTAAATCATATATACTTAGTTCCCTTTGCTCATTCCCCAGGCGAAACCTAACTCTCATCAAGTTTCTTTTTCGAACCACCAATTCAAAGCTACTAAAAACTTCAAGTGTGATAACGGAATAAGTGGCCCAATGTCCATTTAAAAATTCATGCCAATCAATTCTACCATACAAAGCTCGAAAATCTTCCAATAAACCTAAATTCGTAAGAGTAGGTTCATCGGGATACATTGTATTAATCCATGGACAAAGTAGAGTATCGCCCATCTAGGCCGGGTTGTTTCATTTGGCAAGATTACATTTGAAGCTTGGGGCTCCTCGGGGTTGAATATTGATTGAGGCTTGGGTTCGGGCTCCGGGGTTGGCTCCCTTCTTCTTCTTATATTTCTCCTAGTTCCTCTTTCATCTCTATAAGCCATGAATTTCAAGATTTTGAGGAGAAAAATCTGAAATTTAGGAGTTTTGGAGTCCCCCAAACTTGATGTAGAACTTGGAGAAATTGGAATTTGAAGGTATTTGGTGGTGGGTTTCTTGAGAGGGTGAAGGATTTGTGTTTTTGGTTTGAGATTTGTGGAGAATTTGGAGAGATTTGGAGAGGAGTTTGGGAATTTAGGGAGAGAATTTTCGTGTGTTAGGGTTTGTGTAGGGGGAGTTTGTATTTTGCCCGATTTTTGGTGTTGGGCCCCACGGCCGTGTGGCCCTGGGCGTGGCTGCCAACCCTGTCATCGGTCCTTTGTCACACGGCCCGGCCGTGTGGTGCTGGGCATTTCGTCCTCTCGCACGGCCTGGTCGTGTGGTCTCACACGCCCGTACATTTGTTTTTGATATCCGGGAGTTTGCCGCGACGCCTCCTACACAACTCCTCAAGAAAACTAAACAAAACTAAAAATTAAGTTAATAGAAAATAAAAGAAATTAAAATTGAAGGTGATAAAAAGAAATGACCGAAAATAGGATATAAATTGAGTTGCCTCCCATAAAGCGCTAAGTTTTATGTCTTCAACCAGACTTCAAATTTCTAATCACTTTCGCTAAATCGTATCATTCGAAATATGTGAACCTTCAATGCCATTCATCAGAAGAATGGCGTTGCATTGTTCTCGCGGATTCAGCTCAGTATCGCTTGGGAATTTTCCTTTTTGATGATGGCCTCCCAAAATAGTTGCGATCTGGGCTACTTGTGTTTCCAAAGATTTCAGTCTTACGTTTATATTCGTGTTCAGCTAAGTGACCTGTTCTTCTATCCTGTCTATCTTTGCTTCATCTTTGTTAAGTCTCGCCCTTGTTTCTCCGATAAACGAGGATAACATCTCTTCAACAGATGCTTTCTTTTCACTTGACTCCGCTCTGCCTTGATTACCCACATTGTATCCTGGAGGTGGCTACAAAACATTTTTATTGTTAGCATAAGAAAATTTTTCATGGTTTCGCAATCCCGGATGATAGTAGTTGGGTGTCTGCTGATTATTCTAAAATTGTTATTGAAGTTCCTTTGTTGGCCCACAAAGTTTTCTTCTTCTTCAACAACAATAGGATCTCTTGGAGTCACTTACTGCATCGCATCTAGTTTCATATTCAGCATGGATACCTGTTCTGTGAGCATGGCGACCTTCTCATCCTGAACTTCTGCCACTCGTCGGACAGTAGACCTCTAGGATGGCCAATGGTAACTGTTGTATTGGACCTGTTGGTAGTTGGGATATCCGTGTTGAGGGCACTTTCTTAGAAGTTCCCTGAATCTATCCCATGATTCATATAGTGGCCGAATTTCCTAAACGGGGCGATCTCAGATTTTAGTTGCAGTGTTTTACTGGGGGAAAAGTATTTGGCTAGAAACCGTTGACTTAGTTCTGCCCAATTTGCGGCTGGTGGTGTTAGAGAGCATAATCATCCCTTAGTCTTATCGCATAGAGAGAATGCAAAAAGGCAACATCGAATGATATCCTCAGAAACACCATTCATTTTAACAGTATCGCAAATTTCTAAAAAGTGCGCCAGATGTGCGTTTGGATCCTCAACGGCTCTACCCCCAAACTAATTTTGTGACACCATCTGGATCAATGCTGGTTTTAGTTCAATGTTATTTGCATTGATCAGAAGACGGGCCACACCCCTATAAGTTTGACTTACCTCTGGCTGGAAGTAGTCCTTAATTGCCCTTCTCACGGGCCTTTTTGCACAATCCGGTCCTAGACGGCCCCTGGTGGGCGCTACTCATTGTTTCTGTTCTCCACTGCATTTGGATTTGTCCCATCCACCATTGCTTTGGCTCTTTTCCTTAGTTGCTTTGCTGTCTTTTTGATTTTCAAATCAATGGGTATTGGCTGGGTCGATCTGGAACGTGTGATCATGCACTATCTGCACTTAACAAAAATAATGTTAGAACTGAACAAATAAAAAATAAAAATAATTTCGAACTATTTTCGAAAATTTTTAAAAAATAAAAAATTGTGCATCAATTAAGATTGAACTACTTATTACTATATCTAAGTAGAATCCATCAATCCCCGACAACGGCGCCAAAAACTTGTTCGCCAAAAATATTTCGATCATACAACTTCAAGTGTACAGTGTAGTTTATAGAATAATGTCAAGCAAGGTCGTATTCCTCAGGGATTGATATGTGAAACACTTAGGCTATAATAACATCGCATTTCAATTTTATTGAAGCGACCGAATATCCAATTTAAGTAAAAATCAAAAATAAAGAAATAAAAGAAATAAATTTGCGATCCCCACAAGTATTTTGAACAACTACAGGAGCAACCTTAGGCATATAATCTCGACATGTTTCTTCAATATTAAATCCAATTAAAGATTCAAAACAAATTCATGCAATTCTGTGGGTTCAATTCTTAAGATAGTTTACTCCCCCTCCCGAGAGGCGCATAAATAGTAGATTAATAAAAATTATAGGTCTCCCGACTCGATACAACTATTATTAACTCCCAAAAGATTTATGAATTGAATGACTTCCTATAAACAGTTGTAGGTCTCTCGACTTGATACACCCGTTTATGTCTGAATTCGATTTTCGTCTTTGTTAGAACTCCTCTTTCGAATTTCGCACTAACAAATATGACATGCAAATTATTCCCGGTCAAATAATAAACAATTAAGAACAAGCACTTGAATTCATAAAATAGAAAACATGAATCAATTAAGAAAACAATTTATCATGATTTAACATTAATCCACAGTTTTGATTATGCCCCTAAGATCCGAAAGATTAGCCAAACATTGATTACAAACTCATAGACAAATTCGAAATCAATATTATGACATCGTTTAAGCACATACAAGAGATCTAGACATAGAAAGAAAACCCCTTCTTGTCAGGATGGATTCCCCTTCTAAGCCTTCGAAGCTCTTGTGCTCCCGTAGATGCAAAAAGCCTCGTGGTGTTCTTTGCGACCTAGCCCTCCTCTCTCAGAAGACTTCGAATCTTGTGTCCCTGTGAAATTTGATGTGTTTTCTATGGTATGAAGTGATTCTGGATTATGAAATTTCGTGCAAGCCTTGGGTCCCTTTTATAGATGCTTGGAGAGATCACTTGTAGAGTTGGAATGGGAAAAGGACTCCAAAAAATGCGTGGCAGAATTCCACATGGCCTGGCCGTGTGACATCACGCGGCCGTGTGGGTTTTTGTCCTGCCCAATACCACACGCCCGTGTGGGTCCACACGGTCTGGCCATCTGGCTTGGTTCCGTCCCCCGTTTCTTCCAATTTTCACATGGTTATCTCATTTTTCACATGGTTGTGTCACACGGCTCCTGACACGGCCGTGTGGGTCCATACCGGCAGACCGTGTAATTGGTTTTGGACTCTAAAAATCGCTGAATCACTTCACACGGGCGTATGGTTGTTCAGACAATCGTGTGACTTGTAAAACATCCGAAATTGCTCTTGGGGTCTTCATGAAAGTTGTAGCCCTTTCCCTTAACTTTCCATAGCCACTTGAATCACATCAATATCAATTTCATAAAAAACATTATGGCCAAAATACTAAACCCTTCTAGTGCTGAAACTGTAAGCGCATTCTGAAATTTTTTTGAAGGAAATTCCCTTTTGTCCTATCGTGCATGCTTCTTTCCTTCACATGTTTGCTCGTACCTTAGATATTGACCTATACTTTGGAACGTGATATCATTTTTTTAATCCAATTTAGCTTCATTTCCTGTAAGAAGTTACAAGAATACGCAATATCACGCCCAAGAAGGGAAACCAAGTAAAACATATTAAATATGCATGCAAATGCATAAAATATATATCAATTTAAGCCCCAAAATGCACGTATATTTTACACGCATCAATAGGTACATGATGTACTTTTCATGTCAACTCTACATCCAACATAATCCGAGTCTGAGTAGCCAACTAACTTGAATCCTCCTTCCTTTGGATACGATAAGCCAACTTCCTACCATCCCTTTAAATACCTTAGGATTCTCTTGGCTGCAGTCATATGACTTTCCTTTGGAGTAGATTGAAATCTAGCACATACATCTGTAGCAAATATGATGCCTGGCCTATTTGCCGTTAAATAGAGCAATGATCCAATGAGGACTCTATATCTTGTTTGATCAACAGCTTTGCCTTCTGCATCCATATCCATCTTGACTAATGTATTCACGAGAATCTTCACTAATGACTTCTCTTGCATACCAAATTTCTCCATTAAACCTCTGGTATATTTGGTTTGACATATGAAGGTTCCATCCTTCATTTGCTTAACTTGAAGACCTAGAAAGAAAGTCAGTTCTCCCATCATACTCATCCCAAATTTCCCTTGCATGAGATTTAAGAATTTGTCACACAGCTCTTTGTTTGTGGATCCAAAGATAATGTCATCCATATATATTTGAACAAGCAGTATACTCTCCACATTTTGAATTCTGAAGAGTGTCCTATCAACCTTGCCTTAGGTGAATTCATTTTCAATGACAAACTAAGACAACGTATCATACCAGGCCCTTGGTGCTTGTTTCAAACCATATAATATCTTCTTGAGCTTGTAGACTTTATCTCCAATAGTTTTCTGCTCAAAACCTAGAGGTTGTTCTACATAAACTTCTTCTTCTAAAAGTCCATTCAAAAATGCACTCTTCACATCCATTTGATAAACTGTGAAGTTCTTGTGTGCAACATAAGCAAGAAACATCATAATTGCTTCCAATCTGGCAACAGGTGCAAAGGTTTCATCAAAATCTATATCTTTTTCTTGGCAATACTTTTTGGCCACCAATATTGCTTTGTTTCTCACTACAGATCCCTCTTCATTCATCTTGTTTCTGAATACCCACTTAATACCAATAATATTCTGGTGGGTAGGCCTTTGAAATAATTCCCAAACTTTATTTCTCTCAAATTGATTCAGCTCCTCCTGCATAGATAGAATCCAATGTGTGTCATCCAGTGCTTGTGACACATCTTTAAGATCAATCTCGGAAATGAAACAAGTGAACATGGCTTCTTGTTGAGTTCTGGATCTGGTTCTGACTCCATCTCTAACATCTCCTATAAGAAGCTCTGGAGGATGGTCTCTCATCCATCTCACATATGGTTGGAGTAAGTCTGTTGGATTTAACTTTCTTGCAGCTAAGTTGTCTTGAGCAGCTTCCTCATCATCATTCAACTGCAGACTTTCCAGTTATCTTTGAGATTCAACTATCTCATCTTCATCTGGGTTGAGTTTTCCGCTAAACATAAGGACTATTCTGAACAATTGGCTGATTCATTTTGCTAGCTAACTCATCAATGTTTTCTCCATTAACATTAGGTTCATCAAAAACCACATGGATTGACTCTTCTGTGACCATAGTCCTCATGTTCAACACTCTGAAACTTTACTCTCAGCTGAGTATCCTAAAACGATACCTTCATTACCTTTAGCATCAAAATTGTGAATGAAGCACTTACATCCAAAGATGTGAAAATATCCAACATTTGGCTTCATTCTTGTCCAAATTTCATAAGGGGTTTTGGACAGCTGCCTATTGATCATATACCTTTTCTTGGCTTCAGCCCAAAATCTCTTGGGCAATCCAGCTTCAGCTAACATGTTCCTTCTTCTAGCCACTCCATTCTGATGTGGAGTTCGCGTAGCTGACAACTTATGAGCAATACCATTCTCTATGCAATTCTAAGTTGCAATCCCATTGAAAAACTCAGTTCCTCTATCAGACCTTATCTTGATAATGGTTTCTCTTCTCATTTTGAACTCTTCTCATCAGCTGAGGAAGCTTCTGTAAAGCTTCCTTCTTTCTACACATAAAGATGGTCCATGTGTATCTTGAATAATCATCTACCACCACTAAGGTGTATTTCTTTCCACTAATACTGGCTTGTTCAACAGGACCAAATAAATCCATATGCAATAAGTGCAATATCCTGAGTGAAGATAGACTTGGTTTATACTTGAATGAAGACTTGATTTGCTTTCCATATGGCATGCATCACAAATGGTTTCCTTCTTGTATACTGAGTCTAGCAATCCTTCCACAAGATGACTCCTTGCAAGCTTGTTGATTGACTTGAAATTCATGTGACTTAGCTTTTTGTGCCACAGCCAACTTGATTCGGTTATACTCTTGGCTAACAGACATGTGCTTGGTATAGCAGTTGACCAGTCCACTACATATATGTTTTTCTGTCTTGATCCTGATAGCCCAACTTCATTAGATTCACCATCCTTGATCTGGCAAACTCCCATGTTGAATCCTACATTGATGTAAATTGTATGATGAGATTTATGTTGGGGAATTTGTTACATGGAGATTGAAATTTGAAGTTATGGGAGAGTTTGCAAAATTTTATGCTTTTAGAAAAAAAAATGATTTATATTAGCAAAAGTAGTAGTTGGGAATCAGAAATCGGTAGAGTTTGAAAATAAAATCAAAATTTGAGAATTAGAAGTTGAGATTGTTCGATGAAAAGTTGTAGAGGTGCTTGTTTGTTTTGAAAATCAAATTAGGAGTAGAAACATAAATCTAAAGCACCCCTCTCCATGCTTTTAAATTATGCTTTTAGATTATGATTAAATGAAGCAGAATCAGAAGTAGAAGTTGACACTTGCAAACACTAAAAAGTGCTTTTTTAAGCCAAAATATAAGAAATACTTTTTTTAGTGATTGCAAACATTCCCTATATCTATTAGATTCGACTATTATATGTTATTGAAGTTATTATAATATTCAATTTAGGCAATTACAACATATCCTTAACCTTTTAATTATAGAATTGATAAGTTTGTTTTTGCTCATTTTGATTGTTCCATTATAATATTCAAGTATTGTATATTAAAACCGCAAAACCGCCTGAAAACGCCCGAAACCATTGAAAACCGCATGTTTATTTTATTCTAAAAAACCGTGACTTGAAATCAAACTTGTGGTCGCACCATACTTAGCAACTCGGTTTGAAAATTTTGAAAAAACCACCCAAACCGCACTGTGATCACCCCTACTCTTTGGTTAGGGTTTTTGAATCCTTAAAATTTGACAACTCAATCTCTCATTTTTCTACTTCTGGTATGTCTGCTTATTTAACTGCTATTCCCCAAATTCAAATTCCTCCAATCCCTCCCCCAAGAAATACCCAGACATTTGCTTCTGTTGTTAATGGGTCTCATAATTCTGCTATTGAACCGGTTAAGAAAGGTGGCTATTCTTCGATTTCTATTGATGAAAATTTGTATCAACAATGGATCATGGAATTCTCGTTTTCTTTAATTGGTCGAGTTATGCTTAGCAAAGTAACAAAGCCTTGGTCCATTTTACCATTACAGAATCGTCTTAAAGAGTTATGGAATATTCAGAATGATTGGAAACTTATTTTGTTAGGCAAGGGATACTTTTGTATTAAATTTGTGAATGAATTTGATCGTTCACGGGCTGCCTTACGTTCTATTGGTCTCTTAGTCCTGGTTCGATACGTTTATCACCTTGGGTTTCGGACTTTAATCCCTATGAAGTTAACACTTTTACAGCCAGTGTTTGGGTCCGAATTTTTGAATTAAGTATAGAGTATTGGCATCCTAGTATTATTATGGGCATTGCTAAAGCCATTGACAATCCAATTCAGATTAATCGTTAAATGTATTAGCCATTTTGTGCGGGTTCTTGTGGAAATTGATCTGACGAAACCCCTATAGGAACATATAATAGGTGGAACGGGTGGGGCATTGCTTGTTTGTTTCGTTGAGCTATGAGTGTTTACCGGAATTTTGTTCGACGTGTTGCATTATGGGTTACCCTATGGCGTCTTGATGTCTTACATTGACCATTATTCCTCCCAAGGATGCTACTACGCATGATCATTATAGCACTCGTGGGAGATCACGAGTTTGTAAGATTTATCAGCCCGTTGATAAATCTAAAGACAAGGGTAAGGCTACTATTATTGGCGAGCCCAATCAAAAGTTGTGAATAAGGTTTCGCCTTCTCGCGCAAATACCCTGGTGTAGGTCCCAAGGGGTGTGAGTAAGGTTTAGAAAGGGGGGAAGTTGAATTAACCTTACCAAATTTTCGATTAAGTCCTTTTAAAGAAATTACAGAGTTAACACAAACAACTAAGTCCTTGAGGGATAGCTAAGTTTGTTATTCAGCAGAGTTAGCCACTCAACAGACTCGATAGAGCTGTTGATAGAATAACTATGTTGTTTAACCTGAAACTTAACTTGGCTGTGTTGGTTTTATCAGCGGAAGACTTAACACCCTTTGATTTGATTTAACTTGTTTTAACACTTGATTTTAGCACTTGGTTATTAATCAGTTTAGGATAGCAAATAAGTTTATCAGCAGATATAAAGTAGATATGCAGAACTGTAAAGGTGCTGAAAAATAAATGACACAGTTAATTTTTATATAGGTTCGAAGATAGGGTAATTCTTCTAATCCTCTCTTCTCCAACTCCTGGAGGAATCCACTAAGTATGATCAGTTCACAAAGTGGTTCTCAGTCTAGAGACAAGTCTTGATCACACACGGTGACTTGCTCCTATGACTCGATCTAGAGATGCCTTGGTCACTGGCGGCTTCTCTTCCGACTGGCTTTTCTTCACAACCGCTTGCTACTTGACTCACTTTTTCTCAAGATTCTTAGATTTGATCACGAAGCCCTCCAATAACTTGATCTTGGTTCGACCTTGAACCTTCCTGATCCTCCTTGGAAAGTAGACCCCTTTTGATTCTTTGAAAGTTTCCTCTTCAACAGTTTGAAGTTGTCTTTCCTTCGCAGCTTTCTGTTGGATTGATTTCCTTCGAGTTTCAGGCTTGAGGATTTTGCTTGAATATCTTTGAGAATATTTGCAAAGTTCTGATTTGAATATTGCTTGCTTGTTCGTGGTTCGTAATCAAGGTAACCTTTTCACAATGAATTTCCTCGGCCTTTTATAGTGAACTTTCAAAAATCTGCCCGTTGAAGAGATAGGCTGATTTTCAAAAGACACTTGTATTCATTGGCTTGTCTTTTCTTGGTCTTCAATCATGAGATGTAGACCTTTCATCGTATTAAATGAATGTTCAGCTTTTCAGGTTCTGACACGAGGTGCAGTGCTTCCCATTGGTTTATTCCGTTTGCACGCTTCTGGGTCGATCACTTTAAGACCTGACAGCATGGAAGTATTACTTATTTAAGTAATGTTCTCGACTTCTGTGCAATGGATTCCTTTCAGTTGACTTCTCTTGGATGCTGCCTATTTCCCCATGTGACTTGAGTCTGCTCCAATCATTTGAAGACTCAATTGTCACTTTCAACTTGTGACTTGGATTCTTGAGATGACTTTGGTCGACACTCACACACGGTGTTGTTCCTCGGTGATACATCTTGATCAAGTTCTTGATCTTCCTTCTTGGGTACTCGGTTGTTCCACAGTGAGTCTTCACTTGATCTTGATTGACTTCTTGTATTTCTGGCATAGTGACTTGACTCAGCTTTTCCAACCATATCCATTATAATGAAAATTACAAGGAAAATGGGGTGCCAACTTACTAGTTTAAGTTTTACATGGCATTCATCAAAATCTATAAAATAAATTTCCCAACAATTTCCCCCTTTTTGATGATGCCAAAACTTAAAAACATTAAACAACATGTAAACAACAAAGATACATACAGACAATGCAGTAACAAAGAATGTATGCGTAGAATCAATCATTTTATTGATCATATGTAGGTCCCAAGGGGTGTGAGTGTAAGGTTTAGAAGGGGGTTGAATAAACTTTACCAACTTTTCGATTTAGTCCTTTTAAAAATGTTGAGTTAATACTTCACGGTGAGTCCTTGATGGACAGCTAAGTTAGTTAATCCAGAGTTAGTCACTCAACAGGACTGGACCGAGCTATTGATAGAATAACTCAAATTGTTTTGACTAAAGACTTAACTTGACCGTGATATGTTTTATTGGAAGACTTAACACCCTTGAATATGGTTAAGTTTGTTTTAATACTTGGTTTTATCACTCGATTGATTATCAATTGGATAGCAAATTTATCGTGAGATATAAAAATAAGGTGCATAAATTAAAGTCTTTGAAATGTAAATGACACAATAAGTTTTTATAGAGGTTCGAAGATGGGGTAATTCTTCTACTCCTCTCTTCTCCAACTCCCCGGAGGAATCCACTAAGTATTGATAAATATACTGAGTGGTTAACGATCCAGAGATATAAGTCTTGATCACACTGGTGACTTGATCCTTTGGGACTCGGCCTGGAGATGCCTTGGTCACACGGTGGCTTCTCGTATGACTCAACTTCTTCACAGGCAATTTGCCTTGCTACTACTGACCTACTTGCTCAAGTTCCTTGGATTGGATCACGAAGCCCTCCAAATAGCTTAAGCCTAGTTCGACCTTGAACCTTTCTATAATCCTTCGTGGAATGTAGACCCTTGATTCTTCAAATGTTTCCTCTTCAACTCGATTGAAGTTGTCTTTCCCTCACAGTGAGTGTTGGAATGATTTCCTTCGTAATGTAGGCTTGAGGATTGATCTTGAATGACTTGAGAGTATTCTTGGTTACTGAGTTCAAATGTTAGCTTGAATGTTCGTGGTTGTGTCAGAACCTTTTCTCGAGAGGGATTCTCAGCCTTTTATAGTGATCTTTCAAAAATCGCCGCCCGTTGAAGAGATAGGCTTATTTTTTAAAGTCATTTGTGGTCGTTGGCTTGTCTTGTTGCGATCCCCTTGGAATTTACGTTTCCTCGTATGAATGATTCTTGACTTTTCACGTTCGACACGGTCTGCAATGCTTCCCATTGGTTTATTCTTTTGCATGCTTCGGGATCGAGCACTTCAAGAAAGGTAGTATGAAAGTATTACTTGTTTAAGTAATTCTCTTGATTTCGCGGCAACGGATCTCTTTCGATTATCTCGACTTGATTGCATTTCCTTGCCTTCCCAGGTGACTTAGAGTCGACTTCCAATCATGGATGACTCTTCTCACTTCAACTTGAGACTTGGCTATCTTGAGTTGACTTGATCGATACTTCACTTAGCCATCTTAGGGTGCACCTTGATTGAGTTCTGTCTTCTCTTCTTTGCCACACTCACCGCCTCACAATGTGAGTCTTCCTTTTAGTCTCCGGTTGTCTTCTTGCATGTTCAGCATAGTCGACTTGACTCGGACTCTACGAGCCCTATCTATTACAATGCAATTTATAACAAGAATGGGGTGCCAACTTCCTATTCTAAATTTTACATGGCATTCATCAAAATCTACAAAATAATTTCCCAACAATTTCCCCCTTTTTGATGATGCCAAAACTTAAAACATTCATACAATAATTAAACAGCAAAGATACTTACAGACAAATGTAGAATCACAGAATGTATGCTTAGATTCGATCTTTTATTGATCATAACATTCTTGTTCTTTACATAGCTGTTTACAAAGTGTATCAGAGCTTGAACCAAAAGAAAAAGTGTCTGAGCTTAAATGGAACATAAAGTAACCATGTTGTTCTATATCTACACAAGTATAGAAATTGTACAATTTTATTCGATGTACAAAAGACTTACATAGAATATATTTGCATAGTAAAATACATGAAGGGGTGGACATCAACACTTCATCTCCTTAGCTGCCTCCTTCTTTCATCTCTTTGACTCTGTCATCTTCGACCTCTTTTTCTCTTCTTCTCATCTTCACCGCTTCTTTTCTTTTTCTCATACGCCTTCCGGCAAGACTTCATCTTCTTCTCGTCTTTCTTGTCTTTCCTCCCATAGCCGAGTTTGTCTCTTATTTTCTTCTTCAATTCTCTTCACATACTCAAAGATTATTCTTAGCCACTTGCAGTTGGCTATTTCAAATCCAGCCCAATAGATCCCTCTTTTCTTTCCTAGATCTATATACTCAATGTTTTTGGGGAGATCTGAGTCGAAACCTCTTCCTCCACCATCGCTTTTTCCTCTGTCTCGGGCGTGTATTGTCAGACGGGGTCTTCTTTTTCCCGGTGAGTGTCAGCAGAGTGATCGCCAGAGTCATTGTCCCGTCGCCTTCTTCACATAGTTTGAGACCCTTTTCCCAAGACAAATCACGAGCTTGAGCCATGGACATGTTTGCGAAGTAACCTTCGGATGCGAGCGTCTTGAATTCATCAACAGATCTTGGCTCGGTTGTTGGCATCGAAATGGCATAGATGTCTCTGTCTGTTGGAATGCCTCCATGTTGTTTGAGAATATCCATAACTCGGGCATTCATCTTTTCTTCAACTTCCTTCATCCTCGCTTCAATCGCTTTTCCTTTTCGGCCATAGTGCAGAGTGTTGGAGTGGCGAGTCATCTGGGAGTTTCTTTGATGATATCATTGTGACAAGACCTTGTTGGGGGTTTTAGCAATCATCAAGGTCACATCTTTCGAACCTTCCCCTCAACAGATTTTCCTTTCTTCTCTCTTATTACTTCCTCGCTTGTCTTTCCCTTCACGATTCATGTCCCTTCTTCTTCTCGTTTCGAATCCCTTCGCTTTAGGTATTCCTCTTCCACCTGTTTGGCATCATCAAAGGAGAGAGGAACCCCGGAAACAAGCTAGCAAGCAAGAAGTCTAGTCTCATTGATAGCCGAGTTCTCGCTTCGAATTCTTTGTGGAGTATGCCGCACGGAACTCGAAGCGGGTGGCGTTGGATTCAAATTTGCTACCAACTTCATCTCGGCCCATGAAAAGATCGAATTTTTGATCCATGTTCTCTTCCACGCGCAGGAGCTCGTTCCTATTATGTTCACGCAGCAGACTTTATCTCCGAGGTGTGAGATTCATGCATTTGTTCGATGTGCTCTTGCAATTTTGTCTTTGCATCAGCATTCTCAGCCCGCCTTGGACTAGAAACTTGTTGAACAATGTCCCGAAATATCGAGCTTGTTCCACACGCATTCTGTTGTTGTTGCCACCATTCCCGGATCCCCGACTATTATGCCCGCAAATCGCCAGCAAGGTTAGGCGTCTGTTATCGACCTCATGTCCATTGAGGCCTGGTGCCTCTCCATCTTTTCAATCTCAGCAATTAAGGCTTTGAAAACTTCCCCGAACTCAATTTGTCACCTTTGTTTGGTGTGCCAAGCGTCAAAGTCATAGTCATTTGGAACAATGGTGTACGATGGAATAACAGGATCGAGTCGTGGAAGCGCTCGCGATCTCTAGGCGATTCTTCGGGAGGTCGGTACCTCCGAGAGAAGGAAATGATTCTACAAAAGGATCATCACGCAAATCGAATCTGTTCAATGATAATTGGTGCTCGTGAAGTCCCCTGTGGAGTCGAACTGCTTTGCGGACTTGGGAGCTGCGCAGATGGACTGTTTCACCGTGGTCATTGTGAAGTCGACCCGACCTTGCCGAGCCTCGCTATTTTAACAGCCTTCTTCATCGGTCTCAAATTTGGTTTTTCCAAATGAGTTGACCGGTCCTCGGCCATATCAAGCGTCATCGGACGATGATGAGCTTTCCATGGAGGGCTCATCATCAAAGTTGAATGTTTGGCGAGTAGTCTTGAGGTCGACTTACTCGTGGTTGGAACATCCTCACCGAGTCTTTTGGATCGCAATAGGGGATGACTCAGCTTCATCTTCACCTTCGGATCCCAGAAAAGTTACATCAGGATTATCCTGGGAGTCGTGAAGAGCACTTATCTCCTTTTATGATGGATCAATTATAGTAGGAGGGATGTTCTGTGCTTCAGTCTCTTTACCCCGGGAAGTCTCTGTTTGCTACATGTTTTAATCTTAATTTTGATGATTTTATTTTTACACCAAAACAATGTTTTTAATTGTTGTCCAAATACTCCTAAATGATTTAAAATGGTTTTAATATTTTCCGGAGTATTTCTTCAAGTTTTACTTTTGACAAAATTGGACAACACTTCTTATGATTTTATGTTTATATGCTTTTACTTCAAAACAAGGTTTCTAAATGTTGTCTAAATAATTCCAATTGGTTTAAAATATTTTTACTAAATTTTCGGTGTATTTCTTGGGTTTTATTTTCGATAAAAATGGGACAACATTTCCGTCTCTTGGCCGACCGGTCGCCCTATTGGGCAACCCGTACCTGAAGATAATTTTTTGAAACAGAAAATGAGATGGAAGAAAAATCATGCAGTCGACCGGCCGCTCAAGGCGTCGAGCCGATCCCGTCGACCGACGCCAGTGGTGCGACTGCACTGCAAGTTCTTGGTTGAAACAGCAATTTTCTTCTCAAACCTATTGAGGGGGACCGGTTGAGATGGGGACGACCGGTCGAACCTGCGTCGATCGGTCGCCCCGTGTTAATTGTTGACATGTTCATTTCAAACTCTATTTTCGTGCGACGGCCGCCCGTGCTTTGACAAAGAAACATATGACCGTTTGATGTACATATATTTCCTTAAAATGTGGGATTAATTTCTAACAGCTATATTCTTGATTTTAATTGTATTTTTCTGTAGATTTTCAATCCCCAAGAGGAGTCTATGCTTGATCAATCATCTCCTATAAATAGAGGAAGTTTTGGAGCAACCAAAAAAAACAACAATTGAGATACAACACAACAAGATACACTTCAAGCAAATATTTTTTCTTCATTGTTATTATTCTTGTTGTAATTTTGCCTAGCTTATCACTTTCACATCCTTGAGGTCTAGGCTATTCTTGATTACACTTTGCACTCAAATTGTAATATTCATTATTGAGTTGTAATCTTGATTTTTGGTTATCATTCAAACACAAGATATCCTTGTGAGTGTTCTTGTGGTAAGAACACACTTGGATGATCTAGGTGATAGGTCCAAGAAGATTGTGGTGATCTTCTTATTAAGGTGTTGAAGAATTTGGTATTCTTCAAGGTTGAAGATTGCGGTAATCTTCACAAGGTGCCGTTGAAGGAAGATTGCGGTAATCTTCAAAGGGAGATTGTGGTAATCTCCAAAGGTGGTGTTGAAGAAGAGTGTGGTGCTCTTCAAGGTGTTGTAAGTTGAATTTGTATTAATTTTGGTAATTAATAAAATTCTTTTTCTTTTTGAAATCCATCCCGGATATACTGGGGTGGTAGTAGATTAGGCCCTAGGTGGGTTGAACTACTATAAATCAACGCGTGTTGTTTACATTCCGCACCTTTATTATTGTGTTTGAGCATTCGGTTCGAAAAAGAGGGCGAAATCGAAAAGATGGAGATAATCTATTCACCCCCCCTCTAGATTATCGTAGCCGCTTGGACTTACAAGTGGACTTACCGGCACCTCCACCACCAAGCCACCTCTATTTGATTCCAAAAATTTTATATTTTGGAAAGAAAGAATGGAATGTTATTTTCAAGGTTGCAGGTTCGATTTATGGAACATCATCATAAACGGAGAATCCATTCCTATGATAGACACACCACACACCTCCAAAGTATTCAAAGAGCTCAATGATGAAGAGAAGAAAATCATTTCCTTAAACGGTAAAGCTCTCAATATTTTGTATTGTTCATTTACTAATTTAGAATATGAACATATTGTAGGAATTCGATCGGCACATGAAGTATGGCAAAAATTAGAAGCCATCTATGGAGTATTTGCAAATGAAAGGAGTCAAACAAAAGCATCTACTTCTCAAAGGGATACAAGCTCAAATCTAAGGAACAAGCCTCATACAACTTTCAACTATGAAGAAGTTGAATATTGTTTTATGGGCATCAAAGAAGAAAACGAGGTATGTCTTAAACCCTCTAATTCTTATGATATTGTTATTCAAAATGATTATAGTGATTTGCAAAATTATTTTGATGATCTTCAAAATGAATTCCAAAATTTACTTGTTAAATACAAAAATTTGAAAAAGGAATTCAATGTTTTGAAAAATGATAAGGATAGTTTATTTACTTCCTATGAATCACTATCATGTGCTCACACCACCACACTTGACAAGGTTAGAAACCTTGAAAAAGAAAATAGTACTCTTGTTGAGGATATTAATTGCTTGAAAAATGATTTATCAAAATCCAACTTGAGTACCAATGAATTGCCTAATGTTGTAAATGAAAATGGTTGTGATAATTTGAATAGTGAACTTGATCATAAGCTTAATGTTGTCAATCATATGAAAAGGAATCAAGTCTCTAAGCATGTTGGTCATTATGCTTCTAGAATTATTACTTGTTTTTGTTGCGGTAAAAAAGGTCATACGATTAATACTTGTCGGGCTAGAAATAGCTCTAATTATTGTTGGAGACCTAAAAGTCCCAAAGCTAATCCTAAAGGACCCAAGCACTTGAGGGTACCACAAAATAATGTTTTATTAGGTACCCGGCGGAATAACAATCGGAGAAAATTCATACCGCAAAGAAGACATCAAATGATCAATTCATTTGATCAAAGAAGAAAACATTTTCAACAAAGTCACTTTCCAAGAAGAGGAAATAATCAAAAATGGGAAGAACATAATCCTTTGAAATGGCAAAAACAACATCAACAAGATGATTTTCCAAGAGAAAGACATTTTCAAAAATGGGAAAGCCACAATGCTTGGAAATGGAGAAATTGGAGAAGTCATCATCAACAAAATGATCCTCAAAGGGGAAGATATCATCAACAATGGGAACGGCACAACCCATGGAAATGGCGTAATTGGTAAACCGTATCTCCCCATTTAAATATGCATTTTATTTTGTAGTATGCATGTTTTTTTTTATTGTAAATGAGTTTTCATTATTTTTTTTTTGGTCTTCAATATATTTGTGAGTTTCAAATTTTTTATAAGAAGACCTTGCATGATATTTCTAAAACTCTTGTGCATTTAATTAGACTTATGTGGTTTATTATCTCTTATGTATTTTTATAGCATAAGTATTTTCTTGATATCTCCTATTACTTACCTACACTTGTGCTTTAGTGCAAATTTTGTTTAAGAATTGTGTAGGATATATATCTCATATTCATTGGCTATTTCGTCATCAAGTTTCTTAAACCATCGAGGTATGTTCACTCGTATTTTCATTAGAACTCGATATCATGCTTATGCACCTTAAGTGCCCCTAAATAATTTTGCAAATTTTCTTTTTTTAAAAAAAGGGCACTACTCGTTAAGTCTCGATTTTCTCGAATATATATTTTCCCGAAACCCGTATTTGTTGGACTTGGTCCAATATTATCTTTTTGCAAAGTTTTAAAAACTTTTGGGGTGAAAAATCGAATTTTTGAAAAACTTGGACAATGAAAAATTGCACTGTGACGGTCAAGGCAAGGGCGATCGTCGCTTCGCACGCCGACCGGTCGTCCCACTCGACCGGTCGCTTCGCACGCCGGCGGTCGCACCCACCTCGACCGGTCGCCCAGGGCAATTTTCCAAGTTAAAAAGTTCTGCTCTTCACTTTCGAAACAGACGCACAAAATTTTCCAAACCCTTAAACAGTGAAAATCACCCCCTTTTTCATAAGTTCTTAAATTCTTCATCATTTTTCACGATTCTTGTTGCTAATCTTCTCACTTTTGCAAGAATCTTACATATATGGCTCCTCCAAGAAATTCTACCGGTCGAAATCCCATCTCCAAGCGTAGAATGGGCGGAGAGAGTTCTTCAAGAAATCGGCAAGAAGAAGTCGAACAAAGGGATATTCGAGCTACCCAGAGAAATGTGGCTCAAGAAAGTGATGACGTTCAAAATCCCATACTCTCTCGGGCCCAAATTACCAAGATCCGCGGAACAATTTCGCTCCAAAATTGCCGTTGGGCGAAAAGTAAGAAATCTTTTATTACTCAAGCTCCTCATTCTCATAATGTTCTTAATTTCATCAATAAATATGCGGAATGGTACTATGAAGATTCAGGAATGGGAGGAAAATCGATTGCTCGGACTAAAATGTGCCGTTTTAATTCATTTACAAATGAATATCCTACTATTAGAGGATTTTTTGAGGAGCAAGGTTGGATGTTTTTATGGGAGCATGCTTATGTCTTATATGATGATGATATTATCCAACTCTTTTTCTCGCTAATATATGGGTGCAATATGATGATCAAAGGAAGCCAATTGCCGTTAATTCGTTTGTAAGGGGTCGTCATTTTATGTGGACTCCGAATGATATTTGTCGGCTTTTACATGTTAGAGAAGGTGGTTGGGACTATTTCTCTTGTGGTACTTGGAATGATGAAATGTTGGGGGTATCTATGAAAGAAGTTAAGACATATTTGGGGGTTTGGCCAAAATATTCTCTGTTGGCGATGACACTTGAGCACCGTATTCTATCCGTTATTGTCGCCATCGTATTTGTGGAAAGGCGGGTAAAATGCCTAAAGAACATGGATTATTTTTGACTTATAAGATTGATAGGAGGGAACCGCTTAACTTTGGCGCCATACTTATTCAATGTCTTATCGAGTCCATCACTCAAGGTAATAAGAAGTTGGTTATGGGAAATTGGATTTGTAAACTTCTTATATAATCGGGACTACCTTCGTCGGAGTGTAACTCGGAAGTATTTCAAAATGACTTTGACATTGATAACATCTCCCAAGTGGTCACTATGAGCAAGAATATGGACATCCGACCAACTAAATTGGCTAGAGGAAGAGGTCAAGATTCCCCGATCCAAACGACTTCTTTGATGATGCCGAGGCCGCGAGATTGGCGGAAGAAGACGAACCGAGCAATCCGGAGGGTAATACCGGTGCTCAACCGTCTAGGAGGTACACCCAAGCCGAGTTTAATGATTTAAGGGCTTTTCATGAGGCGAGGTATGAGGCTTTGAGCAAAAGACCTCCAAAATGCAAAAATCAATCGGCAAGTTGAAGAAATTCATCAAAGACTTTATTCCGGATCTTGCTTCTCTTTGGACGAAGAATGATGTCCCCACCCCATTACTTTCAAAGCATTTTCCTTCATGTTGCTTTGTATTTTTATGAACTTTTTGTAAAACTCTTCGCACTAATGAGATTTGCTTGTTTTCTTGAAAGGGTTAAAATTGCAAGTTGATAATGACTTGTGGATGATCATGATATTGATGGAGTATTTGATGGTAAAAATACTCTAATTTAGCATTGTTTGATGTTGGTATGATGTACTTGATGGTAAAAGTGCTTCTTTTTAATTTTTGCTTAGATGCATTTGAGATGCTTTTAATCATTATGCTTAGATGGATATATTGGGACATTTGTAATGTCTAATATGCATTGTTTGATGCTTAACATGTATTACTTGATGGCTCTTTAATTTTTTGCTTGATGGCATTGGTAATGCCTTGATATCTCTTTGGCTAAATTATCTCAATTGGGTTGAACCCTTGAGAAATTTACTTTATTTATGCCTATTATTTGTTGGGTACATGTTGACAATTGCTTTTGGTGATGGTATGAACAACTTGGCTTGATTTCATTTACAAGGGCTATATATATCTTTTTCAAATTTTTGACGTCCGCCAAGTGTTCGTTTTAATGCTTCAATGAAAATTTCACCACATACATGATTCTCTTATTTTCCATAGTTTTAAAATCTTTTTTAGATCATGTTTTTGGCTAACAAATGAGCTTATGGATTTCTTATGATACATTTCTCCCATTTTATTGGATTCTAAGCTTAATTCTTTCATGGTTGATAAAACATATTGTTGGCGCACTTTGATATGAATATATGATGTTTTTATCATCCTAACATTCTTTTTTATGATTCCAAAGGGGGAGAAACAGGAAATTGGCTCATTAGCTCAAAGAAGTTAATAAAAGCTTGTTATAAAAGCTATAAACTATGGCTCCTAAAAGCCATAAGTTGTGATGTACTTTTAGTCCAATTGTTGCTTGATGGACTTATATACTTGTCTAATGATGTTTTGTGACAGGGGGAGCTTATAAGCTCTTGAACAATATGTAAAACCTAAGCTTCTAGCTTATGGTTAATTGCTTTTACATTATTCTTGATGTGCTTGTTGATAGGGGGAGCTTGTGCTTATTACTGAATATATTTACTCCCCTACTTGGTTGCTTTTATATTTTTGAAATTGTAGTTGCTTCCAAACGGTTAAATGTTTTTACCCGAAAATCATTTCTAAAATTGTTCTCCTATTTTGTGTAAAAATTATTTTGGTTTGTAATCATCAAAAAGAGGGAGATTGTTTGATACATGTTTTTATCTTAATTTTGATGATTTTATTTTTACACCAAAACTATGTTTTTAATTGTTGTCCAAATACTCCTAAATGATTTAAAATGGTTTTAATATTTTCCGGAGTATTTCTTCAAGTTTTACTTTTGACAAAATTGGACAACACTTCTTATGATTTTATGTTTATATGCTTTTACTTCAAAACAAGGTTTCTAAATGTTGTCTAAATACTTCCGATTGGTTTAAAATGTTTTTACTAAATTTTCGGAGTATTTCTTGGGTTTTATTTTCGATAAAAATGGGACAACATTTCGTCTCTTGGTCGACCGCCGCCATCTATGGGCAACCCGCACTGAAGATGATTTTTTGAAACAGAAAATGAGACGGAAGAAAAATCATGCAGTCGGCCGTGCGGTCGCTTCGGCGCCGATCGGTCGGCCGACCGGGTCGCCTGGGTGCGGACTGCACTGCAAGTTCTTGGTTGAAACAGAGCGATTTTTCTTCTCAAACCTATTGAGGGGACCGATTGAGACGGGGACGGCGACTTGGTCGAACCTGCGTCGTCGACCGGTCGCCGTGTTAATTGTTGACATGTTCATTTCAAACTCTATTTCGTGCGACCGTCGCCTGCGGCTTTGACAAAGAAAAATATGACCATTTGATGACAGACATATTTCCTTAAAATGTGGGATTGATTTTCAGACTATATTCTTGATTTTAATTGTATTTTTCTCGTAGATTTTCAATCCCCAAGAGGAGCCTATGCTTGATCAATCATCTCCTATAAATAGAGGAAGTTTTGGAGCAAAAAAAAAAACAACAATTGAGATACAACACAACAAGATACACTTCAAGCAAATATTTGTTCTTCATTGTTATTATTCTTGTTGTAATTTTGCCTAGCTTATCACTTTCACATCCTTGAGGTCTAGGCTATTCTTGATTACACTTTGCACTCAAATTGTAATATTCATTATTGAGTTGTAATCTTGATTTTTGGTTATCATTCAAACACAACTTGTGAGTGTTCTTGTGGTAAGAACACACTTGGATGATCTAGGTGATAGGTGCAAGAAGATTGTGGTGATCTTCTTATTAAGGTGTTGAAGAATTTGGTATTCTTCAAGGTTGAAGATTGTGGTAATATTCACAAAGTGCCGTTGAAGGAAGATTGTGGTAGTCTTCAAAGGGAGATTGTGGTAATCTCCAAAGGTGGTGTTGAAGAAGAGTGTGGTGCTCTTCAAGGTGTTGTAAGTTGAATTTGTATTAATTTTGGTAATTAATAAAATTCTTTTTTCTTTTTGAAATCCATCCCGGATATACTGAGGTGGTAGTAGATTAGGCCCTAGGTGGGTTGAACTACTATAAATCAACGCGTGTTGTTTTCGTACCTTTATTATTGTGTTTGAGCATTCGGTTCGAAAAAGAGGGCGAAATCGAAAAGATGCACTTTCACCCCCCCTCTAGATTATCGTAGCCGCTTGGACTTACAGTCTCAACCTCCCGTTGGCCTTTATTACCTCCGCAGGGGCAAGCGCAATGAGGCTTGACGGTCCCTTCAACAAAGGTGTCATTTTGTCTTGGGGTCTTTCGAGGTGGCATCCACTTGAGTCTCAACTCCTTGGATTGCACTTTCATTGCCAGTGTTAACTCCCGGGCGCTTCCTTCTGTGCCTCGACCGCATCGCAGCAGTGTCACGGCCTGCGCAGCGATTGGCACCTCAGTGAGACGGTCTCAACCGCCACCGAGCCGTCGTCGGTGACAACTCTTTGTGTATTCATCTGTTGTTCCTTCTCCACTTCGCCTCCAAGATGCATTGTGGAGTCACCGCAAAGATCCTCCGACCTTTGCCGCAGTGAAGGGAGTTTCCACTCGGTGGCACACCACCGAGTGACTTGAATGGGGTCACTCGTCTCCGGACTCCCGTTGTTTCCTCCGAGTATTCACCGTTGGGGCAAGTGGTAAGACACCTTCATTAGGGGTTGGCTCGATGGGGTCCCCACAATCCCGGTTCATCGCTAATTCCCTTAACACCTTCCTCCGAATGAGCCGGGAAGTGGTGGCGTGACAACATGATGGCAATATCGCACCACTCCCATAGGATCGATCTCGATTGTGATTTGGATGACTCCCTGGTCACTCCATCATTCTTTGCTCATGTAGGATTTTGGATTCCTGCATTGCTTGCTGCATTTGCAACTCTTCGCGGGCAAAGAACAGGTCCAGATCCTCATCACTTTCTCGATAGAATGTCGAGGTGAGGATGTGTATGTTCTGCGGGTGCCAGTGAGAGAGGCGATCTGGCCTTCTCACGTGCCTCTTCTTTCTTCGCCAATCTTTCTTTTCTCCTTCTCTTTAAAGATATTTAGAATGTCCAAAAGTTTTCTTCATCAAGAGCTTGCACCACATTGGTTAATCTAAAGGAAGTTCATCGATTCTTCTTCTTCAATGAATTCGGTCTTTGGAACTGTTCCCTGGATCGACTCAGCTTCCATTTCCTCCATTCTTGCACACGATTTTGAATATCCGGGTATGGTGGGGATAGGATCATCACATCATCATCCCCGTCATCATCTCCTTGCTATCCCTCGAGCTCGGGGATTGAGGGTAGAAAACTTTGCTCGCCGACATCTTCAAAGAGCTCTGTTGCAGTGCGGAGACACAACCCTATCAATAGGTGATTCGGTTGTCTCGGCTATTCTTTGTTCCTCACTGCTGTTACTCTCTGGTGGGTCGAGATTGCCTCGTTGATCGGCCTCAAAGAGACTTAGCCGTTTCATCGATAACCCGGAGACTCTACTTCTCCAAATAGTCTCTGGTATCTTTTCGGTGAGTGGCGACTCATTGCCGTCTTCTCAAGCTCGGAGAGCTTGGAAATTCTTCTTCTTCTTTTTGTTTTCACCAGAGGAACATCCGGTTCCACTTCCTTGGTTCGTTGAAGGTAAATGCCTTCAGATTGTCTTAGAAGAGGTTGCCTTCCTTGTTGTGGCGATCCTCTTCTTCTTGAACACTCGGGAGAAGGGATTAATGGTTCTTCTCCATCCAGCGTGAAGAGGCGAGAGACATGCTGCGGGGCGGGGTGACTCGGGCTGCAGGGGCAAGTGCGGATTTCTTTTTCTTTTCTGCATGGGGCGGCTTTCTTAGCAGCAGTCTTCTTGGGAGGTGAGGAGGCGGTGATTTGAATCTTCTTGGTGGTCACCGATTCCCCTCACTCGTATCAACTCTCTTGGCGTAAGCTCTCTTCTCGTGTGCCGAGAGATTTGATCGAAACATCCTCTTGTTTACATGGAATGCCTTTCCATGCCGAAGAAGTACCCTTTTACTTCCATCATCCGCCAATCACCAGGCCGTATCCGAGGAACCTCCAAACGCACCATCCTCCTTGAAGGATTTGTTCCCAACATTCGGGCGGATTCTCGATACAAACTCAGCCCAATTCACCTTCTTTTCTTAATGATCGCAACCATTACGATCAATTTAGCTTTGGACAACTTGTCACAAAGCCGCTAAATTTAATGTCATGCATTTGGCAACAATGTCCGAATTTGTGGTAGTCCTCCTTCTTGCAGCCTCTTGTTATTTGTGTAGACCACTTTCGGCAAAGATCGGACTTGGCTACTTCCTTCCAAGCAAAGAAATCAAGTCAACCTCGCCTTCATGAATCTCCGCACTCCTTCCGCGTAAGAACAAGCGATGTTCGCCAAATCCTTGGCAATGATGGTGAACTCTTTTCCGTGAGCAGAGGACTTGATGCCCTCATCGTGAACCTCAACGTTCACATAGAACTGTGCGACCTCTTCTACGTAGGTCATCGGAAACTCCAATGTCAAAAATGGCTTCAGCCCAGACGTTTCCAATTTCTCAGCAATCTTCTTCACGAGGGTGTCGTCGGACCCCTGTTTAACCATACCATCGAAATCCACAGTAGACCCAGTGTGGATTTGCTTTCCTAGCTTGACGAATCATGAGTAGGTGCCATTTCTCAGTGTTTTACTGAACGAATCTTAGAAAATGATCTTTGAGGAGTTGTAGGGTTTTGAGAGAAAGTTTCTTTCTTTTGCCTTTGAGAGAGATGAACAGTTTTGGTAAAGTGAGAGAAAATCGGATGAAATGGTATAAGTATGGTTTATGAAAGGACGTGCGGGTGGTTTTTGAAATTTGATAAAAATCAACAGCTTAGATCTTGCACGCCGATTAGCATTTAAGTTCTCGCATTTAATGCGGCAGCATTTATATCCAATCATAAGCTTGGTGTGCATCTTTTAAATTATCTTTGCCATTGTTAGAGATGAAGCATTTGCATCCAAATATTTTGAAGTATGCAACATTTGGCTTTCTCCCTGTCCAAATCTCATAGGGAGTCTTTGTCAGCTGTCTGTTTATCATGCATCTATTTTGAGTATAGCATGTTGTGTTTATTGCTTCAGCCTAAAATCTTTTAGGCAACCCCGTCGACTAACATGGACGACCTTGCCGCTTCTTTGAGAGTTCTATTCTTCTTTCGTAATTCCATTTTTCTTTGTGGAGTCCTTGCTGCAGATAATTCATGACCAATACCTTTTTCAATATAGATCGAGTTATCATACCATTGACAAACTTCTCCTCCGTCATATCTTATTTTGATAATGGTTTGAATCTTCTCATTTTGTATTCTCTTCATCAT
Source organism: Rehmannia glutinosa (assembly GCA_016081115.2). Lineage (NCBI taxonomy): Eukaryota > Viridiplantae > Streptophyta > Magnoliopsida > Lamiales > Orobanchaceae > Rehmannia > Rehmannia glutinosa. The sequence goes on from JABTTQ020000340.1 coordinate 238,482, forward strand.
TTGTGGTAGTTTTCGCAGAGTTTCTTTTTCTTTTTACACATGAATATTGTCCATGTATATCTTGAGTAGTCATCTACTACCACCAAGGTGTATTTCTTCCCACTTATGCTAGCTCGGTTCCACCTTTGGACCAAACAGATCCATATGTAGCAGTGCAATATTCTTGTTGAATATGGACATGTCTTTTCTTTGAATGATGATTTGATTTGCTTTCCCATCCGCATGCATCACATATACTCTCCTTCTTGAATATCGAAATCCGGAAGTCCTTCTACAAGATTACTTCCGCAAGTTTGTTAATTGTTTTGAAGTTCAGTGTGACTACCTTCTTATGCCACTACCAACTTGATTCAAATTTGTGCTTTTAGCTATGACAGTGCTTGGTGTTGCGATTGACCAATCTACCACATACATGTTCTTTTGTCTCCGCATCTTTGCATCACAACTTCATTGGATTCAGTGTCTTTGGTTTGGCATATACCCATGTTAAATCCAACATCCGTGATTTCTAATCCATTTCTCTTGATAGATCCAATGCCTCTTATTTCTCCTAGAGCTTCATTCCTCCAAATATGACTTTTGCACCTCTAACATCCTTGAATTTTGATAAATGTTTCTTGTTTCCTGTCATGTGTCTTGAATAGCCACTATCCATGTACCAAGTTCCTTGGCACTCGGTTGCTCCTTGAACCTGCAATCAAGGAAATTAGGTTTTAGGTACCCATACTTGTTTGGGTCCTGAGGGGTTAGTATTGTAAGATGATCCAACCAACCTATAGCCAAATGATTTGACTCTAAGGGGTTGCCATCTATCGCTGTCATAATCATAATTAATTTTGGCAAATTGCTTGGGGTTCTAGGTTCATACAAATTGTCTCTTTTGTCGCATGCATGTGTATGTGTTTTAGCAATTGCTTCTTTCGGGGTAGTTGTGATATCTCCGAGTGTAGTGCTTGGGTGCATATGAGTGCCGATTAAAGCTCTTATGCCTTTGGAATGGCCTTTGCTTGAGTTCTAGGCCTTGCCACTTGAAGCTTATATTCCATAGGTCTTGCCGATAGTTCACATTATTCCAATCGGCTTGGCTTGGGTATTTTCTACCATTCCCATCATATGTGTTTCTTTTATAGAATTTTGGGTTTTTGGTAGCTCTGTTTCTTCTTTACAGAGTATTTCTGTATGGAGTTTGCTGAGGAACTCTGTTGGATTTCTTCTCAGCTGTCCTCTCAGTATACTCAATCGGTTGTTTTCTTTTCCTTTATAACCAAGGCCAGTTTGCTTGTGATTGTGCTTTGGAATAAATGTGTGTGCATCATTTGGAGTTTTGGATTTTAGAGATACTTCATTGCTTGAAGATCCCTTTTCCAAAATCACTTTTGGAACTTGACATAGCATAAAGGAATTAAATCCTAAGCCTGTCTTGTCTCCATATTCTCTTTGACTCATAATAAGATCATCCAATGATTTGGATGCCTTAGTGAATGAGGCTATAACATTTTTGAGATCATTCTCCCTCTTTTCTATAGCAGCTATCTCTGCTATTAGCTTAGCATTTTCAGCCTTTAGACTTTTATTCTCATCAGCTATTTGACTTAGAGTACTAAGCTCCTTAGTCAGTTGTGAGTTTTGGCTCTTAAGTAGGCTGTTCTCCTCATTTAGTAGTGTGTGTGAGGATTTAATGTGTTCAAAATCTTTCATCATTTTGCCTAATGAATCATAAAGAGAGTGGGTGATGAAGTGTGTGTGTCACAATCACTATCACTAGTATATGAGTGTGATGAGTTAGAGTGTACCTCATCTTCTTGGTCGGGTTGGTTTTGTTCTTTAGCCATTAGACAGGATCAAGGCTTCTTCATCGAGTCACTTGAGTAGTCACTTCACTATTCTCCGAGTCTGTTTGTGTCTTTTGACTTGATCAGATCGTGATCTGCTGCAGCCAACATTGCTTTCTCTTTTCCCGTCTTCTTTCCTCGAAGACTTTTCTTTCCTCTTCATTCCCGTATTTGTTGACTACAGGATATGGGCATTCAATGGCATAGTGACCAGGTTGCTGCAGTTCCAAAGATAGATTTTCAACTTTTTGATCGATTCTTTCCATCCTTCGATTGTCGGCTCTTTGATATTCAACTTTTTGATGCTCTCGCTCTCTTGGGTGGTCTGTCTTCCCTTGACTTGGAGGAGCCGAGTGTCTTCCTGGAGGATTCACTTTGCTTCTTTTGTAGTTATTATTGAAGAGCTTGTTGAACCTTTTAACCATGCGATCTCTTCTTGGTCAATGACCTCTTTGACCTCACTGGGGCTTTTGTCATCCTTAACAATTAGAGTAGCCGTTTTGTTGGGGCACAACTGTCTCATCTTGGTCTTTTCTTCTCACCAAATTCGTAGGCTTTGAGATCTGAGACTAGCTCATGGTTGGATGTTTTTGATAGGTCCATGGAGTGTCTCATGGCCATGACTTTCATATCCCACTCAGTTGGGAGACTTCTTAGAATCTTCATACACATTTCCTTCTATGTATATTCCTTTCCAAGTGCAGACAGTTCATTGGTGATTTCTGTGAATCGAGCATCCAGCTGATCCAAGGTTTCTCCTGCAAGCATCTTAAAATTTTCAAATTTTTGTACAACAACAGATAGTTTATTTTCTTTGATTTGCTCGAGCCTTCGCAAATCAAGGTTAGCTTGTCCTGCATTTCTTTTGTCGTGTTGCATGATTTGACTTTGTTGAACATGGCTTTGTCTAAAGTTTTGTAAAGAATGTCCTTGGCCACATTGTCCAAGTTATATCTTTTCCTATCATCATTTGTCCATTCACTTCTTGGTTTTTCAACCATCGATGTCCGGGAGCAACATCTTCTTTCTCCTTCAAATTTTTGCAGCTCTCCTTGCATTTGTGTTCACTTTTAAGATTTGGAGTGGCCCATCTTCTATCACTATCCACATCTCATCGTAATGCCGATAGATGAGCTCGCATACGAATTTTCCAATCATCAAATTCTTCAATTGTGAACATAGGGATGCGTGTCAAATTTGCTTCCATGATAGTAACTTTTGTGAATAAAAGAGTTTTGAAATATCAAGTGCTAAAGCAAGCTTTGAAAAATTTGGAGATCTAGTTCAAGAAAATGCGGAAGGCTCAATGAACACCGCCGCTCGATACCACTTGTAGGTCCCAAGGGGTGTGAGTGTAAGGTTTAGAAGGGGGTTGAATAAACCTTACCAACTTTTCGATTTAGTCCTTTTAAAAATGTTCGAGTTAATACTTCACAAATTTGAGTCCTTGATGGAGGCTAAGTTAGTTAATCAAGAGAGTTAGTCACTCAACGCACTGATTGTCTTTGTTGATAGAATAACTCGTTGTTTTGACTAAAGACTTAACTCGACCGTGATATGTTTTACAGAAGACTTAACACCTTTGAATTTGGTTAAGTTTGTTTTAATACTTGGTTTTTAGCACTGATTGATTATCAATTGGATAGCAAATTTATCGTGAGATATAAAAAAGGTGCGTAAATTAAAGTCTTGAAATGTAAATGACACAATAAGTTTTTATAGAGGTTCAAGATGGGGTAATTCTTCTACTCCTCTCTTCTCCAACTCCCGGAGGAATCCACTAAGTATTGATCAATATACGAGTGGTTAACACCCGTATACAAGTCTTGATCACACGGTGACTTGATCCTTTGGGACTCGATCCTGAGATAACTTGGTCACACAACCGTGCTTCTCGTATGACTCGCCTTCTTCACAGGGTACCGCTTGCTACTACTGACCACTTGCTCAAGTTCCTTGGATTTGATCACAAAGCCTCCAAATAGCTTAAGCCTGGTTCGACCTTGAACCTTTCTACAATCCTTCGTGGAATGTAGACCCCTAGATTCTTCAAATGTTTCCACTTCAACCGATTGAAGTTGTCTTTCCTTCACAGTGAGTGTTGGATTGATTTCCTTTGTAATGTAGGCTTGAGGATTGATCTTGAATGACTTGAGAGTATTCTTAGTTACTGATTCAAATGTTAGCTTGAATGTTCGTGGTTGGCCTCGGTAACCTTCTCTCTCGAGTGATTCCTCACTTTTATAATGATCTTTCAAAAATGCCCGTTGAAGAGGTAGGCTTATTTTTGAAAGTCACTTGTGGTCGTTGGCTTGTCTTGTTGCGGTCCTTGGAATTTACATTTCCTCATATGAACGATTCTTCAGCTTTTCAGAGTTCTGATGCGGTCTAGTGCTTCCCATTGGTTTATTCCTTTTGCATGCTTCTGGGACTGAGCACTTCAAGAAAGGTAGTATGGAAGTATTACTTGTTTAAGTAATTCTCTTGATTTCTGTGCAACGGATCTCTTTCAGTTATCTCGACTTGACTGCATTTCCTTGCCTTCCCCAGGTGACTTAGAGTCAGCTTCCAATCATTGGATGACTCTTCTGTCACTTCAACTTGAGACTTGGCTATCTTGAGTTGACTTGACTGATACTTCACTTAGCTGCATCTTAGCTGCACCTTCAGTCGAGTTCCTGTCTTCTCTTCTTTGCCACACTCAGCTGCCTCACAGCGGAGTCTTCCTTTTAGTCTCCAGTTGTCTTCTTGCATGTTCAGGCATAGCTGACTTGACTCAGCTCTACCAGCCCTATCTATTACAATGCAATTTATAACAAGAATGGGGTGCCAACTTCCTATTCTAAGTTTTACATGGCATTCATCAAAATCTACAAAATAATTTCCCAACATCATAGCATTCTTGTCTTTTACACAGTTGTTTACAAAGTGTATCAGAGCATACTCATATCTATGCAAATTACAAACATCTATGCTAGGATACAAATACAAAGAGAGAAACTACAAAACACTTTACTGAATATACAGATGACTTACACAAAAATGTATTTACAAGAGTAAAATACATGAAGGGTTCGCAGCAATACTTCATCGCCTTCGCTGCCTCCTTCTTTCCTCTTCAGCTCTGTCATCATCAGCTCTCTTTCTTTTTCTTTCTTCTTCAGCTGCTTTCTTCTTTTCATAAGCTCTTTTCGCAGCAGCATCCATGCGCTTTCTTTCAAGCCATTGCTCTGATTGCCTTTTGTTTTCCTCTTCTTGTATTCTCACGTATTCAACATTCTTCCTAGCCACTTCCAGATTAGCTACTTCATCATACCTAAAAAGAGATCCTTCCCTTCTTTCCAGGATCTACATATTCGATATTTTTGGGTAGTGGTCTAGGTCGAAAACCTCTTTCTCCACCACTTCTTCCTCCTCCTCTGGGTGTATATTTTATAGGAGTCTTCTGCTTACCAGGTGAATGACTGCTGGTAGTCTACTGTTTATCAGCTTTTTAGCACAATTTAAGACCCTTCTCCCAGTACAGATCCCAGGCTTGGGCTACAGACATCTTCTGGAAATAGCCTTCGGATTCAAGCGTCTTAAATTCTTCAACTGATCTTGGCTTGGATCCTTCATCTGGAATAACATCTTGATCCTTCCCTGCCAGAATGCCACCGTAATGTTTCAACACTTGCATCCGTCTTTTTATCAAACTCTATCATCCCTGCTTCTACAATTTTCCTTTTCTCGACATGGGCACAACAGAGTGTTCGATCAAGAGAGTCACCGGAAGTTTCTTTGATGATTGAGGTCATCACATGACCCGCCGAGGGGTTTCAAAGAATCATTAAAGTCAGTCCTTCGAATGTTCCCCTCATTTTGTCTTTTCTTCTTCTTCAATTTGCAGCCTTCTTCTTTCAAATTCCTTAGGTACTCCTCTTCCCCCTTTTTGGCATCATCAAAGGAGAGAGGACCTCAGGAACATGCTGCGAGCATGAAGTCGAGCTCTCATTTGAGAGAGCCGAGTTCGCTTGAGTTCTGCGGCATATGCTATTCAAATTCGAACGAGTGGCTTTTGACTCTGGGCCGCCACGATTTCATTTAGCCATGAGAAGGCTGAATTTCGCATCATGGTCTCCACAAGACGCATAATTTCTTTTCGGTAGAATTCACGTAGGAGCTCCATTTCTGTTGTGTGAGAGGCATGCAATCTCTCCATATACGCCTGCATCCTCTGCTTCATATCAGCATTGTCAGCACTCCAAACAAGCATCTTATTGTACAATGCCTTGAAATAGCAAACTTGTTCGTGTCGCATTGCACTATGCTGTTGACACCACTCCCTGATCCTTACCATTATCCCTCTCAAATCAGCTGTGAGGGTGGCATCTCTATTGTCCAGGCGTAAATCTAGTGAGGCCTGGTGCGTTCGATCTTCTCAATCTCTTCACAGATCTTCTTGAAGACGTCATGAATATCAGCTGTCACACCTGATTCAGCTGCCGACCATTCTGCATCGAAATCAAAGTTTGCTGGCACAATAGAGTCAGTAGGGATTACAGGATCTTCTCGAACGGTGAATCGTCGCTTCTCTTTAGCGATCTCTTTTTCTAGATCAGGCAGCTCGATCGAAAAGGGAAAAACTTTCTCAAAAGCATTATCTCACACATAAGAGATTGATTATGCAGTTTGTGCATGTGATGTTCCTGGTGGAGTCGGTACTGCTGCAGCTGTGGGAGCCTGCGCAGATGACTCAGGTACAACTGGGCCTTGTTGAGTGGGTTGGCCAGCTGACTGAGTCTCAACTGTTTTAACAGCTTCTTCGGCCTCAGTAGATTTTTCTAAGTGAAGTACCGGATCCTTAGCTGCAATATCAGCGTCATCGGATGTTGATGAAACCTGGGGGCTTGGTTCATCATCAAAGTTGAATGTTTGACGAGCAGCTTTGAAACTCGACTGACTCGTCTGCGGGAGAACATCCTCAGCTGGGTCCTTTTGATGTGCAACTGGTCTGGACTCAGCTTCATCTTCAGACCCTAGAAATGATATGTTAGGATTTTCCTAGGAGTCATGAAGTGCACTAATCTCCTTCTCAGATTCAGCAATATGAATAGGAGGGATGTTCGAAATCTCTTGAGCTTTACCCAGGGGGGTCTCAACTTCCCTTGGGCCTTCAACACCTCCAAATAAGTCTCAATGCGCAATGGAGGCCTTCTACATTCCCTTTGTGATCGCAGATGTCTTAGGGTCTTCAGTAGTGGCATGCATAGGAGTCTCAACCCCTTGGATTGCACATTCAGTGCCCAGAGTGTTAACTCCCGGGGCATTTCTATCATGTGCCTCGACTGCAACAGCAGTGTCATCAGCCTTCAAAGTAGCTGACACTTGAGTTGGGATAGACTCAACTGTCCGAGCTTCATCAATGTCAATCTGCTGTGGTTCTTTCTCAATTTCCATTTCGCCACCTTTTTTCAATGTAGAGTCATCTGCGGCATCCTCCGCAAACCGCTGCAGCGGTGGAGTGAGTTTCCCCACCGGTGGCACTTCACCGAGTGATCGATGATGGGGTCACTCTTCTCGGACTCGCATACGCTTCCATTGAGTGTTCGGCCACAAGGGGCAGGTGGTAAAACACCTTCAGGAGGGGTTGGCTCAACTCTGGTGCCCAGATTCCCAGTCTCATTGCCAATTCCCTTGGACCCATCTTCCGATAGCACAGGGGACGTGGCTGCAGCGATGTATGTGGCAATATGTGGCACCACTCCCAATGGGTCAATTTGCAGAAGAGATTAAGACGACTCTCCTGGTCCTTCCGACATGTGCTGCTCATGCATTATTCTGGATTCCCAAATAGCCTGCTGCAAATCTGACTTTTCTGTTGCAACAACGGGATCCATGTCTTCATCACTCTCTAAGAACACATCCAGATGAGGGTGAGTGTTTTCCAGAGTTCCAGTAAGCGGGCATATCTTGGCTTTCTCGCGAGCTTCAGCTTCCTCAGCTGCTTTGGCTTGATCCTTCTCCTTGAAGATTTGTAGAATATTTAGGCAGTTATCTTCATCAAGGGCCTGAAGCACAATGGTGACTGCGAGAAATTGCAGCAATTCCTCCTCTTCTTCGATATACTCAGGGCGTTCAAACTGCACCCTTGAGTGACTTAGCTTCCACGCCCTCCATTCACGTAGACGGCGTTGAATGTCTGGGTATACTGGAGAATACATGATGACATCATCATCATCTTCTTCTTCTTGTCCTTCCTGTTCTGGGATGGAAGGCAAGATGCTCTGGTGCTCTTCACCTTCAGCAGCGTCCGTAGCAGGTGGAGAGACAACTTTTTCAACTGGAAGTTCAGTTGTCTCAGCTGTTGTGTTATCCTCAGCTGTCCTTTGCACAACGGAGTCTTCTGTAGGCCTCTGCTGATCACCCTCAGCAGACTTGGCAGTTTCATCTATTACTTCAGGAGACTGCACTTCCTGAGCTTCAGCAGTCTCTGTTGTTTGCTCCAGCTGAGTGGCAGATTCAGTTGTCTATTCAAGCTCTGAAAGCTTGAAGATTCTTCTTCTTTTGGTCTTAACCAGAGGAATTTCTGGTTCTATTTATTCTTCGGAGTTGCGTTCCTGGATTTAGCAGTCCTCTTCTTCCGTATGGCTGGAGAAGGGATTTGAGGTTCTTTCGGCCTTGGCCGCTGCAGGGGTGAGAGACAAATTTGCATGGGAAGGCGACTTCAGTGCAGGCGGTGTGTGTCCTTTTTCTTTGCTGCAGGGGCAACCTTCTTCTTCGTAGCTGCAGGGGAAGCTTTCTTCTTGGGAGGAGAGGTAATAGTTGTGTCCTCGGGTTTAGCTGATTCCCCCTCACTTGTATCCGCCCTCTTCGCGTGGGCTCTCTTCTGGGCTCCTGAGAGATTAGCCCTAAACATCTTCTTATTGACATGGAAAGGTTTTCCATGTCGAAGGGGAATGCCCTTCACTTCCATCAGGTGGTCAATCACCAGGCCATGACCAAGAGATCCTCCAAAGGATCCATCTTCCTTGAATGATTTATTTACAACGTTCTGGCAGAGTCTGCTATACACGAACTCCACCCAGTTGACTTTCTTGCTCGCAGCCATGACGATCAGCTTAGTCTTTGACAGCTGGTTGAAGCTGCTAAACTTCATATCTACACACTTTGAGACGTCATCCATCAACTTGTGATAGTCGTCCTTCAGCAATTTCTTCTCAGCTGTGTAGACCACCTTAGCAGCATACTCTGGTTTGGCAACCTCTTTCCATGCAGCAGCCAAGTCAACATCAGCTTCGTTTATCTCATTCATGCCTTCAGATGGCAACAAACAGTGCTTTGCAAGGTCCTTAGCTGTTATCATAATGTCCTTGCGGTGGACAGAGGACTTAATTCCGTCGTCCTGCACTTCTGCATTGACGTAGAACTGCGCCACCTCTTCAAGGTAGGTGTGTGAATACTCCAAAGTCAGAAAAGCCTTTAGACCGGACTTTTCCAACATTTCTGCAATTTTCTTCACTATGGTTTCATCCGAACCCTGCTTCACCATGCCTTCAAAATCCACGGACGATCCTGAGTGGATTTGCTTTGATAACTTGATGAAATCAAACTTTGGTGCCATTTTTAGAACTTTTTATCGATTAACACTTGAAGAACCTGTTGGAGGACACTTAGGGTTTTCGAGAGAGAAAAATGGCTTGCTTTCTTTTGCTTGAAGATGAACAGTTTCCGAGTGAGAGAGAGAGAGAGAGAGAGAGAACTCGAAAAATGAATATATAAGGGTTATGAAAGGACATGTCTTTGATTTTTTAAATTTTGATCAAGATCAACGACTCAGATTTAGCACGTCAAACCGCATTTAATTCCTTGCATTTAATGCGGCAGCATTTATATCCAATCATATGTTTACTATGCAGCTTTTGACTGTACCTGTCATTATTACACTAACGTCATTCTTAAAAACATTCCCGCTCATTTAAAACGACTGCATTTTTGTCACTTATCTCACAAATGACTCAGCTTATCTCAAAAATGACTTAATTCTTCTTCTCTCTTTTCATTAAGTGACTCAGCTGTCAGCTAACTCGATACAACTGACTTTCTAATATGGATGTTTCACATGTCTGATGTGAAAAACTTGTTCATTTCTCACTTTCTATCTTCCATCTCTTCTGATTGAGTCTTCTGAGTGTTAACTCAGCTCAATTAACCCTAGCTCATGCTTAAACTCTTCAAATCTTGATTCACATAAGGGCTTGGTGAATATGTCAGCTAACTGCTTATCAGTTGAGATATATTCCAAAGTGATGTCTTTCTTTTCAACATGATCTCTTATAAAATGATATCCGACATCGATGTTCTTTGTTCTTGAATGCAACACAGGATTCTGAGTGATTGCAATAGCACTTGTGTTATCACACATAATTGGGACCTCTTTTTCTTCAATTTCATAATCTCTCAGTTATTGTCTCATCCACAATACTTGGGCACAACAGCTGCCCGCAGACTATGTACTGCTTTGGTGTGGATGTGGCTATTGAGTTTTGCTTCTTACTAAACCAGAAACCAATCTGTTTCCAAGCATTTGACATGTACACTGAAGTACTCTTCCCTGTCAACTCTACATCCAGCATAGTCTGAGTCTGAGTAACCAATAAGCTTGAATCCACATTCCTTTGGATACCATAAGCCAACTTCCTGGCATCCCTTCAAATATTTTAGGATTCTCTTAGCTGCAGTCATGTGGCTCTCCTTCAGTGCAGATTGAAATCTTGCACATACACCTACTGCAAAGGTGATGTCTGGTCTGATGGCTGTTAAATAGAACAGTGATCCAATAAGTGCTCTATATCTTGTTTGATCTACAGCTTTAGCGTCTGCATCCATGTCCATCTTGACTGATGTGTTCATTGGTATTTTCACAGAAGACTTCTATTCCATACCAGATTTCTTCATTAAGTCTCTGGTGTACTTTGTTTGACTTATGAGAGTTCCTTCCTTCAAATGCTTAACTTGAAGTCCTAGGAAGAAAGCCAACTCTCCCATCATACTCATTTCAAATTTGCCTTGCATGAGGTTTGAGAACTTATCACACAGTTCTTTATTTGTGGATCCAAAAATGATATCATCCACATATATTTGAACAAGCAGTATACTCTTTCCATTTTGAATTCTAAAGAGTGTTTTGTCCACTTTGCCTTTGGTTAATCCATTATCAGTTAGAAATTGAGATAATGTATCATACCATGCTCTTGGTGCCTATTTCAATCCATACAATGCTTTCTTGAGCTTGTACACCTTATCACCAATGGTCTTCTGCTCAAAACCTGAAGGTTGTCAATATAGACTTCTTCCTCCAACAGTCCATTTAAGAATGCACCTAATCTTGCAACAGGAGCAAAGGTTTCATCAAAATCTATTCCCTCTTCTTCGCAATAACCTTTGGCTACCAATCTTGCTTTCTTTCTTACCACAGATCCTTCCTCATTCATCTTGTTTCTGAAAACCCATTTTGTGCCAATAACATTTGGATGGGTTGGTCTCTGCTCCAATTCACATACATTGTTCCTTTCAAACTGATTAAGCTCTTCTTGCATGGCTTGAATCCAATGTGTATCATCCAGTGCTTGAGACACATCTTTTGGCTCTATTTGGGAAATAAAACAAGTGAACATTGCTTCTTGATGAGCTCTAGATCTGGTTCTTACACCATCTCTAACATCTCCAATGACTAGCTCTGGTGGATGGTCTCTCAGCCCTCTCACATCAGGTTGAAGAAAGTCAGTTGGGTTCTGCTGTCTCGCACCTGCGTTGTCTTGAGCAGCTCTTTCATCATCATTCAGCTGCAGACTTTCCAGCTATCTTTCAGATTCAACTATCTCATCTTCATCTTGGTTAATTACTCTTACTTCAGCTTCAACATAAGGACTTTTCTGCATAGTTGGCTGATTTAGCTTATCAGCTAACTCTTCAGTGTCTTCTCCATTCACATTAGGTTCATCAAAAACCACATGAATAGACTCTTCTGTGACCATAGTCCTCTTGTTCAACACTCTATAGGCTTTGCTCTCTGCTGAGTATCCCAAAAAGATACCTTCATCAGCTTTAGCATCAAAAGCCTTCAGATTATCCTTGCCACTGTTGTGGATGAATCATTTACATCCAAACATTCTAAAATATGCAACATTTGGCTTTCTCCCTGTCCATATCTCATAGGGAGTTTTGGTCAATTGTCTGTTTATCATGCATCTATTTTGAGTATAGATGCAGTTGTTGATGGCTTCAACCCCAAAATCTCTTAGGCAAACCAACCAAAACTAACATGGTCCTTGCAGCTTCTTTGAGAGTTTTGTTCCTTCTTTCAGCTACTCCATTTTGCTATGGAGTCCTTGCTGCAGATAACTCATGAGCAATACCATTTTCAACACAGTATTGAGTTATTGTTCCATTGACAAACTCAGTTCCTCTATCAGACCTTATTTTTATAATGGTTTGACTCTTTTTATTTTGAACTATTTTCATCAGTTGTGGTAACTTTTGCAAGGTTTCCTTCTTTTTGCACATGAAGATTGTTCATGTATATCTTGAATAATCATCTACCACCACTAAGGTGTATTTCTTTCCACTTATCTTTGGCTGGTTCAATCTGGACCAAATAATTCCATATGCAATGATGTAATATCCTTGTTGAAGAAAAGACAGCTTCTCCTTGAATGAAGATTTGATCTGCTTTCTCATCTGGCATGAATCACATACACTTTCCTTTTTGTACACTGAATCTGGCAATCCTTCCACAAGATGACTCCTTGCAAGCTTGTTGATTGTCTTGAAGTTCATATGACTCAGCTTCTTGTGCCACAACCAACTTAATTCAGCTGTACTTTTTGCTAACAAACAGGTGCTTGGTGTGGCAGTAGACCAGTCTACCACATACATATTCTTTTGTCTTGATCCTTGCAGCACTATTTCATTTGATCCAGCATCTTTAATCTGGCACATTCCTATATTGAATCCAACATTATAGCCCTTGTCACAGAGTTGGCTAATACTTAACAGGTTGAAGTTGAGACCTTCAACATATGCAACATCTGTGATTTCTAATCCATTCTTTTTGATAGATCATGTGCCTTTGATTTCCCTTAGAGCTTCATTTCCTCCAAATATAACTTTTGCACCTCTAATCTCCTTGAATCTTGACAGATTTTTCTTGTTTCCTGTCATATGTCCGGGAATGTACCACTATCCATGTAGGGGGTTCCTTGGCACTCGGTTGTTCCTTGAACCTGCAATTAGGGATGGCAAAATCCCCGTGGGGAACCATCCCCGTTGGTACCCGAATTAATTGGGATGGGAAATCCCCGATTAATTGGGGGATGGGAGCAGGGATTGGGATTCCCCGCTTTTCTAAAATCGGGGATGGGACGGGGATGGTATTTACACCCCCCGTCCCATCTCCGTCCCCGTCCCCACCCCCGATTAGATAAAATGGGGATTCCCCGTCCCCGTCCCCATTCACCGAAGTATATATTATTTATATATTATTAATATTAATTATATTTATAATTTATTTATTTTACTAGATCATAAAACTAAACCCTAAACTTTTACTCGTTCTTTTTCCAGCCGCATACCCAACTTTTCTTCTCTCCAGAATTCTCCAAGACTGCAACAACATATGCCCTTCGGCCCCTTTCGTCTCCACTTTTCTGTTCATCCTCTGCATCTTGACTATTGCACTCTTCATTTGTATATGTAAGTTTTACTTTTCTATAGATAACAATGATGATGGTGATGCATATTTTATTTCGAATATATTATGCTGATGGTGAATTTGTTTGTGCTTTGTGGGTCTTCATTTTACTTTTTCTATTGTTAGCAATAATGATGGTAATATTATTTTATTTAGCAATGATATGATTTGTGGGTCTTCAATTTGAAGTGTGCAGGTTATTTGAGTGTGCAAATTATTTGAATGTGCAGGTTATTTTATTTAGCAATGATAATGTAGTTTTTGTTTGATTTATGATGAAACTAGATAACGATGCTTTTTTTTATTAAGAGAAAATATTAAATAAGTAATCTTGAATTGTTATTGTTCATTATTTATGTTTCTTCATCTCAGTTTTATTTATGTTATTTTTTTCTTGTTAGTAACGTGAATAGATAGATTGCACATTAAATTGATTAGATTTAAGTTGTTATTTACTAATTTAGGAGGTTAATTCAATAATATTAAAATGATGATATTGATATGAAAATGGTACTGATTTTGCTTATGTTTTGGTGCTTAATGCTATGCAAGTTGGAATAATTGTAATAAGGTTCATTAGTTTTGTAATATTGCATTCATTGAAACTTTTAACATCAAAAAGACTTAAGAATTAATGACTTGATTTTTTTTTTTTTGCAGTTTATAAGAGATGTCTACACAAGGATGAATTCAAGACAAAATGAGGTTGATCAAATTGTTGATTCTTGGATAAAAATAATTATATCAACTACAATAGAGAGCAATGGCGTATGTGATTCTACTAAGTTGAAAATGAAGAAGAGTATAATGAGGTAACTCCAAATATTACTCATCCTTCATCAGAATTTGAGCCGTCGAATGCTCCATCAAATAAAAGATTGAGATCACAAATGTGGAATCATTTTACAAAGGAAAAAATTGGTGGAGTGGACAAGGCAATATGCAAATATTGTAAAAGAATGTTAGGGGGTAAAAGTAGTAATGGTACTAGACATTTACATGATCATTATCGTGTTTGTGTCAAGAGAAAAAATCAGGATATAAAACAATCCATCATGGAACCTGGTAAATCAAGTGATGGATCAATTTCTTTGGAGAACTACACTTTTAATCCAGATATCGCAAGGAGAAAACTTGCTGACATGATAATTAAGCATGAGTATCCTTTATCTATGGTTGATGATGAAGGATTTATTGAATATTCTAATGCTCTTCAGCCCATATTCAAAGTTGTGACACGAAACACAATCAAAAGTGACATCTTAGGCATATATAACGTTGAGAGAGAAAAAGCACTGAGGATTTTGGAGGCCAATCGAAGTCGAGTTGCCATTACAACTGACATGTGGACTTGTGAGAACCAAAAAAAAAGGATACATGGCTGTCATGTCACACTATATAGATGACCAGTGGACTCTATGAAGCATAATTATGAGGTAACATTATTTATGCATATGAATTATAGTTTTATTTATTTCATAATTTATTTGTTTTTTTATAAATTCTAATAAATTGTAATATTTATATATTAGGTTCATGTATGTGCCATCTCCGCATACTGGTGAGGAAATTGCAAGTTTGTTGTTAGATTGTTTTTATGATTGGAATGTGGATAGGAAATTATCTGCTATAACTGTAGATAATGCCACAACAAATAATAAAGTTGTGAAGATTTTGTTGGAAAAATTACCATGCGATTCATTGATATTGGGTGGAGAAATATTTCACATGTGTTGTACTTCACATATACTGAATTTAATAGTGAAAGATGGGTTGGAGGTGATTAGTCAAGGGATTGAAAGGATTCGTGATAGTGTCATATATTGGAGAGCAACACCTAAGAGAGTTGAAAAATTTGAAGAAATTGCTCGTCAATTGCATATTGCATGTAGTAAGAAACTTGTTCAAGATGTTGCAACTAGGTGGAATTCAACTTACTTGATGCTCTCTTCTGCTTTGTCGTATAAAAGTTTGTTCTCTCGTTTGAAACAACGAGATTCAAATTTTAAATGTTGTCCTCTTGATTCTGATTGGGAGTTGGCTGATGAAATATGTGGCAAATTGAAGCTATTTTATACTGTGACAGAGATATTATCTAGTGCTAAATATCTCACAGCTAATATGTTTTTTCCTCAAATTTGCAAAATTAAACTTGATTTGAATGAGTGGGCTACATCTTCACGCAATGCAATTAAGTTCATGGCATCAAAGATGATGTATAAATTTGAAAAATATTGGGATGTAATTCATGGTGTCTTGACCTTGGCTACAGTGTTGGATCCGAGGTTCAAAATGATATTGGTTGAGTATTATTTTCCCAAACTTTATGGAGAAAATGCTACGCATGAGATTGGGAATGTGCAAAGAATATGTGATGATTTGTTGAAGAAATATCATATTAATGAAAATAATAATGCTCAGTCTAGTTTTGTGGGTGAGGTTTCACGACTTGTGGAAGTTGATGATTGGATGGATTATGAAATGTTTGTATCTAGTAAAAGGACAGTTGATAATCATAAATCAGAATTAGATCGCTACTTGGAGGATGATGTTGTACCACCAGGAACTCCAGATTTTGATTTGCTATCTTGGTGGAAAACAAATGGGCACAAATACCCAACATTGCAAAATATTGCTAGAGATATCTTGGGCATTCAAATGTCTAGTGTTGCGTCTGAGGCTGCATTTAGCACGAGTGGAAGAATTGTTAGTGAACATCGGAGTAGGCTTCTTTCATAAACATTGGAGGCTTTGATGTGCACTCAGAGTTGGTATCGTAGCGGTATAAATTAAATAATCACATTTAAATTATTATAATAGTCATTTCATTTTAAGCATTTTGATAATATTAATATTTATTTATATGAGCAGGCTCAAGTGCAAGTTACCGTACCTTTAATGATGATTGGGATGTTGATGAGGTAATAGTAACATTAATTCTACTATTTTTGTCATATTTGATAACAATGTCTATTATTCAACTTTTTATTATTTAAATCGATACTAATATCAATTTATTTATTTTGATGTTACAGGAACCATAATTATTGATTTTAACTCAATTTGTATTTTGAAGATTGTTGTATTTGACTCAATTTGTTAAGGTATTTTATGTTATGGGGGTTATTATAAGATTAGAGATTCTTGTATTTTTATCTATTTAATTATTGTCTATTTTAATTATTGTTTTATTTTTAGAATTTCTTTTAATAAATTCAAAACGGGGACCCCGATTCCCCGCGGGGTCCCCATCCCCGTCCCAGATGCCCAAAATAGGGAACGATACGGGGATGGTATGTGAAATGGGATTCGGGGATGGGGATGGTATGTCTCCTACCAGCCCCGTCCCCGCCCATTGCCATCCCTACCTGCAATCAAGGAAATTAGTTTTTAGGTACCCATACTTGCCTGGGTCCTGAGGGGTTAGTGTTGTAAGATGATCCAACCAACCTATAGCTAAATGACTTGACTCTAAGAGGTTGCCATCTATCTGTGCCGTAATCATAATTCACTATGGCAAATTGCTTGGGGACTTTAGGTTCATACATCTGTCTCTTTTGTCTGTATGCCTGCATGTGCGATTTAGCAATTTCTTTCTTTGGGTAGTTGTGATATTTCTGAGTGTAGTGCCTGGGTGCATGTGTGTGCTGAGAATAGCTCTTTTGCCTTTGGAATGACCTTTGCTGAGGTCTAAGGCTTTGCCATTTATGCTTGTATTCCATTGGTCTTTTCCGATTGTTCACATTATTCCAATTAGCTTGGCTTGGGTAATTTCTACCATTCCTATCATATGTGTTTCTTTGATAAAACTTCTGGGGTTTTTGGTAGTTCTATTTATTCTTCACAAAGTACTTTCTATTTGGAGTTTGCTGAGGAACTCTGCTGGATTTCTTCTCAGTTGTCCTCTCAGCATACTCAACTGGCTGTTTTATTTTACTTTTATATCCAAGACCAGTTTGTTTGTGATTGTGCTTTGGAATGAACGTGGGTGCAACATTTGGTGTTTTGGGTTTTTGAGATACTTCATTACTTGAAGATCCTTTTTCCAAAAATCACTCTAGGAGTTTGACTGTGCACAAAGGAATTGAACCCTATGCCTGTCTTATCTCCATATTCTTTTTGACTCATGATAAGGTCATCCAATGATTTTGATGCCTTTGTGAATGAGGCAATTGCATTTTTAAGATCATTTTCTCTCTTTTCTATAGCTGCTATCTCTGCTATTAGTTTAGCAATTTCAGCCTTCAGCTCTTTGTTCTCATCAGCTATGTGACTTAGAGTACTCAACTCCTTAGTCATTTGTGAGTTTCGCTTTTGAGTTGGTCTGTTTTCCTCATTTATAAGTGTGTGTGAGGATTTTATGTGCTCAAAGTCTTTCATCATTTTGCCTAATGAATCATAAAGAAAGATTCGGTGATGAAGTGTGGGTGTCACAATCACTATCACTTGAATCAATGAGATGAGTTAGAGTGTACCTCATCTTCTTGGTCTGGTTCATCTTATTCTTTAGCCATAAGACAGATCATTGCTTCTTCTTCAGTAGGTGATGAAGTGTGGGTGTCACAATCACTATCACTTGAATCTGAATGAGATGAGTTAGAGTGTACCTCATCTTCTTGGTCTGGTTCATCTTATTCTTTAGCCATAAGACAGATCATTGCTTCTTCTTCGTAATCACTTGAGTAGTCGCCTTTACTTTACTCTCTCGAGTATCTTCGCTTCTTTAGACTTAGTTGTCTCAGCAGTCTCAGCAGCCAATATGGCTTTCTTCTTTTCCTGTCTTCTTTCTCTGAAGACTTTTCTTTCTTCTTCATTTATGTATTTATTTACTGGTGGATAGGAACAGTCAACTGCAAAATGTCCTGGTTGTCTGCAATTCCAACACAGGTTCTCAGCTCTTTGATCAACTCTTTTCGTCCTTGGGTTATTAGCTCTGACGATACTCAACCCTTTGATGTTCGACTCTCTTGGGTGACTGTCTTCCTTGACTTAGAGGGAGATGAATGTCTCCTGGAGGATTCACCTTTGTATCTTTTATAATTCTTATTGAAGAACTTGTTGAATCTTTTAACCATCAGGGCAATCTCCTCCTGGTCTATGGCTTCCTTGACTTCAGCTCTCTTTCCATCCTTGACTATAAGTGCAGCTGTCTTAGGTACATCTATCTCCTATTGCTCCTTTCTTCTCAGCTCAAACTCATAGGTTTTGAGATCTGAGAATAGCTCATGATTAGATGTTGTTGTGCGGATCATTGAATGTCTCAGGGCCATGACCTTCATTTCCCATTCAGCTGGGAGGTTTCTCAGAATCTTCGTACACATTTTCTTTTGTGTATATTGTTTCCCAAGTGCTGATAGCTCATTTGTGATTTCAGTGAATCTGGCATCCAGCTGATCCAAGGTTTCACATGCAAGCATTTTAAAATTTTCAAATTTTTGTACAACAACAGACAATTTATTTTCCTTAATTTGCTCAGATCTTTCACAAATTAAAGTTAATTTATCCCAGATTTCTTTTGCAGATTTGCAAGATTTGACTTTATTGAACATTGCTTTGTCCATTGTCTTGTAGAGTATGTCCTTGTCCACATTGTCCAAGTTGTATCTCTTTCTGTCATCGTTAGTCTACTCAGTCCTTGGCTTTTCAACCATGGTTGGTCTGTCTTCATCTGCTTATGCTATTACGTACCGCTATTCTTACAATTTGTGTTCACCTTAAGTATTTGCGGTGGCCCATCCTCTATCATTAGCCACATTTCATCATGTAAAGCAGATAGATGAGCCTGCATACGAATTTTCCAGTCATCAAATTCCTCAACAGTGAACATAGGAATGCGTGTCAGATTTGCTTCAATGATAATAACTTTTGCTAAGAATGAAAGATTTTGAAAATACAAGTGTTAAAAATCTTTTAGAAAAGATAGAGATCTAGTTCAGTAACCAGTGCGGAAGGCTCAATAAACCAACCGCTCTGATACCACTTGTAGGTCCCAAGGGGTGTGAGTAAGGTTTAGTAGGGGGGTTGAATAAACCTTACCAAATTTTCGATTTAGTCATTTTAAAGAAATTACAGAGTTAACACAAACAACTAAGTCCTTGAGGGATAGCTAAGTTGGTTATTCAGTAGAGTTAGCCACTCAACAGACTCGATAGAGCTGTTGATAGAATAACTCAGCTGTTTAACCTGAAACTTAACTTGGTTGTGTTGGTTTTATCAGCGGAAGACTTAACACCATTTGATTTGATTTAAACTTGTTTTAACACTTGATTTTAGCACTTGATTATTAATCAGTTTAAGATAGCAAATAAGTTTATCAACATATATAAAGTAGATATGCAGAAATGTAAATGTGCTGAAAAATAAATGACACAGTTAGTTTTTATAGAGGTTCGAAGATGGGCTAATTCTTCTAATCCTCTCTTCTCCAACTCCTGGAGGAATCCACTAAGTAATGATCAGTTCACAAAGTGGTTCTCAGTCTAGAGACAAGTCTTGATCACACAGCTGACTTGCTCCTTTGATTCAGTCTAGAGATGCCTTGGTCACACAGTTGGCTTCTCTTCCACTCAGCTTCTTCACAGGGCAGCTGCCTTGCTACTTCAGCTCACTTTCTCAAGCTTCTTGGATTTGATCATGAAGCCCTCCAATAACTTGATACTGGTTCGACCTTGAACCTTCATACAGTCCTCCTTGGAAAGTAGGCCTCTTTTGATTCTTCGAAAGTTTTCTTTTCAACAGTTTGGAGTTGTCTTTCCTTCACAGCTTTGTGTTGGATTGATTTCCTTCGAGTTTCAGGCTTGAGGATTTTGCTTGAATATCTTTGAGAATATTTGCAGGTTACAGTTTGAATATTGCTTGCTTGTTCGTGGTTCAGGTAATCAAGGTAACCTTTTCTCAATGGATTTCCTCAGCCTTTTATAGTGAACTTTCAAAAATCTGCTCGTTGAAGAGATAGGCTGATTTTCAAAAGACACTTGTGTTCGTTGGCTTGTCTTTTCTTGGTCTTCAATCTTGAGATGTAGACATTTTCTCGTATTAAACGAATGTTCAGCTTTTCAGGTTCTGACACGAGGTGCAGTGTTTTCCATTGGTTTATTACTTTTGCACGCTTCTGGGACGAGCACTTTAAGACCTGGCAGCATGGAAGTATTACTTATTTAAGTAATGTTCTTGACTTCTGTGCAACGGATTCCTTTCAGTTGACTTCTCTTGGCTGCTGCCTATTTCCCTAGGTGACTTGAGTCTGCTCCAATCATTTGAAGACTCAACTGTCACTTTCAACTTGTGACTTGGCTTCTTGAGATGACTTTGACTGACAATTCACACAGCTGTTCCTCAGCTGATATATCTTCAGTCAAGTTCTTGATCTTCCTTCTTGGCCGTACTCAGCTGTTCCACAGAGGAGTCTTCACTTCAGTCTTCAGTTGACTTCTTGTATTTCCTGGCATACATGACTTGACTCAACTTTTCCAGCCCTATCCATTACAATGAAAATTACAAGGAAAATGGGGTGCCAACTTACTAGTTTAAGTTTTACATGGCATTCATCAAAATCTATAAAATAAATTTCCCAACACCTGGTCCATACGGAGATTTCACATGATTTAGGTGGGATGAATATCTTCTTTACCAACTATGTCAACGATCCAGAAACACCCTCAAACTATTCAGTATCCTTTGGACAATGACAGATTTGTGGCCGTCAACAAAAAATTAGCTACTAATGGTAAAAATATAAGCCCTTCACGCCCTCAACAACACATCTCTACTTGTAATCTGTTTGATGCTCTATAGGAAAAAGATTGCAGTCAGGTTTTCATTTTAAAGAAGTATGCTGAAAAGTTTACAAATGATCACACCGTACCAATGACGCAAGATAATTCACTAACTATTATGGTTTATTCCAATATTGTTGAATCAATGTCGAATCTAACAAAGAACAAATCGGAAGCTTTAAATACGAAGCTAGGCGGCTTCCCAACTACGTCGTTGGTCATTCACACGTGCTTTCTCAGAAGCTATGAAAGGTATGGAAATTGTGGCTCGAGGATCCTGGGCCGACATTCCACAGGCTACATCATATCATCAAGATGATACTCGAGCACGTGAAAAAAATGACGATGTCCTCAAAAATCCTCTAGAAATAGACACTATTCATTTAAATTGTGTCTTTAAGTTATTTTTGCTGTTTTTTCTTGAAGTTTTGCATATTTTTTGTTTTGCTACCTGATCGATTTGTGATGAGGACACTTTACTTTCTTGTTACATATTTCCATTTACTTTAAAAAGAAATTCAAGTTTAAGTCAAAAATATTACACATTGAACTGAAACATATTAGTAATTCGTTTGAAAAGTATTAGTCTTTCTATTGAAAAGTATTTAGTAGTCTTCTGAAAAATATAGTTTTTCTCTTGAAAGTATTTAGTAGTCTTCTGAATAGTATAAGCACTACAAGAAAATTTCAGTTTACGGACAAAAATGATTTAGTTACTAAATTTAACAGTTATCTACATAATACCTAAAGAATAAAATGTATTATTTTTTCCAGATTATACCGACAAATTGCGGACTGTTTTGAGTTTAATGAAAATATTGTAAGTATTTACCAATAATTTTAAATTTTATTGGTAATATATACCTATAATGATTCATGTATAATGATTTTACCTATACTTTATAGTTATCTTAATACTTACTGGCCTACAGAGTTTTATACAGGAAAATGATTTTTTCTTGCAGTGAAATATTAAATACTTTAGCTCTTTAGCATAAAAGAGATTATTAGGTCTATTCCATTTAAAAGACACTTGGTAACAATAATAGAGTGGAAATCAACCCTATATACTAAAAGAAAAAACAAGTTGCCACATGTCATCACCTCTGCAATTTGGTACACGTGTCAACACCTTAGTCTTCCAAATCCATGTGTCACCTTCATGTTTAGCCACGTGGCAAACCATGTTACCACTTTATTCTTCCAATTATAAATTGATTTACTATCAATTTATCATCAACGTATTAATTAAATTTATGTATTTCCGTATATAACTATTGACTCATTGATTTTCCTTATAACATATTAATTAATTTTTCGTATATAAATATTGACTCAATTGATTTTATCAAAATATAATCCAATCAAATATCGATGTGTTAATTAAATTTACGTATTGTCGTATATAACAATTAACTCAATTTATTTTCCGTATAACGTATTAATTAATTTTTCATATATAACTATTGACTCAATTAACTATTGACTCAATTGATTTTATGTATATTTGGATATATTATTTACCATCAATTTGGATAAATTGTTTTTTGGCTTCTAATTATAAGTTGATATTCTTTCCTAAAAGTCCATAAAAGACAACCAACAAATTGAATTAATTTTGACCGCATGCAAATTAATCGGTAAATTAATTTTGAATCCAATCATATATATAATATATGTATGTATATCCGACAAGTTTAATCCAATCAATATTTAATCCAATCAAATATTTAATCCAATGAATATTTAATTGTCAAATCATATGTTTTATATACGGGTTTTAAAAAAAGATATTTAATATATTTATATAATATGTATGTATATCCATCAAGTTATTTTTCTTCTAATTATTATAAGTTGATATTCTTTCCTAAAAGACCATAAAAGACAACCAAAACATTGAATTAATTTTGACCGCATACAAATTAAGCGGCAAAATTAATATTTAATCCAATCAATTATAAGTATGTATATCATGCAAGTTTAATTTAATCAATATTTAATCTAATAAAATATTTAATCCAGTCAATATTTAATCGGCAAATCGTATATTTTATATACGGATTTTGAAAAAAGATATTTAATATATTTATATAATATATATGTAGCTTTCAAATTTATTTATTTATAATCAATATTTTCGGTCTCTTCTAACTAGCACAAACAAATTTGAGACACTAAAATTTTATCTTTTGGACAAATCCTATGTAACACACGAGTGTTTTTCTAGTCGAACACAATATTGGAATACATAACCCCATCCATATGCGACATTGAATTTAAGTAAAACCCGAACTTATACACAGAGTTGGTTTGGCAGCCAAAATGCCTCGTTTTCTGTCGGTGTAAAACATAGAGTTGCCCACTTTATATATTAAACTATGAAATACTAAAATATCTCGAATTTTCCAAATACTTTCCGCATTTAGAAAAATTATCCTCACACAATAAATCTCCGAAAACCTCCAATCAAACATAATCCGTTCTTTCTCTCCCTTTACGAAAGAGAAAATTAGGCATTCCCTTTAGAGCAAACTGCATGTGGGAAATACCCACTTGGGATAGGACAAAGACTAATTTTCTGATAGGTGAGATAAAAGATTAAGTTTTCTATCCACCTTTATGGTTCTTTTGCCCAAATACTTTTGATGCTTTAAATGCAAAAATAGGTATGGTCCTATTTTTTATTTTTATCTCTCTAGTCCCTTTTGGATTTTATAAAAAATCTGATTTTTTGGTGAAATTTTTAGAAAGCTGTTAGGAATTTTATTGTTTAGATTTTGATGAATGCCATGTAAAACTTAGAATAGAAAGTTGGCTCCCCAATTCTTGCTTTGAAATGTATTGTAACAATTAGAGCTAGTCAAGCCGAGTTAAGTCGCCTACGCTCCAACTTGCAAGAAGACAACTGAAGGCTTGAAGGAAAACTCTGCATGTGAGACAATTTGAGTACAACAAAGAAGAGCAGACAGAACTCGACTGAAGAAGCGGTGAGATGCGGTGAGTGGAACATCAGTCAAGTCAACTCAAGAGAAGCAAGTCTAAAGTCAAGTGAGGAAGAGTCATCCAATGATTGGAAGTCGACTCTAAGTCACCTGGGGAAAGCTAGGAAATGTCAAGTCGAGATAATCAAAAAGAACCGTTGCATTAAATCAAGAGATTTACTTAAACAAGTAATATCTCCATACTACCTTTCTTGGAGTGCTTAGTCCCGAGGAGCGTGCAAAGAAATGAACCAATGGGAAGCACTACACCGTGTCGAGTCTCAAAAGGTGATAAAACATTTCATTCGAGGAAATGGCAATTCCAAGAAGCGCAAACCAACGATCGCAAAGTGATTTTCAAAAATGAGCCTATCTCTTCAACGGGCAAATTTTTGAAAGTTCACTATAAAAGGCTGAGGAGTTTGATTGAGAAAAAGAGATGATGCGTGGATGCGTGAATGACACACACGTGAGATATACAAGCTTATCAAACCTGAAATATTCTCAATCCTCAAGCTTCCACATCTCGAAGTACATCAATCCAACACTTACCCGTGAAGGAAAGAGAACTTCAATCGGGTTGAAGAGAAACTATCGAAAACAAGGGGTCTACATTCCAAGAAGGATCGTAGAAAGGTTCAAGGTGAACCAAGTCTTAAGCTTTTGGAGGGCTTCGTGATCAAATCCAAAGTGCTTGAGCAAGTGAGTCTGTAGTAGCAAGGCGCTGCCCGTGAAGAAGTCGAGTCGTCACGAGAAGCCACCGAGTGATCAAGGCGTCTCGTGATCGAGTCCCAAAGGATCAAGAAATTTGTTGTGATCAAGACTTGTATCCGGATTACCACTTTGTAAACCGATCATTACTTATTGGATTCCTCCGGGAGTTGGAGAAGAGAGGAGTAGAAGAATTACCCCATCTTCGAACCTCTATAAAAACTTTATCTTTGTGTCATTTACTTTCAAACATTTAAATATCCGCACTTTTAATTGCTTATATCTCACGATAAATTTGCTATCCATTTGATAATCTATAAGTACTAAATCAAGTTGTAAAAACTTGCTTAATCAAACTTAAGGGTGTTAAGTCTTTCCTGAAAACAAAACCACAAACGAAGTCAAATTATAGCCAACAGTGAGTTACTCTACTAATGTACTCAAACACCGAGTCATTTGAGAGATTAACTCTCTTGAGTGACTAATTCGATGTCCATCAAGGACACATTTGTGTAGAACTCAGAGATTTAAAAGGCCTAAATCGAAAATTTGGTAAGGTTTATTCAACCCCCTTCTAAACCTTACACTTACACCCCTTGGGACCTACAAGTGGTATCGGAGCGGTTGGTTCATTGAACCCTCCGCACCGGTTCTTCGAACTAGATCTCCAAACTTTTCAAAAGTCCGCTTTAGTACTTAAGCTTTCAAAACTCTTTTCTATCATTAAAAGTTATTATCATGGAAGCAAATCTAACACGCATTCCTATGTTCACTATTGAAGAATTTGATGATTGGAAAATTCGTATGTCTGCTCATCTATCAAGATTACATGATGAGATGTGGATAGTGATAGAGGATGGGCCTCCGCAAATATTAAAGGTGAACACAAACATGCATTTAAGAGTTGCGGTGAAGGGGAAGAAGATCGGCCCTGCATCGGTCATATGGTTGAAAACCAAGAACGAGTGGACAAATGATGACAGAAAAAGATACAACCTGGACAATGTAGCCAAGGACATTCTTTACAAAACCTTGGACAAAGCCATGTTCAATAAAGTGAAATCTTGCAAAACGGCTAAGGAAATGGGACAAACCGACATTGATTTGTGAAGGCTCGGAGCAAATCAAAGAAAACAAACTTTCGGTGGTGTACAAAAATTTGAGAACTTTAAAATGATCTCAGGAGAAAACCTGGATCAACTGGATGCTCGATTTGTAAATCACAAATGAGTTGTCTACACTTGGAAAGGAATATACACGAGAGGAAATGTGTATGAAGATCCTAAAAAGTCTTCCGGTGAATGGGAGATGAAGGTCATGGCATTAAGACACTCCATGGATCTATCAAAGACATCCAATCATGAGCTATTCTCGGACCTCAAAGCCTACGAGTTTGAGCCGAGAAGGAAAGACCAGGAAGAGACAAATTTGTACCCAAAACAGTGCTCTAGTTGTCAAAGATGGAAGGAGAGTCAAGTCAAAGAGGCAATTGACCCGGAAGAAATAGCCCCGATGGTTAAAAGATTTAACAAGTTCTTTAACAAGAACTACAAGAGAGGAAAGGGTGAATCCTCCGGAAGACACTCGGCTCCCTCCAAATCAAGGGATGAAAGGCCAACCAAGAGAAAGATCATCAACAAGTTGAGTATCAAAGGGCCGACAACTCAAGAATAGAAAGAGTGATCAAAAGGTGAATATCTATGTTGGAATTGTAGACAACCAGGTCACTATGCTATTTTGCTCATATCCCGTAGTCAACAAGTAATTTAAACGAAGAAGAAAGAAAGGTCTTGTGAGAAAGAAGACAAGAGAAGAAAAAGGCAATGATGGCAGATCGCCGAGAGACTGCTGAGACAGCCAAGTCAAGGAGACAAATGACTCGAGAGCGAGTGAAGTTTGACTACACAAGTGACTACGAAGAAGAAGCCTTGATCCGCTTAATGGCCAAAGAACAAGATCAAGAAGATGAGGTACAATCTAACTCAACAAGCTCGACACTAGTGATAGTGATGTGACACACACACTTCATCACCCATCGATCTTTATGATTCATTAGGCAAAATGATGAAAGATTTTGAGCACATTAAAACCTCACACACACTATTGAATGAGGAAAACAGCCTACTCAAAAGTCAAAACTCAAAGCCGACTAAGGAGCCGAGTACTCTAAGTCAAATAGCCGATGAGAATAAAAGTTTAAAAAGGCCGAAAATGCTAAATTAATAGCAGAAATTGCTGCTATAGAAAAGAGGGAGAATGACCTCAAAATGTTATTGCCTCATTCACTAAGGCATCTAAATCATTGGATGATCTTATTATGAGTCAAAGAGAATGTGGAGACAAGACAGGCTTAGGATTTAATTCCTCGTGCCATGTCAAACCTCAAGAGTAATTTTGGAAAAAGGATCTTCAAGTCATGAAGAGTCCGAAAAATCCAAAACTCTAAATGTTGCACACACTTTCAATCCAAAGCACAATACTAAGCAAAGCGGCCTTGGTTACAAAGGAAAAGGAAAAATGAGTTGAGAGTCCGAAAGGATAGTGAGAAGAAATTCAAATTGAGTCCTCAAACAGACTCCAAAAGAAAAATACTGTAAAGAAGAAACAGAGCTACCGTAAAACCCTAAAAACTCATAAAAGAAATACATATGATGGGAATGGTAGAAAATATCCAAGCAAGTCGATTGGAATAATGTGAACTATCGGCCCTAGACTTATGGAATACAAGCCCAAATGGCAAAGGCCTAGAACTCAACAAAGGCCATTCCAAAAGCATAAGAGCTTTCATCAAAGACACATATGCACCTAGGCACTACACTCAAAGACACCACAATTACCCAAGAAAGGCAATTGCTAAAACACATATGCGCAGCATACTGAGACAAAAAAGACAATTTTGTATGAACCTAGAATCCCCAAGCAATTTGCCAGGATTGATTATGATTATGGCAGCGATAGATGGCAACCTCTTAGAGTCAAATCATTTGGCTATAGGTTGGTTGGATCATCTTATAATTCTAACCCCTCGGGACCCGGACAAGAATGGGTACCTAAAACTTAATTTCCTTGATTGCGAGGTTCAAGGAAGGATGAGTGCCAAGGAACCTGGTACATGGATAGTGGTTTGCATTCAGGATATATGACAGAAATAAGAGAAATCAAAATTCAAGGAAGTCAAAGGAGCCAAAGTCATATTTGGAGGAAATGAAGCTCTGGTGAAATAAGAGGCATTGGATCCATCCAGGAGGAATGGTTTAGAAATCACAGATGTTGCATATGTTGAAGGACTAAACTTCAATTTACTAAGCATCATCAACTCGTGACAAGGGCTACAATGTTGGATTCAACATGGGAATATGCCAAATCAAAAATGTTGAATCTAATGAAGTTGTCTTTGCAAGGATGTAGATAGAAAAATATGTATGTAGTGGATTGGTCAATCGCAACACCCAAAGACATCTTCTACTAGCAAAGAGCACAAATTTGAATCAAGTTGGTCGCGGGCACAAAAAGTGAGTCATCTCGAATTTCAAAATGATCAACAAACTAGCAAGAAGTCATCTTGTGGAAGGACTTCCGGACTCGAGATACAAGAAGGAAAGTATATGTGATGCATGTCGGAAGGAAAACAAATCAAGTCGTCATTCAAAGAAAAGACATGCCCATCCTCAACAAGAATATTCAGACGCTTCATATGGATCTATTTGGCCCAGTGGAACCAAGCAAGCATAAGTGGAAAGAAATACACCTTGGTGGTAGTAGATGACTACTCAAGATATACATGGACAATATTCATGTGCAAGAAGAAAGAAACTCTACAAAAGCTACCACAAATTGATGAAGAGGATACAAAATGAGAAAGAGTCAAACCATTATCAAAATAAGATCGGATAGAGGAACCGAGTTTGTCAATGGAATAATAACTCGATCTTGTATTGAGAATGGTATTGGTCATGAACTATCACCGCAAGGACTCCACGTGAGAATGGAGTTGCGAGAAAGAAGGAAGCAGAACCCTCAAAGAAGCGGCAAGGACCATGTTAGCACCAAGCGGGGTTACCAAAAAGATTTTGGGGTCAAGCAATCAACACACCGCTACACCCAAAACAGATGTATGATAAATAGCGGTGACAAAGACTCCTATGAGATGCGGATCGAAGAAAACCAAATGTTGCATATTTCATGATATTTGGATGTAAATGCTTCATCCACAATAATGGCAAAGACAACCTAAAGGCTTTTGATGCTAAAGTCGATGAGGTATCTTCTTAGATACTCGGTTTGAAAGCAAAGCCTACGAATACTCAACAAAAGAACTATGGTTACAGAAGAATCCATTCATGTAGTATTCGATGAGCCAAACATAAATGGAGAAGACATTGAAGAGTCGGTGATAAGTGAAACATCCAACCTCACGAGAAGAGTCCTATCTTTGGTAGGCGGGGATTATCAATTGAGAAGAAGATGAGATATTTGAATCTCAAAAGCGGTGGAAAATCTGCGGTGAGTGATCACGAGAGCTGACCCAAAGAACACCGCAAGTCGATGAATCCGGCTAACTTACTTCAACCTCGATGTAAGATGGCCGAGAGACCATCCACGAACTTGTCATTGGAGACATGAGAGAAGGTGTCAAGACAAGATCCGAACTCAACAAGAAGCAATGTTCACATGCTTCATCTCGCAGATAGAGCCCAAAGATGTGTCACAAGCATTGGATGACACACATTGGATTCAAGCTATGCAAGAAGAGTGAATCGTTTGAGAGAAATAAAGTATGGGAATTAGTACAAAGACCCATACATCAAAATGTTATTGGAACCAAATGGGTATTGAAATAAGATGAACGAGGAAGGCTCGTGGTAAGAAACAAAGCAAGATTGGTAGCCAAAGGATATTGCCAAGAAGAAGGAATAGATTTTGATGAAACATTCGCTCCGTAGCAAGATTGGAAGCTATAAGGATGTTTCTTGCCTATGCGACTCACAAAAATTTCATTGTATATCAAATGGATGTAAAAAGTGCATTCCTAAATGGTCTATTGGAAGAAGAAGTGTATGTTGAACAACCTCCGTGGTTTGAGAGAAGACTCTTGGAGACAAAGTATACAAACTCAAGAAAGCCCTGACGGATTGAAACAGGCACCCAGAGCATGGTATGATACCTGTCACAATTCCCGATGAAAATGGATTCACAAAAGGAAAAGTAGATAGAACACTTTTTAATTCAAGACAAGAAAAAGTATCTTTGCTTGTTCAAATATATGTGGATGACATCATTTTTGGATCCACTAACAAAGAGCATGTGTGAAAAATTCTCAAACCTCATGCAAAGTAAATTTGAAATGAGCATGATGGGAGAGCCGACATTCTTCCTTGGACTTCAAGTGAAACAGTGAAGGATGGAACCTTTATAAGTCAAACAAAATACAAGAGATTTAATGAAGAAATTTGGTATGGAGGAGAAGTCTTTCAGTAAAAATACCAATGAACACATCATCAAAATGGACATGGATGCAGATGGCAAGCTGTAGATCAAACAAGATACTGAGCACTTATTGGATCTTTGCTCTATCTCACGGCTAAGCGGGCCGGACATCACCTTTCTTTGTAGGTGTATGTGCTAGATTTCAATCTGCCAAAAGAGAGCCATATGACGCAGCTAAGAGAATATTGAGATACTTAAAAGGAAGCCAAGAAGTAGGGCTATGGTATCCAAAGGAAGGTGGATTCAAGCTAATTGGCTATTCAGACTCGACTATCTTTGGATGCGAGTGGACAGGAAAAGTACTTGAGGCACATGTCAAATGCTTGGAAACAGACTAATTTCCTGGTTTAGCAAGAAGCAAAACTCAATAGCCACCTCTACGGTGAGGCGAGAATACATGCTGGGCATTGTTGTGCCCAAGTCCTATGGATGAGACAAGGTGAGAGATTATGAAGTTGAAGAAAAAGAAATTCCAATCATGTGTGATAATACAAGTGCAATTGCCATCACTCAAAATCTGTGTTGCACTCAAGAACAAAACATATTGATGTCGATATCATTTCATAAGAGATCATGTTGAAAAGAAGGACATTATCTTGGAATATATCTCAACTGACAAACAACTAGCTGACATTTTTACAAAACCATTATGTGAATCAAGATTTGAAGAACTCAAACATGAGTTGGGGCTGATTGAGCTAAGTGAGACACGAGAAGAATCAAAGAAAAGGAATGGAACAGAACGAAGGTGAAAAGGAGTGAAAACATCACCATTTGATCGGAAAAGTCACTATATCAAGTCGGATATTTGAGTCACTAAGAGAAATATGAAAAGCAGAGTTAAATCGGTGAGAGATAAGTTGAATAACTTATGAGCAAAGTGACAAAAACGCAGTCGTTTTTGACTTAGCGGGAATGTTTTAAGAGACACGTCAAAGCATAATGATGATGTGTACGGACATAAAGCACACCAAGCCTATGATTGGATATAAATCTTGCCGCATTAAATACGAGACATGAATCGCTCAATATGCGTGCGAAATCCAAGCCGTTGATTTCGATCACGATTCAAAAACCGTCTGCACGTCCTTTCATAAACCATATTTAAACCATTTCCGTCCGTTTCTCTCTCACACTTCTAAAAACTGTTCAATCTCTCTCTCTCTCAAAAAGCAAAGGCAAACACTCTCAAAACCCTATCAACCTTCAAATCAAATTTCTGAACTTTTCTTGAAATTATTCTAAGAAATGGCACCAACTTATGACTTTACCAAGTTGGGAAAACAAATCCACACCGGTTCGACCGTGGATTTCGACGGAATGGTGAAGCAGGGGTCCGACGACACCCTGGTGAAGAAAATCGCGGAGAAGTTAGAAACGTCAGGACTGAAACCGTTTCTAACGCTGGAATATCCTATGACCTACGTGGAGGAGGTTGCACAATTCTACGTGAATGCTGAAATTCACGATGAAGGAATCAAGTCATCATTCACGGGAAGCGGTGACTATCACGCCAAGGATTTGGTGAATATTGCTCACTACCCAGAGGGAGCAAGCGAGATCAAAGAGGCTGATGTAAACTTGGCCGACGCATGGAAAGAAATAGCCAAGTCCGACGTTCGACAAAATAATATACACAAACAAACAAGAGACTGCTGAAGGAGGATTATCACAAATTGTTGGACATTGTTGCCAAGTGTGTCGACATCAAATTTGGCGCTTTGACCAAGCTGTCGAAGGCAAAATTGATTGTGATGGCCGCAATCATAGAGAAAAGAAGATAAATGGGCTGAGTTTATCTACGGACTCTTCGAGCGTGGGGAACAAGTCCTTCAAAGAAGATGGGTCATTTGGAGGATCTCTCGGGATATGGCCTGGTGATTGGCGGCTATGGAGGTAAAAGGAGTACCTCTTAGACATGGGAAGGCTTTCCATGTTAACAAGAGGATGTTGAGCTAATCTCTCCGGTGCTCGAGTCGAGCGACGCCAAAGAGAGCGACACCGGTGAGGGGGAATCGGTGACCCCGAAGACACACTGCTTCCTCTCCAACAAGAAAAGCTGCCCCTGCGGTGCCAGAAGTCTGCTTTGCCCCTGCAGAAAGAAATCAAACATGCTCCCGCCGCAGCCAGAGTCACTGCCCTGCAGCAGAGTCACCGCCCTGGCAGCCGTGTCACCGCCCCTGCAGCAGAGTCACCCGCCCAAGCAGCCGTGTCACCCCGCAGCGGCGGTCGAGAAGAACTCACAAATTCCTTCTACGATCGTCAAAAAGAGGAGAATCGACAAGCCTAGACGGCCGGCTCCTCGAAACAAACACAAGCACGGCCCCGCCCGCCAAGACTCGAGAGGACACCGTCTAAACGAGAAATCCCTCCTGGTACAAACTAAGAGACGAAGAAGACTTGTAAAGCAATCCGAACAGGAGAAACCAAACGGTGAGTCGGCTACTCGGCTAAGCGCAAATACCAGAGACTTTTGGAGAAGTAGAGTCTCCGGACGTAGTAGATGAAATGCCCAAGTCTGCTGAAGGTGATCACAGAGGCAACCGAAGACACAACTTGTTGTAGCTCACACAGTGAAACTCAAGAAGAACCAAAGACAAGCGAGATAGTGATGTAATGATCCTATCTCCACCTTACCCGGACATCCGAAATCGTCTGCGTGAGTGGAGAAAATGGAAGTTGAGCAAGTCGAGGAGCAGTTCCAACGGCTTGAATTCATAGAAGAAGAAGAGGAACTACTAAATTTCCTTGGATTATCTGTACTCGCTCTAGATGAAGACAAGCGCATGGATATTTCGCAGATCTACAAGGACAAGAGAGAGAAAAGCTGAAGAAAGCCGAAGCACGCGAGAAGGCAAGATTCGCCCTATCTCCAAAGACTACGAACACTTCCATCCTCTCCTTGATGTCTTCTCCGAAAGTGACGAAGAACCAGAAGAATCTTGGCGACACGGAAAAGTGCAGATGCGGCAAGCATTGCATGAATCTAGAATCCTTCACGAGCAAAGACCGATGGAGGGACCAGGAGAGTCCTCGAACACACGGTGAAATCGATCCAATGGGAGTGGTTCGACAAATAGCCTGACCGATGTTTTGCTACCACTTCCCAGCTCACTCGGAAGAAAGCAATAAGGAAGTGGCGATGAAACTGGGCTAATGGGGACCCCAGTCGAGCCAACCCCTATTGAAGGTGTGCTACCACCGCACCCAACGGTGAACCATCAATTGCAACGGCCGGGGAGTTTGGAGACGAGTGACCCCACTCCAGTCAGTCACTCGGGGTGCTCCGGTGAGGGGGAACTCCCTCCTGCCAGCAAGGTCGGAGGATCTGCGAGATGACTCCACAAAGAATGTAGGAGGCGAAGCAAAGAAAACTCAAACACAAGAAGAACAAGAAGTTGCCATCAACGAAGCTCGAGGACGATTGAGACTGTCTCGGTGAGGTGCCAACTAAATCGCTGAAGAAGGCTAATGACGCCGATGCAATCGAGGCACTGAGGAAGGAACAGCCACCGGGAGTTAACACTGGCGATGAAAGCGCAATCCATGGGGTTGAGACTCCAATGGATGCCATGTAGAAGACCCTAAGACAGTGACACTTTGTCGAAAGGGAAGACCAAGGCCTCGCAGCAGAGAGAGGCTTTGGAGGAAATGAAGGCCCACGGGAGGTTGAGACTTCCAGGGGTAACACTGGTGAAGTAGAGAACATCCCTCCCGCAACCATCGATCCATCCGAGAAGGAGATCAGCGCACTTCATGATTCCCAGGACAACCCGATGTCACCTTTACGGGATCGGGAAGGCGAAGAAGAAGAAGCGTGAGTCTACCCCCATGACAAATCCAAAAGACTCACCAAGTGCGGATGTGCCAGGCACGAGCAAGTCGATCCCAAGACTACTCGTCGGACCTTTAATTTTGATGATGAGCCACCAATGGAAATCTCATCATCGCCCCGATGACGCACGATAAGGCCGAGGACCGGTCTACTCAAAAGGAGAAATGAGACCAACGTTAAGACATTGAGGCTGAGAGCTCGCAAGCCCATCTTGCACCACAAAACCAATTTGAACCGGAGACCACCTCCGGCTCCTCAAGCTACATTTGGATCGATTCCCAAAAGAACTTCACGCCCACCGCTTATCATCGAACAAATCCCGGATGGCGGTGATGAATCCTTTGTGGAATCTTTTCCTTTCTCACTGGAGATACAGAACTCCACGAAGAGTCGAAATGAGCAAGCACGCTATCACGGACCAGCTCTGTTTTCACTCAGGCACCATTGTTCAGCCGATTTCGATTTTTTTTGTTTGTATGGCCATCACCGCAACAGAAGAATCGTTGAAATAAGAGAAGTGTTCAAGGCACTCTTTTTTGAAGTTGAAAAGATGGAGAGGCATCGAGCTCTCCTTGGATATGCGCCTGGACAACGAGAGATGCCAACCTTACTGGTGACTTGAGAGGCATCACAATCGGGATAAGGGAATGGTGGCAACAAAGAACAATCAATGCGTGTGGAACAGGTGAGATACTTGACAATTATTCAACAATTTCTTTGGTGTGAGAAGTGAAATCTGTTGATGCGAAACGAAGGCTGCGGGAACACATTGAACATATGCACGAAGCTCACACCGCCGAGATCAAGGCTGCTGCGTGAGCGAGAATGCAAATGATATACAGCGTTTGGAAGAACACATGACAAGAAAATTCAGCCTTCTCATGGTGAGATGAAGCGATTTATTGAGAATCCAACGCTACTCGATGCGAATTAAAAGATACAACGCAGCAGACTTGAAGCAAAATTCAACCATCGAAGACTCGACTTCATGCTTGCCGACATGTTCCTGGGGTTCCTCTATCCTTTGATGATGCCAAAAAGGGGGAAGAGGAATACCTTAGAGCAAAAAATCAAGTCTGGAAAGTGAAAAGAAAGGAAGCGGTGACAAGGAGCAATTTGAGAAGGGAAAATCGGTGAGGAAATCTTGAAGTCAAGAAAGGAAAATCTGGAGGGGAAGGATCAAAAAATATGACCTTGATGATTGCACAAACCCCCACGGGGTCACACGGTGACATTATAATCACAAACTCCCGTGACTCGCCACTCCAACACTATCTTTGTATCTATGGCCGAGAAGAGAAAAGAAATCGAAGCGAGGGATGAAGGAGGTGGAAGGAAGAATGGATGCCAGGGGTGATGAACATCTTGAAAGAACACGGAGGCATTCAGGTTGACAGAGACACGTATGCCATTTCGATGTCGGGACAGAGCAAGATCGGTTGCCGAATTCAAAACGCTCGAATCAAGGATATTTTGCAAATATGTCCTTGGCTCAAGCTTGGGACTGTCTTGGGAAAAGGGTCTCACATTATGTGAAGAAGTTTCGGCTGGGCAGACAACCAACCGCGATCACTCCGCTACCGGGCACTCATTTGGAAAGAAGAAGGCCCTAGTACAAGATACGCCCAGGAGGTAGAGGAAGAAGCGGCGATGGAGGAAGAAGCTTGGACCCAGGCCTCGCCCAAGAATATTGAATACGTAGATCCGGGAAAGAAAGGAGGGATCTACCGGGGGCTTGACCATGTGGCGAACTTGCAAGTGGCTAAAACCAACGCCGAGTATGCAAAAAGGATAGAAGAAGAAAACAAGAGACAAACTCGGCTATGGGAGGAGAGACAGGAAAGATTAAGAAGGGATAAAGCCGCGCCAGGAAGGCATATGAGAAGAAGAAAAAGCGGTGATGACGAGAAGAAGAAGAAGAAGAGAGAAGAAGATGATCAAGATGAAAGAATGAGACAAATGAAGGAGATGAAGTGTTGTCATCAACCAACCCTTCGTGTATTTTATATGTAAATACATACAATGTAAGTCTTACGTAATAATGCTAAATTTTTTTGAGACAATTACATACTCGATACACCTTGTATGGTTGATTGTGTTAAGTACAAGAATGATATGATCAATAAAAAGATTGATTATGCGCATACATTCTATGTCAATACACCATCTGTATGTATCTTTGTTATTTGCATCTTTGTATGATTTAAGTTTTGGCATCATCAAAAAGGGGGAAATTGTTAGGAATTTTATTGTTTAGATTTTGATGAATGCCATGTAAAACTTAGAATAGAAAGTTGGCTCCCAATTCTTGCTTTGAAATGTATTGTAACAATTAGAGCTAGTCAAGCCGAGTTAAGTCGCCTACGCTCCAACTTGCAAGAAGACAATCAAGGCTTGAAGGAAAACTCTCTTGTGAGACAATTTGAGTACAACAAAGAAGAGCAGACAGAACTCGATGAAGAAGCGGTGAGATGCTGGTGAGTGGAACATCATCAAGTCAACTCAAGAGAAGCCAAGTCTAAAGTCAAGTGATGAAGAGTCATCCAATGATTGGAAGTCGACTCTAAGTCACCGGGGAAAGCTAGGAAATGCGTCAAGTCGAGATAATCGAAAAAGAACCGTTGCGTGAGAAATCAAGAGATTTACTTAAACAAGTAATATCTCCATACTACCTTTCTTGGAGTGCTCGATCCCGAGCGTGCAAAGAAATGAACCAATGGGAAGCACTACACCGTGTCGAATTGCGAAAAGGTGATAAAACATTTCATTCGAGGAAATGGCAATTCCAAGAACTCGCAAACCAACGATCGCAAAGTGATTTTCAAAAATGAGCCTATCTCTTCAACGGGCAAATTTTTGAAAGTTCACTATAAAAGGTGAGGAGTTTGATTGAAAAAGAGATGATGCGTGGATGCGTGAATGACACACACGTGAGATATACAAGCTTATCAAACCGAAATATTCTCAATCCTCAAGCTACATCTCAAGTACATCAATCCAACACTTACCTCGTGAAGGAAAGAGAACTTCAATCGGTTTGAAGAGAAAAAAAAACAAGGGTCTACATTCCAAGAAGGATCGTAGAAAGGTTGGTGAACCAAGTCTTAAGCTTTTGGAGGCTTCGTGATCAAATCCAAAGTGCTTTGAGCAAGTGAGGAACAGTAGGCAAAGCACGCCTGTGAAGAAGTCGAGTCGTACGAGAAGCCGGTGAGTGATCAAGGCGTCTCAGGTGAGTCCCAAAGGATCAAGTCGGCCATTTGTTGTGATCAAGACTTGTATCCTGGATCGTATTTACCACTTTGTAAACCGATCATTACTTAGTGGATTCCTCCGGAGTTGGAGAAGAGAGGAGTAGAAGAATTACCCCATCTTCGAACCTCTATAAAAACTTTCTTGTGTCATTTACTTTCTGACATTTAAATATCGCACTTTTAATTGCTTATATCTTTGATAAATTTGCTATCCATTTGATAATCTATAAGTACTAAATCAAGTGTAAAAACTTGCTTAATCAAACTTAAGGGTGTTAAGTCTTCCGAAAACAAAAACAAATTTGAGTCAAATTATAGCCAACACCGTGAGTTACTCTACTAATAAAATTTCAATTTGAGTCTGTTGAGAGATTAACTTTCTTGAGTGACTAATTCGATTGTCCATCAAGGACAATTTGTGTAGAACTCAGTAGATTTAAAAGGCCTAAATCGAAAATTTGGTAAGGTTTATTCAACCCCCTTCTAAACCTTACACTTACACCCTTGGGACCTACAAAAG
Source organism: Rehmannia glutinosa (assembly GCA_016081115.2). NCBI lineage: Eukaryota > Viridiplantae > Streptophyta > Magnoliopsida > Lamiales > Orobanchaceae > Rehmannia > Rehmannia glutinosa. The sequence goes on from JABTTQ020000340.1 coordinate 276,608, forward strand.
CCTTCAACAATATTCATTTTTTAATCAATTTTTCAGATTTTAAAGAAATTTCCATAATTTAAATAAATGGCAAATGTTTAAAAAAAAGTGTATAGTTTTTTTTTAAATTTTCACATTAAAGTTTTTGTAATTTTTTTTTAAAAATAACTTCAATTCTTTGTTTTTTTAAAACAAGTTATCGTGTTTTTTATATTTTAATATTTAGATTATAAAATAATTTTGTGGATTTTTTAACATTTTTTAATAAATTGCAAGCATTTTTAAATTTTATTGAAACACTTTCAAAATTAATAGACAATTTTTCATATTTTTCGAACAATCGGAAGTTGGCACGATATGGCACGATATGGGCATGATATGTGCACGATATTGGCACGATATAACACGATATGTATCATGATATGTATATGTACATAAGGGTTGACACGATATGGCACGATATGACACGATATTGGCACAATATGTGCATGATATTGGCACGATATGGACACGATATATTATCATAGGGGTGTGTGTATTTGGGGTGGAGTGTACACGATTTCAAGGAAAACAATAATTACATCAGTTTGAAAATTCAAAATCCCCAAATTAAAGGATGGGCAATTTGGCCAAATTTGGTATTAAAAAAAAAGTTTTTTTAAGTTGGTGGATATAAAAGAATACCCACTATCTATAGTTGATAGTTAAAAAATTCCCCAAAAATTGAATATAGTTGGAAACAAGTTAGTAAAATGGTTGATTTGATTTTCATCATTTCATGTTAGAATAAAGAATATTTAGATAATTATTTTATATATATGAACGAATTTCTTCAAATTTATATAATTTTATTTCCCTCCATAAAGTGAGGAAACTCGGTACATTAATGTAATGGTCAAAGTGCCTATGCACATATAATCATTGCATATAAAAATGGTCCTAAATTCCTCAAGCGTTATATCTTATGTATACATATATCTTAGAAATATATATATATACACATATATTATAAAATAGTTTGGGAATTTAAATGATATTAGGTCTCATCTTATAAATTTCAAAAATATTTAGATAAAAAAACTTATAGTATAAATATAGTAATAAAAATAGCGTTTTTATAGATTACATAATAAAATTTGATTCATATATATATTTCAAAACTGGTCCAGTTAATTATTCTCCAGACTTATTATATCGACCTAAATCAGGCATAATCTTGAATTGAACAAGGTTATTCCAATATATCCTTAAGATTTAAAAAAAATATAGTTTTTGTGAACGTTTTAAATAGATAGTAATTAGTAAGTGTCATTCTTAGGTCCTTAATTAATTGTCTTATTTTTCTGTAATAGATTAGATCATTAGACATAAATAATCTACTCTGACTTTGATGTATACTGAAAAAGCCCAATAAAAGAATGGACAGAAATGTTGAAGTTTTGTAAGGGAAAAATTGTAGATAAGACAACTTCAATTTTGGTCCTCATTTATTGCCAAAGATGAAATTATTGTTAAAAATCTTACTTCACACTTCATAGACACCCAAAAAATTACACAGTTAACCTTTTCCTTAATGGATGGATAATAATTAATTGGAAAATAATCTAAATATCAAAGAAACATGCTAGAAGGGTATGAATATCTTTTGTTATGCCAAAATGGCTAAAAAAAACATTTGTTTTCATAAAATAGCTAGTATTCATTTTTTTCATTATAGAAGTGGTCATTTTGACCCATTACCACTTAAAAATATTTCCATTTCGTATGCAGTAACTTGTCACTACTCATACATGTGAGGGTATAAAAATCTGGTAAATGTGATACTGTTTTATACATGCACATGGAAATAAAAAAAAAAAATCCAATTTTGTTTTGCTAAAATTGTTAGTCACATCTACTAGATATATAAACATAGAATACAACTTTCTTCAATTAAACCGTCAATATATATCTTCATACGATGTGGTTGTTCAGGATGTTGCTTCAATCCCGAACGCGGAATCATATGCAATCAACGCCCACACAAATGCTTGGAATGGCTCGATAAACAGGAGCCGAAATCCGTCATCTATCTAAGTTTCGGTACATAAGCAACAACCACATATTACATAAGCAGCAAACCTATACTACATAAGCAACGAATATACACAATGTATGCACCACAATTACATTAACTACATAAGTAAGTCATAAGCAACAAACACATACTACATAAGCAACAAGTCTATACTACATAAGCAATGAATATACACTACAAATGTACCACAGATACATTAACTACATAAGCAAGTCATAAGCAACAAACCCATACTACACAAGCAACGAATATACACTACATATGCATTACAAATATATTAACTATATAAGCAAGTAATAAGCAACAACCCTATACTACATAAGCAACAAATATACACTACATATGCAATACAAATATGATTAAATTACACATGCAATATGGTTATACTACACATGCAATATGATTATATTACATGATTAACAATAGAATACACCTGGAGATAAAAAAAAAGTGAACATGAGGGATATGGGTTACTCAATAATCAAACCACGTCGGCGTGAAAGGAGGAAACAAATTGAACGTGATTGAGATCTCATCAAATCTCAATAACTGATTCTATATTATAAAATGACCACCCTACCCTTTTTAGTTATTGAAACAAAAAAAACAAATATAAAACCCCCTAAAAATCTGGACCACCCAAAAATATTAATCTATGGTTAGGATTGGGTCCTATGGACTCACCCCAAATGGGAGGACCTATTTGATCCATATCTTTTATATATATATATATATATTGACAATAACTCACGTCAGACGGCCTAAGGTGCGAAAATCTACCAGACGAGACATATATATTTTTATAATCAAAATTCATTCATCAAAAGAAATTTACAACTGATTACAACAACTAGTGAAAAACAGATGCAAGTCCTACAAGATCATAAACTTATATAGATTTAAACAAAATATTTAAACTCAAACAAATCTGATGGATACATAGAATCATAATATTTTAATGGAGACGCTGGACAAAGCACTTACCAAAGAGGATCACGCTTCTATCACGTATCATCAGGTAATGACTCATCTCATCTTCTTAATGAAATTCCAGATATGAGACAAACTTGTTAACTAAAAACAATCACCTATTGGGGACAAAATAGAAACGACCACTACAAGAAGAATGAGAAATAGCAAGGAAAATTTTGCAAAGAATTTAAGATTTTTCACTAAAATTACTTTTACAAGGAAAAAAACAATTTCCTCTCTAAATTTTGAGAGGAATTGATAACATTCACTGCTAAGTTTCTCTGTTTTTTCAAAATAAAAATTTTAAACTTTTGGCAACAAATCTTTACAATAATTTCGTCTCTAAATTTCTTTTCTCAGAAAACAAAAAGATTTAGCTGCAAAATTTAGCGCAAAGATCATATTCTTCTTTCTTTCGCGCAAAATATTCACATTTCCCGCCAATCGAGTTCCTTCGCTCTCAAATACAAATTCTCAAAAACCTATCCAAATGACAAAATCAATCGAAATATCAGATTCATTTGACAAATCGAACGACGGTGCAATAGCTGAAGTGATGTGGTTGAGCGGCGTCTTTATCTTCACATTCGCTGGAATTAGACGATGGGGTGATTCGCGGACTCATTCAGTTCGGCCGATGTTTCTAGTTCTGCAGTAAGTTAATCATTTTCTCGTAGATAGTAATTTTGGTGTATAGCTTTAATATGTGGAACTAATTTCTAAAGAGGAGATAAACAATAATTCTCTCCAATAAACGAGAAGCAAATTAAATAGCTCACATATTAAATCCACTTGCATATTTATGAAGAGGAGAAAGGTGCTGGATATGATTAATTAGAACTAATCTATCTGAGAGATTTTTGCTAAGACATTGTTGCAATCTGGCCGTATTGCTTGGAGATTGTTCTAGCGTCGAGACTTGGGCTATAGATATCTTTTTTATGATGGTTTAATATCTATCTTTAATGTTTTCTTTAGCTAATTTACTTGCTAAGGAAACAAATATTTAACTTTCACATGCTTAGGGTACCCCTGAGATGGTTCCAGTCTGCTATGCTATTATTCTGGACAGACAAAATAGATCTTGGAGCAATCAAGAACTCGAGATAGTCGAGAAGGTAGCTGACCAAGTCGTCGTAGTTCTTTCCAATGCTTCGGTGCTTGAAGAATCTCAACTTATGAGGGAGAAACTTGTGGAGCAAATCGATTCTTGGTAATGCATTTAAGAAGGCTGGTGCACTCGATTCTTGGTCTGCTATCCATGTTGCAGGATGAGAAGTTGAGTAACGAGCATCGACTTCTTGTCGACACAATGATTAAGACAAGTAATGTTCTTTCTACATTAATAACCGATGTAATGGATACTTCGGAAAAGGATAATGGAAGGTTCCCTTTGGATATGAGCTCTTTTCACTTTCATTTTTATGATACAAGAACCTCCCTGCATCTCTAAGTGTTTATGTGCTTATAGGGGTTATAATTATGTGATTGAAGTCAATAAGTCCTTGCCGAATCATGTAATGGTGATGGCAGAAGGGTATTTCAGGTTGTTTTGCATATGATTGGTAATTTGTTCAGTGGATGCAAATGAGAATGGTTGGTAATTTGTCAAAGTCGAGGATGGAATGAGCAAACATGGGGCCACTGAAGACCGAACTCATCGGACAGACATGCTTATATTAGGCTTGAAGTTGCTATTTTCCATACTGGTTACGAGACGGAGGACTTACTTCCTGTTATCATATACGGTGGACAGGGATACAATGGTGGAGCTGAGGAAAGCATGAGCTTTCATTAGCACATGTTGCTACATCACTTTCATCAGGAAGTTGCACATCCTTTTCATTTTGGTTTAAATTGATGATGTACTTGTTACATCAATGAGCCTATCTATGCCTAAAACTAATGGCAAAGTTTCCTTTTTCCATCCACTATTTCATGACATGATGAAAGAATGGAGTTGTTGCAAGAAGAGTCATGGTTTCAGTTTATTTTTAGAAATTCCACCAAACTATGTTTTCTTCCTTTATATGTATGTATCCTTTCTCTTCTTCCAAACTATGTTTTCTTCTCAGTAGTGTTGGTAGAAGGGGTTTCATATTTGCAAGTGTAAATGAGCTTGAGCTAGTGTTTTGCTGGCCTGGAACTGTGACCAGCACATTATATTGTTTATGTGGTTGTCGTAACATATTGGTGCACCCTTCTTAGTTTTTAAAATTGCGCCTCTTACTGAGCTTAACCTTTCAGACAACAATAATTCATCTCTTCCATCTGATTTGTCCAGGAACCTCTTTGTGTTTTCCATTACTGCTTTTTCTTTGCTATTAATATGAATAATTGAATTTATCTGCATGCTCTGTTTCCAGTATAGGATGATATGTCATTCTCACTTTGTTTGATGAAAATTTGAATTTATGCTAAACATTATTAAGTTGTAAGCTCTAAAACTTTAGACGAATTAACTGGTGTGACTTTTCCTTGATTTGGCTATTGCCTGTTTCAACTGAAAAGATAAAGACAAGTAGTGAGTTAAAATTATTTGAAATTCCTGCTACTATTTCATGATATTATTTCACAGTGCGTAAGGATCTTTTTATTGTCATATTTCTAAAACCGGTAGCTTTAACATCTGAGTTTGCTGGGTTTGCTTCAACCCAACCTGCAGGTGTCAAAACTTGAAGGAAACCCAATGAGAAGGTACTCTGATTTTTTTCTTAAAATTTGTTTTTAGTGATTGTAAATAAACCATTTAGCTCAAGTATGAGAACAATGATGATAAGCCTAAGAAAATCAAGCTGCTGCCAAATTTAACCTTTCACCTGCAATGTGCTTGAGAATTGAATTGAAGTATGTGATAAAGCCATCCAATCTAATAGAGTAAAGCTATCCAAGCTTAAGAAAGTTAAGATTTCTCTTGTTTTTAAATAGAGGACAAATTTTGGGGCATCAAATAAAGCATATAGGGATTTTTATATATGGAGGCAAAGAATTAATCTGTTCAAGGATGTTTGGGATTTGCCAAAATTTTGTTTATATTTTTAATAATCAGTACATACATGCATGCTTAAATCAGAATTGGCGGTGACTACTTGTCTTCATAAGCATTGTTTTAGTATTGGTGAATAATTTATTTGAACCCAACATTACAAATTGAAAGAGACTTACTATGTCTTCATTATAAAGCAATTCAATACTCCAATTTGAACCCTCAAATTTTATTGGTAATATCTTTTTCTAAGTACCATTCATATTGTCTCTTATAGTTCTCGATTCCTTTGTTTTTACAGATGATTCTAATTTACATATATAAAAATTTGTGTACTCTCTGGAGGTTCAGTAGACATAAGAATAATGTTATTGATTTTCATGGAGGTTGAGTTGGATGATCCAGTTGACAATTGGAGCTAAATGTGTGAGACAGGCAACTGCTAACACCAATGACTTGGTTATATATGCAGGTGTTGTCTACTCGTCTTGGTAGGAAGCCTGAGGAAATTGTCAATTTAGATGCGAATGAAAATCCATATGGTCTGCCTCCAGAGGTATGACTAACATTGTATGAATTCTTTTTATGTGCTTGTAATACTGTTTGTATAAAATCTTTATTCCTTTTTGTGCAGATATAATTTTACATTTTGCATGGTTTTACTGTCAAACTACAAATCTCATGTAGGTTTTTGAAGCTTTGGGTTCTAATTAAACACTTTCGGCCTTCGTCTTCTTTCTCTCATGTCCACGTATGTGTAATCTCTTGTTAGAATATTCCGAAGGCACATCAACTTTTTTATTAATAATTAACATGACCAGAATTAAACCCGAATTAAGTGCTCTTTCACAAGCCAATCTATATCTCTCACACGCGCGCATTTAAGAAATTCTCTTTTTATAACCATTGGAAGACAAATTTATTTAACTAGTTTAAATAAAAGAAAAAAAAAGGCAAAAAATATAAAACATAAATAATTGTGCATTTTGTGTTTGGATTGGATATTAGTTATCAACCTGAGGGAAGACATTCCACAATCTAACCACCCAGAAAGAGCTTTAAGTTACATCAGATTCTTATGTGCATGCATATATTGCAGTTTTATCATAAGCACATCTCTGTATCTCTTTCTGTTTTTCCATGTTAGAGTCGTCTCTTTAATTTTGTGGGCACGTGACATCATATCTCTGAATTGCCTGAAATGGTTTATTTTATTGCTATATTTTGCAAATATGTAAATCTGTGGATTTTCCTTGACAACACTTTTAATTGAATGCAGAGAGAAGATGCCATTGATATTGATAACTTTCGATCTGGAAAAATCTGGGTTTTGATTGCTGCTGATGTTATAGCCCGTGGGATGGATTTCAAAGGTGTCAATTGTGTGATCAACTATGATTTAGCTTTGAAACAATTTTAGAACATATTTCATCCGACGAAATTAGTAGTAGTTCCCGTCAAGAAAGAAAAAACTTGGTAGTGATTGATTACAATCAACACTTGAATATAAGTGTTCGAACTCAACTTTCTTTGTTTAATTTATATTGAATGAGTATTGTGTTTATTGTATTGTTAATATCTCTTATATTATTGATTGCTAGTGAACGACTTACTAATAAGAACAGCCTAAATAAATTAAAATAATATAAATATACAAACGATATATACATAAATGTATATCATTTTTGCGAGGAAAATAACATATTTGCGGTTAATGTTCATTCATATCCCATTTTAGCGAGGAAATTGATAAATTTGCTGCTAACATTAGCTGCGAAATTGAACATTTCCTCTCTAAACTTTAGCCGCAAAATCAAGAATATCCTCTCTAAACTTTGTGAGGAATTTCAAACATATGTTGCCAATATAGTTTAGCGACGCTCTTATAGCGGCGAGACGTGCGAGGAATATATTTCCTCACCAAATTCCATTTGCGACAAAATTAGCAATGTTAGCTAGGAAATTTTTGGCCGCTAAATTGCAACTTTCTTGTAGTGGACCTATTGGGGAAAAAATTATTTATGTTAAAAGCAATGTTGGCTCCTTCATAAATATATGTATACTAGTAATGACGTTTTATTAGGTAGTATCCAGGAACCGTTATTAGTAATTATTCTGAAAAATATTAACAGTCCCTCTAAAAGTTATTAGTCATTCACTTCAAAGTACTAGTTTTGTAATATTGGACATTGACATAGTATCACGAGAGTGTTGAAAAGTATTAGGTTTTAAACAACCGCTTTCTGAGGCCACCAACATTCAGCTGCTTTCCATCAGCCAGCTTCACTGGAAAAGTTACTCCAGTTTTTGGTTCAGATTCAACTGCCACATCCTCCTCTTTCATACCTTGTTTCGTTGCTTTTTGTTGATCCATCTTGTCTTCTTTTATATAAGTCGAATTATATGTTAATTAATTGACCTTCTATGATGGTGCGCTGATCAGCTCTGAGAGTGAATCATCATGTGGTGCATTTAAATATATATTCGGAGCTAATTTATTAGTTCCTTAATTGGTGATATCTCAACCACACCAAGAGTTGACCAATCCAAAGAATCTTACTCTTGTGATTTCATTTATCTGTTTTGGGTTTTGATTAGTTCAGGAATTTACTTGTGATGTATAGGTTATTATCATTCTAAACCCAGACGTATGTGTTGACGTGCGTTTTAGTCAACAAGCAAAATATATGGAAATGTAATACGTGGAAATGTAAATCAGTTCAGATTCAGGGATAATTCTGCTTTTTTTATATAAAGACCGAAATAAAGCTTCCGGGTCGATATTCTCTTAGAGTTGTAATTTTACAATCATTTTTCTCTCGTATTTCTCTCTTGTCATTTTCCTCATAAATGAGACCCTATTTATACCCATCTCATTAGTGGGTTTTAATAACCACTATTACACTTAACACTAAAATAATTTTAAAGGGACACTTGTCCTTCTCTAAGCATGCATGTTGGCCAAGTGTTTGCCACTTGTCGACTCATCTGGTTGTTATGCTGACAAGTGTCAGCTTACTCGTGCTAATGATGCACTTAGCCTTCCTTAACTGGATGGTTATCCTTTAAATTTTCCGCCATAAATTTCCCGCCATGGTTGGGCTCGGAGGGAGCCGAGCCCAACTCGGGCCATCATCGTCGGTTCTTGCCGACGTCATCATTTCGGCCCCGCACCGTGGTCCCACATACACATGTCTTTGAATGGCCACGTGGACTAATTTGCTTCGGCTCGGCTCGGGTGTCATCAATGGCCCCCAAGTTTAATTCCGAGAGAAGAATTCTGAAGTCGGATTTAAACTTTAATGCCGATAATGAGCATTTAATGGGGAAGAAGAAACCTCAAAAGTCATCTTTCCCTGACACATGTCGTTTAGCAGTTGATGCCTGAAACGGCGCATTAATTGTAGTATTATGATGGCGAACACATGGCGGCTCTTGGTTGGACCAACTCTGCGCAGGAACCGAAGAGGTGGGACAGCTCTGGCAGTGGTATATGGGGATGTGACGTTTCTGACAGTTTTTGAAATTAAAAGGACACATCTTTTGAGTTGGTGTCTCATTTTTAGAGGGAACTTAACCTATAAATACCCCTTTCGTCCTTCATTCTACACTTTTGCATCCATAGTCTTCCGAGCAGTATCCTTTGAGAGCGAGCAGAATTTTCGGGTCGGTCCTTAGGGTTCAGAGACTTCAAAGTTAGGTATTTTTTCCAAAAACCCTCTTTCTTTCCTTTGCTTCAAATACATGTCTTCTTTCGAAGATAGTCGGAGTCGTAGCTACAGTGTTAGGGTTGAAAGCAAAGACCCCCCTTCTGATCCCTCTGTTTCTTTTTCTCCAGTTCGAAGAAATTCGCCTCACAGTCCCAGTGTTTTTGAAATTTCGAGTTCAAGTCATACGCCTCCAGCTGAGACTCCATTGGAGCAGACGCACACTATATTTGACCCTGTGTCATTCACCATCTATCGAGAGGGTGTTTTCTACGAGCCTGGATTAGCCCGTGAAGATTCCGATGAAGAACCTTTGAACACCGATCCCCAAAATAATCAACGAGAGAAAGAAGAAGACATGAATCCACGAGAACATGAGCAGGAAAAGGGGGTGGTGAGGCCTCCGAAGGTTCGAGGGCTGAAAGGCCCATAAGGCCATCGACATGGGGATGGTAGGCGCGGAGGAGGGCCCCCTTGCGTGCCGAGGCCGGGTGGAGACCCTCCGACCAAAACGACATACAAAGCATGCTGACGATCCGAGAGGTGGGCGCCCTACACCAGAAATATAGGATCCCGGCTAACGTTACTTTCTGGTGGCCGGATGGCGTGGAGTGTCCCGAGCACCCACTAGAAGGATGTATGGATGTATATACTCATAGCCTCCTGTATGGGCTGCGATTCCCACTGCCGCTGGTGCTCACGCAGTGGTTTCGCAAGTGGGGCCTCCTCCTGTCGCAGGTGCACCCTTTGACTTGGGGGTGGATTATCGGACTATTGGTGATGTTCCACTTGGAAGGGTATCCCCGTCCCAAGTTTACGGAGATGAACGAGCTGTTCGTCTGGAAGGCGACCCCATCGACTCCGGGCCGAGGGCAGCCATCTAGGTGGTACTACGCACATACCAGGCCTGGGTATCCAGACGGGCTGGTTGAAGGCCTTCCACAGTCCTTAGAGGAGTGGAAGGATAAGTGGTTTTGGGTGAGTGGCGAGTGGCAAACCCGCATCGGGGTGGAGGGAACGGTCCTCCACCCCCCTTCAGATTTCACATATAGTTTTAGTAAGTGCACTCGTTTCTCCTTTTTCTTTTTTATTCTCTTCTTTTTTTATTGGGCCTATTTAACCATAGTTCCTTGCTTTGTTAAGAGAACCGACCCTCTACTGATCCACTATCGGCCGCTTTTGTCAGACGGCTTGAGAATATCCAGGCTATAGGCCAGAGGGGCAGGAGGATCGAGAACCTGGCCACCGAGGCTCGTCTGGCTGCAGCCGGCCTGTGGTTTGCTTTACCTGTCGATCCCGAGGCTGGGAAGGTGGCCGAGAGAGACGCGGTGGTGGTGGAAGAGGTGGCCGAGGAGGAGCCTAAGAGGAGCCCTCCAAGGGCTGAGAGGGGCAAACTCCCGTGCAAGGGCAACAACCTGTGTGAACGGGGCAGGCGAGGTCGTCCCCGACGACAAATTGTCCTCCGGGGTGAATACCCCTGCCGACCGAGCAGGTGCGGACTCCTGAGCGGTCGGGAGCAACTGGGGCCCAAGGTATATGTTTATTGGCAATTCTTGAATCTCTTTTCCTTTGTTTTGTTTTTCTCGTTGTTCTCTGTTCTTTACTCAGTTGATGTTTCTTGTAGGGCGGGGCGTGGATCTCTTTGCCCGCCTCCGCAGTGTGAGGAAAACTCCCACCCAGAGGACCAGGGCAGCTGCGGATCAGCCTGCTGATGCTGAGGTGGCCCGGAGAGAGGAGATCCAAATCGATAAACGTGTGGCCGATGATACTACAGAGATGGAGGGGCCCCCACTCCAGAGGAGAAGAGGGAGCATTGTGATCGAAGAGCCCGGGCAGACAGAGAGGGCCAGGCCGACCCCACCGGTGCCCCCTGCACAGATTCCAACAGGCGAGAGTCCAAGGACCTTCTCGGACAACTTTGGCCGGGAGGGCCACTTTATCCCCCCGAATCCAGAGAAGGAGGAGATGTGCGACGGGATGGCCGGGTTGTGACCTCAGTGGTTCGTGGAGTTTCCCAGGTATTCCACGCCCACTGACGAACAAGTAAAAAATCTGCCTGGGCGTGCTGCCAGGGATGTGGCAGCGCGGGTATGGACCACAGGTATTGAGCAGTTCTGCTCGGAGACTGGTTGGAAGAAATAGACCCAGTATGTCATGGGGCTATCCGGTCGCATCACCGTAATCCTCTGGCACATGATTGGTGGGATGGAAGACTTGGAGAGGCACCACTAGGCTTTGCAAGATGCTCATGCCATCTGCTAAGGGGTGCAGGAGTCCTTAAAGACGCAGGCGGAAGAGGTCGCGGCCAGGGCCAATACTGAGAGGGAGGCTGCCGTGAGGGCAGAGGCCGAGCGGGATCAGGCCCGTAAGGCTGAGGAAGAGCTCTGGGCCAGGGTCACAGAGTTGGAGAAAGCAACTGCCGCCCACGCTGAGGAGATGGAAAGGCGTAGCCGAGGCGCGCAGGGAGGCAGAGGAAGCTTCGCGTAAGCAAGTTGTGGAGGCTCGGGTGGAGGCCGTCCGGACTTATAAGAATTCAAAGGAATATGCCTTTATGCTGACTTGCGGGCACGCAACCAGCATCGGGGAATTCCTCCATTACCTCAAGGCTGGCAGGACCGTAGCTGAGATCGAGGCACAGCTTGCCCAATTCGACGCTGACCTTGATACCCTTCGTCCCCGCTTCGCCGAGACCGCCGGTGGCCAAGACGCACCCCCTTCTGAGGAAGAAGTGGCTTCCAGTGAGCCCATTGAGATCCTTCCTCCCACCGAGGCTTGATAATTTTTCCCTTTTGAAGTTTTTTGTTTTTGTTTTTGCTTTTTGCATTTTCCTTGTTGTAATGGGCTCCGGCCCCCCAATGTAAATACTTTGTTGTTTGAATGAATTTTCTTTCAGTCACTCGTGTACGTATTTAAATTTTTGCTAAGTATTATGCTCGTCCTTCCTTTTTTGTTGTATGGCGATTGAAATGGCGCTCGACACTTGACCGAGGTGATTAAAAATTACCCCCCTTTTTGAGAGCTCACAGAATATCAGATGAAAGGATAAACCCTTAGAATTATATCTGAATCACAAGCTGGGTATTTTATTGATAGTACCTCTTAAGATATGATACATTCCATGGATGTGCAAACTTTTTCCCCACTTAGGTACTCAAGCTCGTATGCTCCATTCAACATGACCTTATCGACTGGAGCGGACCTTCCCGGTCGGTTTTTAATTGCCAGTTCAATCCCCATTACTCTTTTTTTAACGAGGTCATCGACCAAACCTTATTTCCTTTACTTTTGATTGTAGTACATTTCACTCCTTTGTTTGTATACGACGTTTCTTGTTTCGGCACTACATCTCTTTTCTTCCAATAGGTCCAGCTCAGATCAAAGCGTGGCTTCATTATTTTCTTCAGAAAAATTTGCAACTGTGAAAGTAGGGGCTCCGATTTCGATCGGGATAACGGCCTCAGCCCCATAAGCCAAGGAAAAGGGCGTCTCCACAGTGGCCGCTCGGTGCGTTGTTATGTACGGCCACAATATACCGGGCAGCTCCTCGGGCCAATTGCCTTTAGCTTCCTCCAACCTTACCTTCAGAGTGTACTTGAGTATTTTATTCACCGCTTTGACCTGCCCATTGGACTGTGGGTGATACGGGGTCAAAAAATGATTTTTAATGTGGAATCCTTCACAAATATTTCAAAACCTCCGGTTATCAAATTGTTTCCCATTATCTGTGACAATCGAGAATGGTATCCCAAACAGATAATGGACTTCCATACGAAGTTAACACTCTTTTCTTCATCTATCTTCGCCAGGGGTTCCACTTCGGCCCATTTTGTAAAATAATCCACCGCCACAATGGCATATCTCACGCCCCCTTTGCCAGTGGGGCATGGCCCAATGAGGTCCATTCCCCATTTGGCAAATGGCCACGGACTGAATATGGACGTAAGTTGTTCAGGGTGGTACCTAACTTATGGCGCAAATCTTTGACATCTTTTGCATTTTTTGACAAGGTCGGTCGCATCTTTATTCAGGGACGGCCAGTAGTACCCTTGTCGTATCAATTTGTAAGCCAATGTTTGGCCCCCGGTGTGATTACCGCATATACCTTGTGTACCTCTCGGAGTGCATAGTCTGCGCCTGTTTCCGACAAGCAACGAAGGAGCGGGATGGAGTACCCACGCTTATACAAGACACTATCTATGTTGAGACGATGACATGCGTGTTTGGGATCAATTCCTGGCATGTCAGAGTGCGTCCATGCGAAGACGTCAAGATTATTTCCAAGGAACTCGATCAATTCCGATCGGAATGGCTCTTGGAGGTCGTGGCCAATACGTAGTTGGCGTCCCCCATGTTGTTTGTCGACATCGACCGTGTCGACTGGTTCCGCATGTTTCCTTTTCTTACTCTGCCTCTCTTTTTTCTGCAGGGGCAGCTCGTCCTCAACCGCCGTCTTGTTCTCCGGCTCCACCTCTTTTTCCCAATCCTCCACCATTGGTTCCTTTCCAGGTCGCCTACCTGGATCACTTTCCGAAACAACCATCTCTTCCCACTCGGGCTCAGCTTCCTCTCCTGGGTCGTCCTTCACCATCCCACTAGTTTCCCCCCTTTCTACCACGTTAATCTCCACTGGTCGGAGCTTAAGAGAGCATTCTCGCGATTCTCTTTGATTCCCTTTGTGGATGGCTTCTCCATCCGGGGTTGGAAACTTCACACAAAAATGGTATATTGAAACTGCCGCTTTCAAGTGGTAAAGTAATGGCCTTCCAATAATCGCGTTATACTCTGAATCGGCGTTGATAATTTTGAACGTGGTGATGACGGTCCGCTTATGCAATCCTTGTCCCATCTGGATGGGCAGGTCAACCTCCCAAAGCAGGATAATCCTTCCTCCACCAAAACCTAAAATGCTATTATTACATGGACGAATGTAGCTGTTGTCCACGTTCAACCTCCTAAAAGATCGGACATAGATAACCGACGAATAGCTCCCTGAGTCAATCAGAATCCTGTGGACCGGGATGCCCAAGATAGGTGCTGTAATGACCAGGGGTCGAAATGAGGGTGGACCACCTGGTCGGCATCTATGTCCGAGAAGATGAAGCGGCCCGCCGGTTGGCCTTCCCTAATTTCTGCCACCCGAAAGATGTCTTTCGGCGTGGGCGGCTTGTCTGACATCTGCTTTCCTTTTCCTGTTTGAGCGGCTATCCTCAGCCGCATTGGTGTTGATTCTATTCACACCGGACATCATCATAATCTCCCTACCTTGATTCTCATTTGGCGGCAATGGTAGGTGAGCTGGATTCATCAATCGCTCCGGATTTACACCCGAAGCGAGCGCTGGTGATGGCGGTAACTCGTGGACGTACCTCTTCAGACCGCCCCTTTGAACGATGCGCATGATTTCTCTGATGAGGTCTCGGCAGTCATCTGTATCATGGCTTATCGATTTGTGATAGGCGCAATATCTTCGTGCATCCAATTTGGCAGGCTCGACCTTCAAAGGCCGAGCCGGTGGTAACAGATTAAAACCCTGTATCTCATTCCATATCGCTAAAGAAGTGTGGGTCAGATCACTCCTTAGCGCGGCAACCTCGGCCCGTATATCCTGTCGCGCCTTATACCCAGTAGTCGGGTTTTCTGAGAAAGGCCTGAAACCCAACCCCGATCCTGAAGCGGGCTCCTTCTTTCCATCTTTCTTCACGCCCCCTGCCTTCTGCTCGGGGCGTTGACTCGACATGGCTTCCTCCGCGCAGATGTGGCATTCCGCGCGAATAAGAAATTCATTATACGAGGTCGCCCCCGATTCATGGATAGAATAATTGAACCATGTCTGGGGGGCGAGGCCAGCCATGGCCGCAATCAGAATGGCATCATTCGAGACTGGCTCCATTTCTCGGACCTGTTTATTGAACCGAGCTATATAACTCTTTAAAGGCTCATCTTTTCCATGCTTAATATTTACAAGGGAATCTTTCGGTGCAGCTCGGACTTTAGAAGTAAGGAAATGCGCCGTAAACACGGGGGCCAGGTCACCCCAAGAACGAATGGACCCTTTCGGCACGGTCCTGAACCAACGATGGGCTCAGTCGCCCAACGTTAACAGGAATTCCCTACAGAGAATGGCATCACTAGGGCTGTAAAGCTCCATCCACGCCAACTATTTGTGGATGTGTGTTGTTGGGTCAGTCTCGCCGTTGTATGGACCGACTTGCGGGATCTTTAGCTTGGGGGGGTAGAGGAGTTGATAGAATGCTAGGAGCGAAAGGTGTTACAATAGAAGACCGTCTTGTTACCTGATGCGGCCTTTGGTACTGGGCTTCTTCCGGACCGTCCTCCAACTCGTTTAATCGGCCGCGAAGATGCAAGATTTCCGCCTCTCGTTCCCCCAGTGGGGTAGGCCCCTGGGTTTGATTGGCCCTTCCCGGCTCTCTTTCATTTGGAAACCAGAGCCTGGGGCTTATCGATCGGGTGGGGCGAAGGGGATCAAGCCCCAGTCATCCCGCGAAGACGAAGCAGGTGCGGCGATGGCGTGCGGGCTCCGGGTGCGACTCCACCACGCGACTTTGTTCTTCCACGTCATCGCACGGTCGTCATCGATCACGGTGACCGCGCTGTTCATTACCAGAACTGGCCTCTTGGCCTTGATCATGAGGAGGTGCAGGGACCTGAGGATTTATATTAACATTAACTGGGGGTTATTTAATGGGGGGTTGAGCGGGTGAGTATTTACAGGAGGTGGAGGCTGTATTTGTGAATTAGTAGTTGTGAGCGTTTGGGAGATGAGTTTGTTCATTTGTTGGACAAAAGTGGGGTTTGCGATAAGTCGAGCAAAGGGGAACAAAGTCGTGCTCCCTGCTTCGGTCGGTGGCACGTTCTGGCCATTGGTAGTTTGGCCAGTTTGATTATTCAAAGGTAGATCTTCGGTTACACGAGCGTTTCTAGATTGCTGACTCATTTTGTCTACTTTGAAAGAGTTAACACGAGTTTTACCTGACTTCATGTGACTTAACTTAGCTTGGAATTCGGACTAGACATAAACGGGCCCTCCTTCTAGCGCCAATTTGTTGACGTGCGTTTTAGTCAACAAGCAAAAATATATGGAAATGTAATACGTGGAAATGTAAATAAGTTCAGATTCAGAGATAATTCTGTATTTTTTATATAAAGACCGAGCTGAAAGCTTCTGGTCGGTATTCTCTTACAGTTGTAATTTTACAAGCGTTTTTCTCTCGTATTTCTCTCTTGTACTTTTCCTCATAAATGAGACCCTATTTATACCCATCTCATTAGTGGATTTTTAATAACTACTATTACACGTAACACTAAAATAATCTTAAAGGGACACTTGTCCTTCTCTAAGCATGCATGTTGGCCAAGTGTTTGCCACTTGTCGACTCATCTGGTTGTTATGCTGACAAGTGTCAGCTTACTGGTGCTAAAGATGTACTTAGCCTTCCTTAACTGAATTGTTATCCTTTAACTTTTCCGCCATAAATTTCCCGCCACGGTTGGGCTCGGAGGGAGCCGAGCCCAACTCGCGCCACGTCATCAGGTCAGTTGTTGATGTCATCAGCTCGGCCTGCACTGTGGGTCCCACATACACATGTGCTGAATGGCCACATGGACTAATTTGCTTCCAGCTCGGCTCGGGTGTCATCAGAATGCAATCATGATCTCGTAGTCGATTTTATGTTTCATCTTGTACTCCTATGAATTGTGTAAATGTCGTGTATACAAATATGGCATCATCATGTGCACGCGACATGTATTAATACCATTAAAATAGAAGATAAAATACTAAATGCAGTAGAAGATCGTAATTGAGATATATGGGCTAGTGCTCATGAACTTGCTTTTTTTGCTTCTCACTCTCTTGACCCCTTTGTCCAGGTGAGTGAGAGCTTTCTTGTATGGCTAAATGTGCTTGTAAGTTGGGTTGTGGCTTCATGTTGAATAAAAAACACGAGTTCTTTTGACGTTAAAAAGAAAAAAAACACTAGATCATCATATATGGATAAATCTAAATTCCGAATTATTATAATTTCTTATTTATTTTTGTCGTTTTTTTAGTAAGTTTTGAGTACTGGTTGGAGGGGAGTGGATAAATTTCAAAGAAACTGAAAGATACCGGGTTCGAACTCCGGTCAACACCCTTACAAAGGGTGGGCGATACTACTTGAGCTACAAGCTTCTGGTATTTATTTATTTATTTATTTTTGTCATCTTAATTTGTTCGTTTAGGCGATGTCTTTCAGCGTTTTTCTTTTAGTGCTTGTATTTTAGATTCACATTTGAAATAGCTGGAAATATAAATCAACTGATATGGAAACCATTCCTACTTGGAAGAAGTAGAAAGATGATTATCTTATTTGCTACTTATGGGACTGAATGGTTTAACATCTCTAAGTTTTAATTCGATTATAAACTAACCATTCACTACATGTAATTGAAAAACAAGGTGAAACTAGACCTAGTAAATTTATCTGCACTTAACTGGATGATTCTTTAATTTCTTTAGCACAATGTTTTTGTTATCTCACATAAATTTGTAATGGTTATGAACAATCTGTTAACATCAGAAACTTCTCGTTTAATTTTCCTTTTCCTGACATGTAATTCATGAGTTGTGGCACTTATGTCAAAAGAACAAAGTAATGTTTCATCCTAGCATATAGGTGAAATGTGTTTGAAACGTACAATGAGGGACTTGAGGGTCAAAATGAGAAATTTAACATGTTAGAGCGGAAAACAGTAGTCTGGGTTGCATTATTCATGTTGCAGCTCCTTCGAATGAACAAGGAATAAGGAGAATATTGCTCCATGTTCATTCATACCATTTTGAGTATTGTTAAAACTTTATGATAACCAGCTTTCTTGCTATCCTTGTTCATGTATATGGAACTTGTTAGCCACTTTATGGTATGATAATTATTTAATAGTGGGCGGAGGCGGGACAACTAGCAAGGTATGTTCAGATGCAACTGTGCAAATAATTGATGGTAAGATGCTTATAATGACTAGATGAATAGGAGTAATAGTTAGTCAGCAAAATAGAAAAGCACGTTAGCAGTGCAAAAGAAATGATATATGCTCTTCAAATTTCCAAAATATAAAGTAAACTCATGGAGGAAGCTATCTAGCAACTATGTTTCCCTTAAGCTCAATGAGCTAGACCATTTCCAGCGGGATAATTAAAACCTTCTCACTAATATCCAATTGTTGGGTAAAAGAATGTTTTACTGTTTCAGAATAATGGCTAAGTGTTTGGATATTTGGCTTAGTCGAGACCTGTATTAGATACAGTCTCCGCAAGACGAAAACGCTCCGTATACTAAATGCTTACGATGTCCGCGTTCGTCCCTAAGATACAACGACTTGAACGAGTTCGATTTAGCAGCACTTGCAAAAACCGAACTACCATCGAACAGAAAGTGTTTAAGGCTTTCAAGCTTTGAATAGAAAGGAAATCAATATGCTGATGCAAATCACTCGATTTTAGGATTGTAATTTCGTGTTTTTTTCATCCGCATGGGGTTCTTATTTATAAGCACCAGGTGCCCTTATGGAAAGATCATGTATTTTGGCTCGAAAAAACATGTTTACAGCCAAAAGATGCACTGGTTGCTTGAACAGGTGCATCTGTCCAGACTTTCGCATCGAAGCACGACCTGGCGCACGGCCCATGCGTGTGCTTGTGCTTGGTTGCGAACGAAAGAGCAAAGTATCACCTCTAGTGTTACAACATTTTGGGCAATAATTCATGCAATTGTGGTTTTGGTCCCACAACACTTTTGGCAACACCGTCTGTTAAATTTAAAAAATGTAGCAGAAGCTCCACTGGTGTTTCATAAAGTGTTGACACACCCCCACAATTGTCGATTTCTATTCGGAATCCCGGTTGTCTTACTCAATCCTATGTCAAACTATCAAATCTTCAAGCCTCATTCCTTCCGCTTGTGCTTCAAGCCTCAATTTTTCGATAATCCCAGCCACTTGGAACGACTCGCTCAGAATCATCCCTTCAGACACTAAGTCGTGAAGTATGATCTGAATTTCTTGCACTTGGCTGATCACTGTCTTGGTGTCAACCATCTTATAATCCAGAAATTTACCGACAACAAATTTCTTTGTGCCGACATCTTATGTTTTATATTTCTTCTCCAAAGAGTCCCAGAACTCTTTGAATGTTTTGAACGAACTATAGACATTATAGAGGGTGTGGTCTAGCCCGTTCTTCGGATTCCTCATCGCCAACGGTAGGGGGATCCTTCTATAGAAATCGGGACAGACCCAATGTAGTGAGGTAGAACAGCATCTTCTGTTTCCAGCGTTTAAAGTCGACACCGGAGAACTTGGGCGGCTTTTGGTTAATTAATTAATTATTCATTAATTTTAAAGGTTTTTGGTTCAAAAAGAATAAGGGCTTGGAAGCCCAAGCTCAAGCCCGGACCCGGCCCGGCCGGCGGGCGGTGGCGGCGCGCGCGCGTGTGCTTTGAACCAAATCCACAAGAATGTAGGTCATCACCCCTTTAAAAACTTGGGTGCCCCCAAGGGCCCAAACCCGTAAGTCCAACTTGGGATTTATAAAGTGAGCAAACTTTGGCTTCTCTTCCTATGAGGAATGGAGCATTTCTCCGTTCCCACATTTTCCATTTTCCGTACCATTTTCTAGTTTTAAGTGGCTAACTTCTAGCATTAATTTCTCATTCACCCGGAATTGGTTTTGAGAAATTCCAAATGCTATTCTCATCTACCCTGTAGAATTTTTACAAATAATTTAATTCCATTTTTCACTAATGAAAACACTTAAGTATTTGGTCAAAATCGGATCAAACACCCATTTTACTAATCCAAAATTCCAACACCAATCTGACTGTTAAGGTCAAAAGACAGACATAATATCAAGCCATGCCAATGAACCTTACTCAAAGCCCAAATGAAACAAAATATAAATGGTTACCATAAATTCAGTGGTGTGAATCAACCAACCTGGAAAAAAGCCACTTTTCCAAATGGAACCTATAAATCAGTAGAAATACACAATTACTGTACTCAGGTTTATATTGTGACACACGGGTTAACCTAAAGGGAGAATTTTTAAAATACACCTTTAAAATAACAAAAACTCTTTTTTACTTACACTTTTAAAAAAACTCTTTTGTACACTTATCTAACCACACTCCATAACTTAAACATACTTTGACTTGGTCCACTATTATACCGTGCAGTCATATTGATTAAAATACCGAGAACCCATACTGATTTTTATACCGGGAAGTCATACTAATTAATATACCATGAAGTCATACTAATTGTTATACCATGAAGTCAAACTGATTAATATACCATATCAGGAAGCCATACTGATTAATATACCGAGAAGTCATGATAATTGTTATACCGGGAAATCAAACTGATTAATATGTCGGGTAGTCATATTAATTATTATACCGTAAAATCACACTGATTAATACCATACCATGAAGTCATACTGGTTAATACCGGGAAGTCATGATAATTGTTATATACCGGAAAATCAAACTGATTAATATGTCGGATAGTCATACTAATTGTTATTCCAGAAAGTCAAATTGAATAATATACAAAGAAGTCAAAATTATTGTTATTACCATACCGTGAAATCATTATATTATCTTTGATATTTCTTTAAGGATAGACCTTTTCATGGAGTTAAAAACTATCATATTTTTTTATTTATATAATATTTAATTATTTATTAGAGTGAATTATTTGCAATTGTATTGAAATATTTTTAATTTTTTTAACATTTAAACAATTAGTGTTTATTTTTCTTCAAGAATACAATTTTTATGGTTAGTTAGAATATATTTCTAATCATATTTTTTATTAATATAATATTTGGTTATCTGCTAGAATGAATTGATTGCAATTATCTTGAGTTGTTTTTAATTTTTTAACTTTAAAACAATAAGTGTTTATTTTTTTGAATTGGTTTAAAAACTATTGGTTCGTTCTTATTTATAGAATGTTTGGTTATTTATTATAATGAACTGTTTGTAATTGTTTTTTTTTTTATCTTTAGTATAATTGTGGCTTGCAGATAGATCAATTGCAGCTATGCACAGTATCCATGTGATCTGAAAAATAATTATCTCTATCATGAATAACTATTATCTCGTCTTGTCTGCTAGCATATTCGAGTCCTTGCAAATCCCCACCGTATCGAACTACCAAATTATGCCAATTTATATGAAAAATAATAATAAACAAATAATAAATGGCTGTCAATTTGGATATTAGGCATGTTTTAAAAAAGTATATGTATTTTCTACTTATTACAATATGCATAATTTCATGGTACATATAACTTCACATTATTATGCTTAATCAATTCACGGTATCCATAATTCCACAGTTATATATAATTTCAATCTATACATACGTAGAATCATAGTATAATACTAACATAACGGTAATATAAACTTAGTTTCACGGTATATATACAGTTTTTAAAATAATAAATGATAATAAATGTGTGTTGAATAGAGAGATAGAACTAACTATGGGGTTGGGTTAAGTAAGGGTAAAGATGTAAAAGTACCTCCTTTTAGTGTATGCAAGAGTTTTTTTATGGGAAAGTGCTAAAAAAGAGTTTTGTGTATTTATTTTGTGCAATTTGGGCAATTATCACCAACCTAAATGCAAAAAATGGAATTTTGACCATAATATTGTGGTGGAATTCACAGGGGAGTTTTTGGACGAGGTTTATAAGGACTAACATATGTTCTTATTTGATGTATTTGCACGCATATTTAATGTGTTTTTACTTGGTTTCCTTAGAAGGTATGATATTGCATATTCTTGTAACTTTTTACAGGAAACGGAGCTTAAAACGAAGAAATATCAATTGGAATGCCCGGATAGGATTGATGAATGCGAAGAGAAGATCAAAACGACGAACAAAATGGACAAAAACACTTCACACGGCCGGACCGTGTGGTGTCACACAGCCGTGTGAAAATGCCGGTGTGAAAGTGATACAACTGTGTGAAGAAGGGAAACAAACATGGAACAGAACTAAGTCGCACGACCAGACCGTGTAGGCCCACACGGGCGTGTGGGAAAGGGCAACGCAACACACCACACGGTCGTGTGGGACTCTGCAGACGCGCTTTTTCCGGAGTTCTTTTCCCGTTCCAACTCTACAAGTAATCTCTCCATGCATCTATAAAAGAAGGCTTGCACGAAATTAATTCATTCATACCACATACAACACATCAAATTACATAGGAACCCAAGATTCGAAGTCTTCTAAGAGAGGAGGCTAGATCGCGAAGAACACCACAAGGCCTTTCGCATCTACGGGAAGGCTTAGGAGAGGAATCCATCATAACAAGAAGAGATTTTCTTTCTATGTCTAGATCTCTTGCCTGTGCTTAAACGATGTCATAATGTTGATTTCGAATTTGTCTTTAAATTTGTTATCAATGTTTGGCTAATTTTTCGGATCTTAGGGGCATAATAAAAAATGTGGATTCATGTTAAATCATGTTTAATTATTGTCTTAATTGATTCATGTTTTCTATTTTATGAATTCGAGTGCTTGTTTTTTAATTGCTTATTATTTGGCCGGGATTAATTTGCATGTCATATTTGTTAGTGTGAGAATCGGGAGATGAGTTCTAACAAAAACGAAAATCAAATTCAGATATAAACAGGTGTAACGAGTCGGGAGACCTACAACTGTTTGTGGGGAGCCATTCAATTCATAAATCTTTTGGGAGTTAATAATAGTTGTAACGTATCGGGAGATCTATAACTGTTATTAATCTACTGTTTATTTATCACCCGAGAGGGGGAATAGACTAACTTAGGAATTGAACCCATAGAATTGCATGAATAGATTTTGAAACTTTAATTAAATTTAATATTGAAGAAACATGTTGAGATTATGTGCCTAAGGTTGCTCCTGTGGTTGTTGAAAATACTTGTAGGGTTCGCAAATTTATTTTATTTTTATGTTATTTTTGATTTTTGATATAACTTGATATTTGGTCGTTTCAATAAAATTGGAATGCAATGTTATTATAGCCTAAGTGTTTCACATATTAATCCCTGAGAAACACGGCATTGCTTGCCATTATTCTATAAACTACATTGTACACTTGCAATTGTATGATCCAAATATTTTTGGCGAACAGATATAAAGTCATTCTTTCTTTAATCAATGTTCTTGTTGCTGTGTGTATCTGGCGTGATGAATTTTTTAAGTCTATGGTGCATTAAAAACCTTTAATGTTCATTTTTTTCTTTACCTTTTGAAATATGTTATTAGCTTAAGCCTATTGCCTGTTTCGGAAAAAAAGGGCTATTTCTTTTGCAGCAGAGCACTTTGATTTTAGTGGGAGAATTTGGTTCTTCTATAATTACAAATACGTTATGATCTGAGATCTTGTTTGTTGAAAGGTTATACCTATTTTTAATATTTGGTTTCTTAACTTGCAGACTCTATCAGCTGCTGACCTTCGTGATCCAGAAACAACTGCCCTCATAGCAAAGAAAATGAGAGTGTTTCATAATCTTGATATGGCAGGTCCTAAGAATATTATCTTGTGGACTTCTTATTGATGTATACTTCTTATTAGTAGGCATGAACTTTTATTATGTGAATATGATATCAGAGTCCTTTGGAGCTGCCCATAAACGAAAAAGTCAGTGTAGCTTTGAGAACATTTGTAAGACGTTTTGTTAAATAATTGTTAGGCGTTTTGTTAAACATATGTTAGATGTTGTGTTAAATACTTGATAGTGTTTTGTAGACATGTACTAAATACAATCACTTTAATGTCATGTTTTGTTTTGATTAGTTATATGTTGTATTCTTGTATTGTGTTTGTTAGGAAATTTATGTAATAGATTTTAATGATGATTTGTAAAACTTAGATTAAGAAGTTGGCACCTCAATTCTGCTGTAAAATCAACTGTGTAATTAATCGAGTTCTATTAGCTGAGTCAAAGCAGCCAAGTTGAAGATTGCAGAAGTTGACTGAAGATTGAAGTGAAGACTCTGATGTGTGTCAACTGAGTATTACAGTGAATGATCAGTCAAGTGCCAGAAAAGATGTCCCAGTCAACAAACTGACAGCTGAGTCACTCCCAGTTAAGTGAAGATGAATGTCTAAGGGGTTAAGCAGCAAAAATGACTCAAGAAAGCTAAAGAGATCTGTTGATAAGCAAATTCAAATGCTTGTTGAAAGAGAAAACTGACGGACTGCATACCATAAAGCTGTTTTGCTGAAACAGTGCAAAAATCTAGGAACCAATGGGATATTGCTACAAACCTGCAGAGATTCAGGAAAGGCTGCAGAGCATTAATTCGAGGATCAGTCTACATCAAATGTTGCAAGATAAGACAAGCTAACGACCCCAAAGTGTAGTTTAAAAAATGCATCTATCTCTTCAACAGATACATTTTTCAAACAGACACTATAAAGGGCTGAGGAATTTTAGAGAGAGAACACTTATGTAACTTAAGACACACAAGAGAAATCAAGCAATCTGAGCAAAGTACTCTCGAGCATACATTCAATCCTCAAGCCTAAAACTCGAAGAAAATCGAACCAACACACTCAGTGAAGGAAAAACAACTTCAAACTGTTGAAGAGGAAAACATTGTTGAAAGACAAGGGGTCTACACATCCAAGGTTGAAGGGAGTGTAGTGAGGTTCAAGTTCGAACCAAAGCTTTGTACTTGCTGCGTGATCAAATCCAAAAGTCTGAAGGAGCTGAAGTAGCAGGACAACCGTCTTGGGAAAAGCTGAGTCCCAGAAGCAAAGCCAATTGTGTGATCAAGGGTAGTTTGGACTGTCATCCTTTTGTAATGAAGTCACTGTTACTTAGTGGATTACCTCCAGGGTTGGAGAAGAGTGGATTATAGGAATTACCCCATCCTCGAACCACTATAAAAATTGTTCTGTGTCTTTTACATTCAACACTTTAATTCTTGCATATCTTATATGTTGTTTGTTACATTTGCTAAGTCTACTGGTAATAATTTAACCATAAAACAAATGTTGAAAACTTATTTTAATTAAACGGTGAAAGACATCCGCTGAAAAATCAAGTCTGCTGTTTTTATAAAAGAGTCAACTTATCAACTGATTTATCTTATCAACAGCTCTCTTAAGTATGTTGAGTGGCTAACTCTACTGTGAAGGTTGGATAAAGTTGTCCCTCAAGGACCCAGCTGACTTGTGTCTAAAACTCTAATTTAAAAGGATTAAAATCGAAAATTTGGTAAAGTCTATTTAACCCCTCTTTTAGACTTTAAATTATCAACCATTGGCACCTGCAATATTTTTATTTTTTTTATTTTGCATGCATGAAATTAAATTTTTTATTACCAATGCTAGGTGAAAAAAATAGAAGACAATAAATAAATACTGCATTAACCGTGGTCTATAATTACAACAATTGTTAAGCCTTGTAGAACTATTGTGATATTTCAAAACCACAACGGACTTGATTCATTGTGGAAACCTGTTGTTGTATTTCATAATTCAAAAACATTTATCAACTGTTGTTCCAACCGTTGTATTATTCTTGTCTTTCTTATTAAAGAAAACGAATTAGAACCGTTGTTTATTAGCGGGGTCTTTTACAACACCATCTTCGACAACAATTGATTATTATAATAGATAACAGATTAAATCGTTGTCATTTAGCAAAATTCTTGTAGTGATGGAGGAACAATCTATATGAAATAGTTATGTCAATGGACTGTTCAATTTCATAAAGTAAGATTTTTTTTATATTTATGAGTGAACATGATTCCGAATTTTTAGTGGAATAATATCTATAAGTCCAATAATTTAATTTAAGAGTTTTATTATTTATTCGATTTATTAGAGCTTATAATTATACGTCTATGGTTCCCATCAACCCCTAATTAAGCTAGGGGTAGTTCAGGGTGTCATCTACGCCCCTTGTTACAAGATCCATTTTGCATTTTTGCCGCATTGCACAGTATTTGTGTTGCATTTACATTCATTGGACATAAATAAAATCTATCCACGAACACAATAGGTAACATTTATGTCTTAAATCAATCATTTGCTTTCTTGCATTATAATTGGACATGTTCAAATTGGGGGCACGTTGTATTGGTGTTTATGGTTTACCACCACTTGGGTGCTTGCCACCAAAAACAAAAAAGGATAAAAAAAATTGTCGGAATTGTTCAACAGTAAGCTGCCAGCTGAGTGGACTCTATCAACGCCCAATTGAATCTTTAGTCCTTTAACTCTTAAAGGGTAATCTTAGTCCTGTAATTTCTTAATTTGGCAATTTCGGTTCTTGACGATTTTACCCATTAGTTAATAGTCGAAGGTATATGGATATTTTGGCTAAATTACAAGGGTATTGTGGGAACAAATTAAATATTAAAATACCTAATTGCGACAAAAAACGCACAAAATCAGAACTTGTGAGACTAAAATTGCACAAACTAAAATTTACAACATTAAAATTATATATAATCAAAATCTTACGAAATCAAAATTGCTATATAAAATATTTATAGGATCAAAATTGGTAACCCCCTATAGACTAGAAATATTTGCAGATCAATTAAATAAACCACTGAAGAGCTGGCACTTAATTAGAATATATACAACTTCCTCCATAAATACTTTGATGTGGAATCAGCTAAAGAGGGATATGTTCAATTGAAATGGAGTTGTTGTGCTTGAAACGTTTTCCTTTCCTTGTTTGCTTTAGTATCTCTCTTTCACTTCTGGGATGCATTGCTCGAGCATCTATAAATCTACCAGAAAACACTACTATTCCAGCAGTCATATTTTTTGGAGATTCATTAGTAGATACTGGTAACAACAATTATATAGATACAATGGTGAAAGCCGATTATCCTCCATATGGCAAGGATCTTGAGGGTGGAAAGGCGACAGGAAGATTTTCTAATGGAAAAGTTCCATCAGACCTTTTTGGTATGCATCGATTATAATTATGTTAACTTATATTGAGTTGCACTTTCGTCCGCTAATTTATGTGTGTGGTAAAATAGGACAATAACTTCTAATTTGTTCCATAACGAGTCAATTCTATCGGCAATTGCGAAATTAACTGATATTGCTACCAAAGTTTAGGGATTTCAACCCGTCTATGTGGAAATCAAAAAAATCAATATGCCAATGGCATTAAAAATGGCCAGAAGGTTTGAAATCCCGAATATTTGGGAAAAAATTCTGGTTGATTTTGCAATTGCCGACAAAGATTTTTGATTCAATGTGCAATAAATTAGAAGTTAGTGTCATATTCTGCCATAACCCTAAATTAGTGGACGAATAAAAGTGCAACTCAGTATAAATTAGTGGATCAAATATAAAATTTAGCTAAATATTTGTTATTCCAATTCTGTCTTCATTTGATCATTGTGTCTAATTACTTTTGCAGTTGAAGAGTTGGGCATTAAACCTCTTTTGCCAGCATATCTTGATCCATCCCTGCAAGATGAAGATCTGTTAACAGGGGTTAACTTTGCTTCTGCAGCTGCAGGATATGACCCTTTAACATCTGATAATCAGGTATTTTTCATTTCATTTTATTAATTTTTTCCATTTTTCAACAATCTCTATTGTTTGAATGATGGCAAAAGTGGTCTTCCAATTTACTATTGATAAATCATTCATCTTCCAAATGCAGTCAGTCTTGTCGTTAACGGATCAGTTAGAATTGTTCAAAAAGTACACTACGAAGCTCAAGAAGATTGCTGGAGACAAAAGATCATCCGAAATATTGAGGGAAAGTCTAATTGCAGTGGCTATGGGCAGCAATGACATTGCGACTACGTATTTGCTGACACATCTCAGGCAACTTCAATATGATGTGACTTCTTACACCGAGCTAATAGTGAGCTACGCTTCTAGCTTCGTCCAGGTAGAAATGTCTGGTAACACTAAGCGTTTACGTTGCATTTCGATGGATGGATTTGAAGTTAATGATTTTAAATAAATAATAACAGATTCATTGTGCTTGTTTTTGCAATCTCATATTTTGAAACCCTTTCCACAAATCTTTTCATCTAAATGCAACACATATAACAACATAAAGGCTAATATGTTGTTGTAATATAATAAAATGCTAGGATACTAATATGCTCTTACGAATTATGATCTAAGGACTTGTATCGTTTGGGGACACGTCGAATTGGTGTTTTTGGCTTGCCACCAATTGGTTGTTTTCCATTCCTAAGAACTTTGAAGGGTGGGCTCGGAAGAAAATGCGTCGATGAATATAATCGAATTGCACAATCATTCAACGAGAAGCTATCAGCTGAATTGATCTCTCTCAACAAACAATTACCTGAAGCACAACTAGTCTACATGGATATTTACCATAATACTCTTGATGTCATCCAAAACCCACAAAAATATGGTATGCGTGTTCGTGTTCTTACTGAAACTATAACTAAGATTTAGCTTAAAATCCAATTACATTTCAAAATTACACTTACCTGCTTGAAGTTTTTATTATATACCTAACAAATACCAACTCTTGAGGGTGTGTAATTTGTAATATAGGAAAAAATATCAAAAGAGTCTTTGTAATTTTGAAGGATAGTTGTGTATTTTTATACCTGATACCACTAACAAATCCAATGATTCGATGATATAGGATTCAAGATTGGGAATAAGGGATGTTGTGGAACAGGGACAATAGAAGCAAAATACATTTGCTTATATACATGTTCCAATGTATCCGAATACGTATTCTGGGACAGCGTTCATCTGACAGAGAAAGCATACAGGCTTATCATGCGCCAGTTTCTCAACCAATACCTCAACAGCTTCATCTGAGGAAACTCATCCTTCCAATTTAAGACTGGGTTCAACTACAAATCTGCCTTTCAACGGGAACCCGAGCCACATATGTTATTCTTTGTCTTTTCCAATAAAGTGAAAAATACACCTAGTTACATGTATCACCATCCAAATGTACCATTTGCTTACGTACATAATTGTAAATTTTGAAAGCTAACTGCGTCTTAACTTTTGCAGGCCCAAAATCTTCGGAATATCAAGTGTCAAAGTGAATGTTAAACCAAATCGATATTAAACACACAATTGAAAGAACACGAGATATACAAATTTATCTACAACTAATAAAAACTTGTAAAAGTGTCGCTATCACTTGTTTACAACACAACTCTCGAAATATCAACTACCTAGTCTAATTACAACTCCTCACCTGAGTAGATCGATACTTTATAAATCAGCTCGTCCAACAATATATGTGCTATAACTCACTAATGCTCGAAGATAAAACAATATAGACGAAAAACAAACAAAAAGACATCAACTAGCTAGACCGGATGTTAATGACATCTCGAATAACATCTACTTCATGCTATTGCCTTGTATGGTTATGTTTCCATGGACCATATCTAGTTTC
This sequence comes from Rehmannia glutinosa, assembly GCA_016081115.2. Lineage (NCBI taxonomy): Eukaryota > Viridiplantae > Streptophyta > Magnoliopsida > Lamiales > Orobanchaceae > Rehmannia > Rehmannia glutinosa. The sequence goes on from JABTTQ020000340.1 coordinate 306,780, forward strand.
TAGTGTTGAAAATTGAATTTTGAGAGTTTATTGATTTTCGTGTGAAAATTAAAAATATGTTTGAATGAGTGAATGAAAATGAGTTTTATGTAGATTTGGAAATGAAATTATGCTTGGTTGAGTAGTTTTGAAGTATTATTTTATATATATAATAATTTGAAAAGTTGATAGTGGTTGAATATTTTAATTGGATATATAATATTATATTTATAAGATTGTAGGGTGGTAGGTCCCATTAGGTAGAAATGATTAAAAAATAATAATATTTTAAGTGGATAGAGTTGGTAATGGTGGGTCTCATATGTATAATTGGATGAAAAAATGAGAATAATGATTGATGGGAGATGTAGGATAGTGTATAGAGTTGTTAATTGAAATTATAGGGCTTGTATCGATGTATTTCCAAGTCCAATTTCCAGTTTCTAATGTTGGAAAATGAATTTTCAAACTTTTTTGATTTTTAGTGAGAATTGGGAATATGTTTGGTTTGTTGTCTGAATTTCTGTTTGAAAATGAGAATATGTTTGGTTATAGTTTTTCAAATGTATTTTTGACATATGTTTGCGTGATTGTAGTGTATTTTTACCTAGGTTTGCATAATTGAAATGAAAAATTGTTTGGTTGTGTTTTCAAAAGAATATTTTCCATAAAAAAGTAAAAACTGGAAATGACTTCATTTCTAGTAAAAACTTTTGAAACAAACATAAACCCATTTTCCGAAATAGTTGGAAAGTGGAAAAATGGTGTTGGAAACACAACCATACAAGGCTATAGGTTTTGGATGTAGTTTTATATGAAAAATAGAATGTGAAAATGATGATTTTCATTGGAAAATTTATAAACAAACATGATTCCAATTTTATGAATAGTTGGAAATTGGAAATAAGTTGTTGGAAACATAAACAAACAAGCCATATGCCTTTTCACTCGGATGTCTTCTGGCTTTTGTGAATGGATCTCTTTTGATTTTTCTCTCTTATTTTCGTAAACGTGAATGAAGTGGACGTTCTCCTCATTATATAGATGATGCGTGTAAATATACGTGCATTTAGGGGCTTAAAATGGTATAAAATTGGTGCATTTGCATGTATATTTAGTATGTTTTACTTGGGTTCCTTAGAAGGGCATGATACTACATATTCTTGTACCTTTTTATAGAAAACATAGCATAATTGAAAAGATGTCAGTTGGAAGGCCCGGATAAGATCGACGAGTGCAAAGAGAAGATCGAAAAGACGAAATACCAGATGAAAACCAGTCACACGGTCGGACCGTGTGGGACCACACGATCATGTGACCTGTCGGTGTGAAGATACATGTCCGTGTGAAGTGTTTAGGAGAAAACAGGGACGAAACCAAGCAACACGGTCGGACCGTGTGAGACCGCACGACCGTGTGGAGTGACCATGTGAAAACCACAGGGCTGTGCGACTGATTGTGGTGGATTTTTGTATCATTTTCCCGCTCGAACTCTGCAAGTGATCTCTCCAAGCACCTATATAAAAAACCAAAGGGCTGCACGAAATTATCATCATTCATACAACATATAACACACTAAAATACATAGGAACACAAGCTCAAAGATCTTCTAAGAGGAGGGCTAGGTTACGAAGAACAACACAAGGCCTTTTACATCTATGGAAGCACACGAGCTTCGAAGGCTTGGAAGGAAGATCCATCCTGACAAGAATGAGTTTTCTTTCTTAGTTTAGATCTCTTGTCTGTACTTAAACGATGTCACAATTTTGATTCCAAGTTTGTCTATGAATTGTTATCAATGTTTGACTAATCTTTCTGATCCTAGGGCATAAGCAAAGTCGTGGATTCATGTTAAATCTTGATTAATTATTTGCTTAATTAATTCATGTGTTCTATTTTATGAATTCGAGTGCTTATTCTTAATTGCCAATTATTTGGCCAATAATTTGCATGCCATACTTGTTAGTCCATAATCCGGAGGTGAATTCTAGCAAGATTTTAAATCGAATTCAGACATAAACACGGTAATGTATCTGGAGACTACTTCTGTTTGTGGGGAGTATTTCAATTCAAAGATATGTTGGGAGTTAATAGTAGTTATGATGGATCGGAAGACCTTAATTATTATTAATCTAATATTTATGCGCCACCCGGGAGGAGGAATAAACTAGCTTATGAATTTAACCCATAGAAACACATGAATTGGTTCTGTGAAACATTAATTGGATTTAATATTGAAGAAGCATGTTGAGTTTATGTGCCTAGGGTTGATTCTGTATTTGTTGAAATTACATGTGGGATTCGAATTTTTTTTTCTTTTTCTTTTTATTTTCGATTCTTTTTATAAAACTCGTGATATTCAGTTGTTTCAATAAAATTGGAATGTGATGTTATTAAAGCCTAAGTGTTTCGTAGTCAATCCCTAAGGAATACGACATTGCTTGTCATTATCCTATAAACTACACTGTACATTTGCAGTTGTAAGATCCAAATATTTTTTGGCGAACAAGTTTTTGGCGCCATTACTGGGGATTGGAAGATTCTATTTAGATATAGTAATAAGTAGTTCAATCTTAATTGAAGCTTTTGTAAATATTTATTTTTATTCTCGATTGTTTTTGTAAATATTTTGTAAATATTTTTTTTCGATTTTTTGTAAATTATTTTATTTTATTTTATTTTATTTTCGAATTTTTTTCCTTTTGTTAATTATAAACATTTTTTTATTATTATTTTTGTAAATAAGTTTTTTTAATTTTTGATTTATCCTTCTTTTGTAAATAAATTTTTTAATTGCTTTGTTTCTAACATTGTTTTTGTTGAATGCGAGACTAAAATCTCTGGAGACACAAGTAGCCCAAATCGCTACTGCAGTGGGAGGTCAACATAAAAAGGGCAAACTCCCAAGCGATACTGAACTTAATCTGAGAAAACAGTGTAATGCCATTCGTCTGATGGATGGTACATAATATGAAGGTTTAAGGATTTCAAGCGACACGATTCAACGACAGTGATGTTAGAATTCTCTGAAATCGGTCAAGACGTAAATTTTAGCGCTTTGTGGAGGAAACCCAAGAGGTATCGCGACAAACTCTGGTTTTAAAAAAAAAAAGACAGACGCACATGATCGACTATGCGATCTGCTCCTCCGATTTTAAATTTAAGGACGAGTTCCGGCTTCACCGTAATGATCTAGGTAAATACTTTTATGCATTCCGCTTTTATCTCGATAATTTCCTCATATGTTGGGACGAATCATATTTTAAGTTTGGGGGGTTGTCAAGAATGTGTAAATGAGTATCTTTGTTACATTTTGCATAACATTTAGGATTGCATGTAGAGCCTAAAATTTGCATAAGAATTTAAAAAAATAATTTTTTAATTTTATTTTTATTTTAGCATGTTTATTGATTTAGCAAGTTTATTTGCTTTTGTGTGCAATTTTTAATCAAGATTTTCGAAAGAAAGTACATAGCTTCCATATATTTTTTTACTATGAGCATTTAATTTTATGAGATTACATATTTTTGTGAATAATGCGATGAATGGTTGAGGAGATGTCGTTTATTTGTTTGGCAATAGTTAAGAAAAAATTGGGTATTTGAGCATGTTGCGAAAAATAAGCATGTGAGCTTTTGTGCCTTTAACTGCTTTATCTTATGTAGTCTTATTTCTTCTTCAGTGTGTCATTCATGATTGCTAGAACTCTAGAACTTGCTTTGCTATCTTCATTGAAGCCATGTTTTTGAGCAATTTTTGAAAATAATTTAAGGTCATCTTTGTTTAGCCTACTTAATTAGCCTAAAAAACCTACCTATGAACTCATGATTCCCTAGTAAATCACTTTGAGCCTTAACTTTTTATTATTAGCCAGAGTTTGATCTTTAAACTTGAAAAATAATTTTATCCCCAAAATTACTTGAGCTTATAAAGAATGAACAAGTTTTGGGAAAATGTGGAAGAAATTCTGAGAAAGAAAAAAGAAGAGAAAGTTGGCAAAGAAAGAGGGATGAGCAGTATCTGGGTAAATGGAGGATTTATGAAGCTCAAAAAATTAAAGAAAGAAAATCTCTGGAAAGAAAAAGAGAAAATCGAGCAAGAAGAAAGAAAAATTCTGGAAATTTTGAAAAATTGAGAGCTTGAGGCTAAAGAAAAATAAAAGAAGGCAAAAAGGCCTAAGAATGAAAAAATGAGAAAAAAGGTGGACTTGAGTTGGGAAACAAATATACTGAGAATGAGTTTTATGATAAAATTGGGTTGGTGAGTTGCAAGTCTGTGTGCTTTAAATTCCATTTGCTCAAATCAAGTCACTTAATCCAAATTTTTCTGCCCCTACCAAAGAGCTTACATTACAACCAAATGAAAGTATTTTTTGATTCTTAAGTTGTGTACACTAAAGTGTAGAGATGTTAGACGATTTGCAAGCCTATGATAGTTCTACATTCATTGAATTGAGTTGAGAGTAACACTTACCATACACTTTGAGATGAGTGATACACTACATACTTGTGAGTCGCGATGTCAAGTACCGGAGAGAGAATAAATTATACCGAACTTATGAATGATAACTTCTTGATAATGAATTGCATGATTTACTTAGATATGAAGTCAAATGAGATTGAATGTTTATAGTGTTCTTGTGTGTTCTTTGTACCCGTTGATATTATTTTTCTTAATTTGCTCGAGGACGAGTAATGATTTGAGTTTGTGGGAATTTGATACGTGTAAAATATACGTGCATTTAGGGGCTTAAAATGGTATATAATTGGTGCATTTGCATGTATATTTAGTGTGTTTTACTTGGGTTCCTTAGAAGGGCATGATACTGCGTATTCTTGTAACTTTTTACAAACGGAGCTTAATTGAAAAGATGTCAGTTGGAAGGCCCAGATAAGATCGACGAATGCAAAGAGAAAATCGAAAAGACAAAAAAATAGGACAAAAACCAGTGACACGGTCGGACTGTGTGGGACCACACGACCGTGTGACTTGCCCGTGTGAAGATACATGTCCGTATGAAGTGTTCGGGAGAAAACTAGGACGAAAACAAGCCGCACTGCCGGACCGTGTGAAACCACACGGCCGTGCGTGCGACTGACTGTGGCGGATTTTTGTGTCCTTTTCCCAGTCGAACTCTACAAGTGATCTCTCCAAGCACCCATATAAAAAACCCAAGGGCTGTACAGAATTATCATCATTCATACAACATACAACACACCAAAATTAGGGGTGGCAATCTCGACACGATTACGAAAACACGACACGAACCTAACACGATATAAGCGGGTTAGGGTTGACCCATTTATTATTCGGTCATAATCGTGTCGAGACCCATTAAACCCAAATAATAAATGGGGTTTCGGGTTGACTGAAATGACCCACTAAACCCGTTTAACCCGTTTAAATAAGAAATTTCGGTATTATTTTTAATATTTATTAATATTCTATATATAAATAACCCAAAATTATCATTTTATCAATATAAATAAAAGATTTATTCAAGGTTAAAAAATATACATGTCATTTTGGGTCGTGTTCGGGTTACCCGTGTATTAAACAGGCCGTGTTTGGGTTGACCCATCTGACCCAAATAATTAAACGGGTCGTGTTCGGGTTGGGCAAATTTATGTAATTACCATGTCTCAACACGACCCGCGAACCCGAACACGACTCGAATTGCCACCCCTAACCAAAATACACAGGAACACAAGATCAAAGATCTTCTAAGAGAGGAGGGCTAGGTTACGAAGAACACCATAAGGCCTTTCACATCTATGGAAGCACAAGAGCTTCGAAAGCTTGGAAGGAAGATCCATCCTGACAAGAAGGGGTTTTCTTTCTTACTTTAGATCTCTTGTATGTACTTAAATGATGTCACAATTTTGATTCCAAGTTTATCTTGATTAGTCGCCATACCTGGTGCTTGTATAAACAACACTAGAAAAATAGATCAAACGCACCTGACGAATAAACCTAAACTAGAAACAAACAAATAGAATCCTAATCTAGACACACGAAAAAATAAACACAATAATTATTACGCCTAAGGTCTTCCCCGGCAACGACGCCAAAATTTTGTTCAACCGCTAAACACCTATATTAAATCTAGCAATTCTCGCAAGAGAACGAAATCATAGGGTAGTAAGTTGACTACAAGTCGTCTCTCAAGAAAGATTTAGCAGGCAAATAATTATTATGTATTACAATAAATAAAAAGTAAATTCTAAACACTCTAACACGATTTGTGATTTTAATAATACTAAAGAAAAACAAGTAAAAAGACCAATTAAAACTATACATAAAAGAACTTGGAGTAAAAGATATGGATGAAAGTCTAGGATTATGGATTCATCTCATCAAACTTGCAAGCGAATACCAATTAATTGATCATGCGAGTTAACAAATATAACAAACATGTTAAGACTAGGTCTAGATCGATAACTCGTATTCACAAATTAGGGCTATCCCAACATCATTTGTTATTTTCATTAAGCCTAGGGTTAGATAATACATTTCGATTCATATCTAAACTCCTGAATAAATTTAGTCCAGGAATATTATCTTCGATCGATCTCAATTATCCCCTTAAACAATCAAGAGTTAGTCAAATAATCAATCAACAAGTAAAACAATTTATTCAGGAGAGCATATCAATTAATCAATATTCATGCTTGTTTGTTTGATTCAAATCATCCTAATTCTAGAACAAGAAAATTAGTTCCTGATTGGAGATGGAATCATAATCTCAATTGAAGGAAAGAAAATAATCATAAACATAATCATGAAACAATAATAATCACCAAACAATTGAAACTAGAAAAAAGAGATGAAGAAATCTTACTCATTGATTAAGAAGCAAAATAACTTCAAGGGGAAGAATCCAAGCAATCCCAATGATTAAAAGCAAGAGAAAATACCAAAAACTAAAGTCTAGAAGTGCTATGAATGAAGGTGTGTCGAAAATAGGGGCTCTCCAAGTCCTATTTATAAGTCTAGAGTCCTAAACAAGGTTGAAGAGCCAAAAATCGAAAAAAAATCAAAAAATTCGTGATCGCACGACAGGGGCTGCCGCCTGTTGCCCGGGCCGTGCGCGTCGCGCACCTTGACCTTGTGCGCGCCCGCTCACCCTCGAAATGTCAGAATTTGCTCTCGGTGTCTTCTTATGAATTTCGTCTCTATCGCTTAGCTTTCCATAACCACTTGAATCACCTTAATATCAATTTTATAGAGAGAGTTATAGCCAAAATACCAAGGCATGTTATTTCCAAAATTTCAACATATTATTTTGATTTCCACATGATTTTAACCCATCCAAACGTCTACATTTGAATTTTGTAGCACACATAGACATTGTAGAACTTTGTCTTATCTTTCCAATGGTATATTAATCATGTTAATTGGGCTTCGGATGCGAACGTTATGTCCAAAATACGATACCGCCATGATTGCGGAAAATGACTTTTAATGTTTTTTGCTCCAAAACTTATTTTTTCCACCAAAACCTAAAAAATTAATAAAAATAACACAACATAACACTAAAAAATGCAAGTGCAAATAAAATAAGCCAGAAATATGTATATATCGTCACACAAAATACGCACAAAAACACTTCATGGATTGGCTTCAGATCACTTTACCCGCACGACTCCCTTAGCCGAGACTCGCCAACAAGTACGAGATATGCAATACTACTTGGGACATAAGGACTCTCCAAAAACATTAACCGACAACACTAAAGACAAGGTGAATTCTCCCAGTCAACCTGCAAAGACATCACACCTCCATGAAAGTCACAGATCTCCTTAGCCTCCGCCTTTACACCAAAGACTCTTGGCATTTCGAGGGCCTTACTATTTTTGTTTTATCGTTTTCAGTTTATCAGCGCCCAAGAGGCGTTAAATATTTATTTATATTTCAGTCTTGTTTCCGCCTACAGGGCGTAAAGATTTTCATTATACAGAATAAAAGCACTTTCACATTTTTACATTTATGTTGTGAATGCAATTAATGGCCACATATCCAAGGTCAATGACCACTTAGATGCTATCCTCAACAAACCCCATCTTTTCGGCTAATGCCCCAGATGGGAGGGACCTCCTCACAGGGTCCTCGTAAATTCACCTCCTCCAGTTAAAACCCTGGAAGGGAAGGCCCTCAGTTGGCTAAGACCCCGAATGGGAGGGGCCTCCTCATGGAGCTCCTAGTAATTTACATCCTCTGGCTAAAACCTCAGAGGAGATGGCATCACTCGACTAAGACCCCAGGTGGGATGACCCATTCCAACTAAGATCTTAGATGGGAAGGGCCACCTCATGGAGGTCCTAGTAATTCATCTCATCCGGCTAATGTCCTAGAGGTGAAGGCTTCACCTGGCTAATACCCCGGGCAAATGGCTTTCACCTAAGACCCCAAATAGGTGGGGCCTCTTCATGGAGGTACTAGTAAAACATTATTCCTCCTTCGGCTAATTTAAGACCCTGGAGGAAGGGGACTTCTTACAAGTGTCCCCTAAAATCTTCTCCATAGTGAAAATGTGCAGGGCAAAAAAGGCGAAAAAGCTAATACATGTGGAGAAGAGATCAAAATGATAAAACAAAAATTATGATGGAAGCTCCAGAAGGGTGCTCCCTCCAGAAGTAAAGCTAGAGAAGAGTTCTAGAAGGGAGCCCCTTCCGAGCCCCGGAAGGGCGCCCTCTCCGAATTCCAGAAGGGCGCCCCTTGGGCTGCAGAAGAGCATCCTCAAGGACTCACGGGATAACACACATTAACCTTGAACAAAAGTATTCTCGTCTATTCCAAAAAAATCATTACTTCCTCCGAAGGCAAGATCCACCTCAACGTGGAAAAAGAACAAGTCTTCTACAGAAAGAAGTTATATCAAAGCACTACATAAAGCATGTCAAGAGAATGGCAAGAAAAAACAAATATGCATAAGAAAAATGGAATAATCATCCAACCCCATGGGGAAAACAAAACATCTCAAGACCAAATGAGAGGAAGAAATATCCAAAGTACATACGGAGAAATATCTTATTACGTAAAGATAAATATCCAAATGCATAATACAAGCCCTAAACAGGTGGGTATGAGTCAATAGCCATCAGGCCAAGAAGTAACTATAACTGCTCAAGCAGGAGACGTCTCATCTCCATCATCAACATCTTTATTGCCACTCGCAACATCGGGAAAATCCACCAAGACCACGACCTCTCCCTCCTCCTCATTAGAAACGACACAATCCAAGATGTCAATCACCTCACCATAAGCTTTTCCACTCTGACATAGAAGTTTCCAGCAATGGCGCATCGCCTTATCATAGTAGGAGCATGACTCTCTCATCATGTCAGAACGATAGGACAAAGAACCTTTGTAGGCCTTAACTGAACTGGACCTTTCATTGGCCAACAACTCGATACCGGCCAGAGATTGGAAGAACAACTCACCTGTCTTAGCTCATGGGCCAGCTGACTCTTCGCTTGGGCATACTGCTTAGACAAATTCAACATCTCACACTTATGATGGCTTGTAGGTCTCAACGGATGAGTTGTAAGGTTTAGAAGGGGGGTTGAATAAACCTTACCAAATTTTCGAATTTAGTGTTTTTAAATAATATTAACAGAGTTAACTCAAATCAGCTAAGTTCTTAGGGGACAGCTATATTGGCTTAATTCAGCAAAGTTACCCACTCAACAACTTGACTGAGTTGTTGATTAACTCAGCTGGATCATCTAACACTTAACTTTTCAGTTGATTTGGTTTTGTTCAGCTGAAGACTTATCACCCTTGATATTTTAAACTTGTTTTTAACACTTGTTTTAAGCAATGTTATTATCAGCTGTGTTAGCAATAATAACTTAAACAAATGATATCAAAATAAGCAGGAAATTAAAGTGTTGTAAGTAAAATGACACTAGCAAATTTTATAGTGGTTCGAGGATGGGGTAATTATAGTGGTTTGAGGAATGTCTATGAAAGCTTGAGAGTATTTTTGCAGGTTTGCTTGCTTGTATTGCTTGATTATTCTCTTAGAATTCGTTCAGATTATGGTAACCTTCTTTCACTAGCTTCATCAGCCTTTTATAGTGCTTATTTGAAAATTTGCCCATTGAAGAGATAGGTAATTCTCAAATAACAATCATTTGTTGTTGGCTTGTCTTGTCTTGATTTGCAGCTTGTGATGGCCACATTTTCTCGTATTAAATGATGTCTGCAGCTTTTCAGATCCTGACACAAGCTCAGTGCTTCTCATTGGTTTATTCTATTTGCACGCTTCTGGGATGAGCACGTTTAGACATCGCAGCATGGATGTATTACTATATTAAGTAATATCCTTGACTTCTATGCATGATTAATATCGATTGACTCGACTTGATTTGCCTTTACCCCTTTGACTTGAGTCGGCTCAACCTTTTAAGAATGACTCAACCTCATCCAACAGGCGGACTTAGTTCTTAATCGACTTATTTGTCGAGTCTATGGCTTCCATCTTGACTACACATAGTTGGGTCTTCACTTCAATCTTCAGTTAACTCTTGTATTTTTTACATAGCTTAGTCCACTCAGCTCATGCAGTCCTATCTATTACAATAAGAATTACAAGGAAAATGGGGTGCCAACTTCCTATTCTAAGTTTTCCATGGTATCATCAAAATACAATAATAAATTTTCTTAATAATTTCCCCCTTTTTGATGATGCCAAAACTTAAATAAAATTTCAACTAAGTACGCAGTGCAGTAACAAAGAATGTATGAGCTGAATATGTCAATTTTATTGATCATATCATTCTTCTTCTTTACAAAGTTGTTCACATAGAATACTCTATACATAATCGTGTATCTCGAGTTATACTATCTATTACATTATATCGAGTCTCTTATTGTACAAAAGTACTGAGGTATCGAGTAAATAGGGAAAATGATTTCTCAAGAAAAACTAAACTTGTATTTACAATTTAGTAAAATACACTGAAGGCATTTCAGTCGTCTTCAACGCCTCGACTGCTTCTTTATTCTCTATTCTTCATCAGTTCTTTCCCTCCTCTTCTTCTTCACAAAAGCTCTCTTAGCAGCAGGGTCTTCCCTTCGCTACCTTTCCTCCCATTCTCTGTTGACTCTTTCATTCTCAGCCTCATGCCTTCTTCTTGCCTCCTGTTTCTTGCGCTCTACTTCAAGATTAGCAAGAGCATCGAAGCCAGCCCAGTAATTGATCCATTTCTTGTGTGGATCAATAAACCTTGTGTCCTTAGGTATTAGCTATTGTGGAGTGCTTCTGTCTCTGCCTCTTCCACCACTTCCAAACTTTCCCCTCCCTCTGAATGACTCAGCTCCTCCTCAAGAAGTGTACTGTAATGGTGCCTTTCTAGTCGAGTAACTACTGGAACTCTGCTGCTTCTCAGCTGTTCTACACAATTCAAGTCCTTTCTCCTAGTACAAGTCCCATGAATGTGGTAGAGTCATATTCTTGAAATAGCCTTCAGCTTCTAGAGTTTGAAACTCCTCTAGTGATCTTGGTTCAGATTCAACATCGACCATCGTGATTTCTCTTAGGGGTTTTATTGCTCGGAAATCTTTCAGTAATCCAGCTTGGGGGCCTACGAACCTTGATTTGATGTCCTTTATGCGCTCGGAGTGTTTCTTAACTATTTTTTTTTAATTCAGTTTCCTTTCTCGACTGCATAACTGCCATTTCAACTTTCTCTTCAATTGTCAGCTCATTCGGTAGTCTGCCGAGGATCGAGGTGTTATTTCTCCTTCTTTGTGAGGTGTTAGCAATAATTACTTTCAATAGGTTTTCTTCACATAACTTCCTACCCCTTACTTGCATCCCATTTGCTTTCCTTCTTTTCACTCACTTACCCTTCTTTTAATTCCTTCATAGTTTCTTCTTCCCCCTTTTTGGCATCATCACCAAGGGGTAGGGCTAAGCACGGGAAAATACCACTCAGAGAAAATCAAGCTTGTTGTTCATAGAGTCGTGTTTATCATGGGTCTTGGAGTACGTTGTTCTAAATTTAAACCTCGAGCCTTGGACTCACCGCCATCGCCTTCATTTCATTTGGAGAACCTTAATCGCTATTCAACATTGGTCTCCATTCTTGAAATTTCGGACTTGTGTTGTAGCTTGAGCAACTCCATGTCGACCTATGTGACTCATCCATCCCGAATATGTGGTCTCTTTGCCTCTTTGAATTTTAGGTTATCGAGCTCCAAATCACCATTTTTGCGAATAGTGACTTAAAGTAGGTGACTGCTCATGCCTCAAAGCCTTCACTTGTCCAACCCATTCTCAAATTCGCAATACGATCCCTCGATATCTCCCGGTGATGGTAGCATCTCTATTATCTAGCCTTTGGTCGATCTTTGCAAAGTCATGCTCAATCTTCTTTATCTCAAAGAGATGACTTTAAAGGCTTTTCCGAGGTTGTCTATCTCAGCGGACTGATCCTCTCGCCATACAACATCAAAGTCAAAACCAATAGGCATAATTGCAGTTTCATCTGGAGCTGTGAGTTCTTCTGGGGGTACTTAGACGTTATATCTAGCTCGTTCCATAGCTGATTTGGCTTCGAAATGAATCTGAGCATCAAACGGAAAGTATTCTACGAATAGATCTTCAGGGAAAATAGGGATGTCCACATCTTGAGCTTGTGGAGCCTTTACCTTTTCCTTCAATATGTTCTCGGCTACGTGCCTCAACTATTTTCTTCATCGGTATCTTGAGTAGTTGTGTTAGCCTACTGAGCTGACTGATTCTCAGTTGTCTTAACAGCTTCCTCAACATCAATTGTGGTTTTCTTTTGAGTTATATGTTCCTCGAATGACTACTAGCTTCATCGGAGTGTGATGGTGCCATTGGAGGTGGCCCATCAAGAAAGATAAATCTCATCGGAGCATCTTTGTCACTGACTTGGCTCCATGAGGCCTGAGCATCCTCATCAGTCGGGTCCTTGTTAGATGTATCAATAGGAGTGGACTCAGCTTCATAATCTGATTCCAGGAATCCAGTGTCTATATTCTCCTGGGAATCATGAAGGGCGCTGATCTCGTCATCTTCTTCAACAGCCTCCACATGAGGAGCAGACTCATTTTCAATAGCTTTATTACCCAGGAAAGTCTCAACCTCCTCTAGGCATTCGTTACCCTCAGCAGTCTCAACTGCTGATGGGTCTTGTTCATCCATGTTTGCAGTCTCAACCGCAGTTGGGTCTTCGACGTTTACCCCTTCAGTAGACGAAGCTACTTTGGGGTCTTCGATGGCATCCATCAAAGTCTCAACTCCTTGGATTGCACTTTCAGGTCCAGAAGTGATAAAGCCAAATATTAAAATCCAAAAATGGTAAAAGAAGATTTGGTGATGCTATATTATCCTTTCAACAATATGGTTCGAAGCAAAAAGATACAAAACGATGGGATAATAACTTGTATGCATTTAGAAAAGAGAAGAACGAGTACCTCCAGAGGCTATTACAGAATTAATGATGAGCCTAATGGAGAATCCACAAAGTGATGTTACCATAGAAGAACAAATATCACTCGGGGGTATCAAGAAAAAGATACACAGGAATTATAATGAAAATCATTTGCCAAGGTGGGACAAGAACAAGCTCAAAGCTTCTATAAAAGTTAAACCAGGAAAGGAGTACGAGTTCGTGAGATTCAAACCAATTCTTATGAACCAGGAGGATCGTGAGGATATGCAGAAGATACTTACGGAACATCTTGACCTTAAGTTGATTTCACCAGGAGTTTCTCCATACAGCAGTCTAGGATTTTTAGTGGGGAACCATGAAGAAATCAAAGAGGAAATCAAAACTTGTTATTAATTACAAGGGATTAATAACATTTTAGAATTTGATAGATAATATATCACAAGCGTGAGAACATCTCGGTTAATCGCATCAAAGGTGCCAAGATATTCTCAAAGTTCGATTGCAAATCTGAATTTTATCAGATTAAGATGGATGAAGAAAGTAAAAAGTTGATAGCTTTCTCCACACCACAAGGACATTATATTTGGAACGTGATGCCTATGAGGTTGGCTAATACACCACAGATATATCAAAGAAAAATGGATAATATTTTCAAAGATTATTTCAGTTTTATGTTCGTATACATCGATAATATCTTAATTACATCAAAGAACATGAAGGACAATCTCAAACATTTGAAAATATTTTCAGATGTTTGTCACAAAGAAGGATTAGTGCTTTCAGAAAAGAAGGCAGTAATTGCTACAAGACAGATTGAATTCCATGTAATTGAAATCGATGAATCTGAGATCATCCTACAAAGCCATATTGTAGAAAAAATACAAGGATTTCAAGATACGTTGAAAGACAAGAAACAACTTCAAAGTTTTCTTGGAGTTGTTAATTTGCTGGAATGTTCATATACAATCTGGCATATTATAGGAAGATGTTCAGCCCATTGCTCAAAAAGGATGACATATTCTAATAGAAGATGAACATCAAGTAGGGATAAAATAACTTAAGGATGTTTGCAAAAAGTTTCCAAAACTTTCAATTCCACAAGATAAAGATGAACTGGTTCAATATACAGATGTCAGTGATTATTGGTGGGCAGCAATTCTTACAAAAGCTACACCAAACAGCAAAGCGCCATGCAAATATTGCAATGGTCTCTTCACAGACAGTGAAGCAAATTAATGGCATATAAACGAGAAAAAATACTTTAAAGTCAGAAAGGCTTTCAAAAAATGGAATTTATTTCTACTAGCTAAAGAGTTTACTTTAAAAGTTGATAATTAAAGTGTCAAGGCTTTTCTGAAAAATAATATTGAATCTAAACCAGAAAATGCTAGATTACTTAGATGGTAAGTTGAAAGACAATATTATGATTTATGATATTGTCATTATAAAATCTCATCAAAATGTTCTTGCTGATTTTCTAACAAGAGACGGAGGGAATTGAAGTTGATTCCCTCCTCACAGCATCAAGACACCTCGGCGATCATCTTGAGATGCTTCTCCGAGAATTTGACACTCTGATCATCAATGCTCATTTGGTCGAGGAAGGTTACAAAAAGAATGATCGGGACTAAGTAGCCGATCGATATGAGCTTGTGTTCAATCTCATTCTCATTCGAGATTGGCATTTCAAGGGTCACTCGTCTTGTGCTTAATAAGCAAAAGGA